>CAJTBE010000005.1:6000000-6426255 GCA_910574555.1 Trichaptum abietinum | reverse complement strand
ACCCTAACCCTAACCCTAACCCTAACCCTAACCCTAACCCTAACCCTAACCCTAACCCTAACCCTAACCCTAACCCTAACCCTAACCCTAACCCTAACCCTAACCCTAACCCTACAAACGAACTAATCTTAACAAAAATAACCTTAACATAACCTTAACTTCTGTTCTGCTTCTATTCTCGGCTTCTCTTTACATAATATATCGGGTTATACTCTATATCTGCTTCTTTATCTTCTCTCTCATACAATATCGGGTTACAACTTGATCTGATTACCTCGGGTTACATACTTTACTTATTCTGTTACGGATTCCTTTGCACTTCATGACTTACTACTCTACTTGGCTTCTACTGTAACATTACATATAGCGGGTTACTACTATATTTGTAATCTACATAGACATCTGGTTCTACTGTACTTCACGAGTTCCAGATTACACTACGGGTTAGATACTTCTTTACATCAGATATAGGTTAGCTATACATAAAGTCAAGATGTAACTTAGCATTAACTGCTACTGTTAGACAGATACATCCTGAGCTTAGTGCGTAACAGAATACTGGCAGACAGACTAAACAGTTGTTAACGCAGTAGACGTAAGAGAATGTACTGGGACATACTGATATACATTAACTCAGTAGAGATATAACTCTGCAGATGCAACAATATATTAAGATTGATCTAGCAAGCTGTTATTTATCCTGTAGACGTAACAGAAGCAATTAATATATACAGATGTTACTGTATATGATAGATAAAGAATCAGTCAGTGATACTGTAGACGTAATAGAATCTACTGATCTGCAAACATATACAGACGTAGTAGAATCTACTGACTTGCAGATATATGCAGTCGCAACAGTATATAATAGTAGTGTAGCAGACGTAAGTCAATGTAGTTAGATGCAGAGATAATGGTTAGAAAAAGAGAGTCAAAGCGCTATTTGTCTCTTTTATATAGAGCACTTCAGGGCAGATAGAAATGTCTGAATATAGAAGTAGAACCCTGAGTTGCATTCCTCTAGAATCAGTTTGGACTCTGACACTTGGACCCTGAATTACATTCCAGTGGAATGAGATTAGACCCTGAGACCCTGAAATGCATTCCAGTAGAATGAGATTAGACCCTGAGACTTGGACCCTGAATTGCATTCCAGTAGAATGAATTTGAACCCTGAGTGGACCCTGAGACCCTGAATTGCATTCCAGTGGAATGAGATTGGACCCTGAGCATTGGACCCTGAGTTTCATTCCAGTAGAATGAAATATATTCTGATTTATGGCCTATTTTTCCGATTTTGAACTTGTGAACTTAGACTTTCAAGCTGTAGATACTGAGTAACTGATATTAGACTTTAAGTAACAGATCCTAGACTTTAAGCAACAAACTCTAGAGTTTAAGCTACAGAACCTAATTGGGAACAGATCCTGAGCGACGGACCCTGAACCCTGAGCGACGAACTTCAGACCCTGAGCGACGAACACTAGACCCTAAGCGACGGAGGTCAGACCCTGAGCGACGGAGGCCAGACCCTGAGCGACGGACCTAAAAAGGCAAGAGACCCTGAGCGACGGACTTAAAAAGGCAAGAGACCCTGAGCGACGGAGGTCAGACCCTGAGCGACGGAAATGAACCCTGAGCGACGGACCTAAAAAGGCAAGAGACCCTGAGCGACGGGCCTAAAAAGGGAATTTGGCCCTGAGCGACGGAGACCCTGAGCGACGAGCGACGGTCGAGTACCCCCCCTACTCGCCGCGGGCATATATATAGGCCCTAAAGGGCCTGCAGTCACTATAATGGAATAAATCAAATCAAATCAAATCAAGCTTCTCATGATAAAATAAAGCTATTTCTTTGATCTCCCACTTCGTCTTGTGTCCCCCTCTCTCATCTATTATCTTGATTCAGAATGTAAGAACACATTAAAGTTCTGATATACAATCACGCAGCCTCATTGACCGTAAGCAAATTCGAGCAAATGGTGAAAATACAGCAGTAGTTTATTTCTTACTGTTTTTTGTTTGATTTGGCCACAAATGAGAAAGATCGCACTCCCAGCGAAGCAAGGCGTCTGAACGGTTAAGAGCACTTTGCGAATCATTGTCTGACGTTTGATAATCAAGGAAGTAGCCGGTTCGACTCCAGTCCAAGGCCTTATGGTGTTTCCTGCTTACCCTTTTTTTTACAATTTTCTCCCTGTTCAGAACAATTATCAGTTGCGTGAACAAGGAAAAGACGTAATGCATGAAATAATGTTTCGAGTAGATGACATTACAATCCAGCCAAGATAGTTCTGTAAGGGCTGCAATGCATTGTTAATAACGGTGGCTATTTCAATCTTTTTAGTGCAGTTTTTTGAGGCAAATATGAAATGTCGCACTCGCAGCGAAACAAGGCATATGCTTGTTAAGTTAGATACCGAAATATGCCATGACTTATGGAGAATATATTAATCCAATTTACATGTAGATTGGAATCCTAACCGTTTATAGTGCAGTGTGTTTTACTGTCCATTTTGTGATAATCAGATAGGTAGTGGATCGACTCTCTCACTAGACACTTTGTTGAGTGAAAAAAGGTCCCTCTTTCTTTGCTTCTAGATATAGAAACTGACACTTATTCTATGACAAATGAAAAGACCTGCGCGTAAACAAATTGTTAATATAGTTGACTGAGCAACGAATTCCATATAACCATTAAACATGTTCGTGCCCTCATTGAGGAACACAATCACTCATAGTAAAAAGAGAAAAAGCAACTGCAGATTCTTTCTTTTTTTCCGGTACAGTATTGCTGCAAATAGAAAACATTGCACTCCCAGCGAAGGCAAGGAACCCATCAGTGAATTAAAAGCAATCGATTATAGAACTGAGGCAGGTAGCGCAACGGTTAAGAGCACCTTATGATTCATCAAATTCTAACAGGTGATGATTGAGGAGGAAATGGGTTCGACTCTCATCCATGCCTATAAGTCTTCTTTTCTTTCCTTCATTTTTCTTTCTTCGTCGTTGATAAGCAACAAACAAAAGAAAAACTACGTAAATGGACTGATTGTGTGTTTGACTGCGTAGGCTTGTCATGGAAATGTGACCTGCATCTTAATTTTTGTTATTTATACAGTAGCATAGTTTCAAAATGTAGTCATTCATAATGCTAAGCAAATTTGCACAAGCCAAGCAAATAGAACAATAGATTATCTCTTACCTTTCTAATCCGGTTTCGCAGCAAACAAGAAATGTCGCACTCTCAGCGAAGCAGCACACTCCCTGTTAAATCAGAATCATTGAAATACAAATAACCAGGTATGTTCTCTTGTCACGGGCTGGTAGCTCAATGGATTAGAGCGCTTTGAAAATCATATTCTGATATGTGTTGATTAAAGAGATCGTGGGTTTGAATCCCATCCAAGCCAATACAATGTTATCCCCAAGTTTTTTTTCCCATAAATTTTCTTAACTGTAAGAAGCGCCAGCTCCTTGAACAATGGAAAGACGTAAAACACAACATTTTCAAAGTCGTTCAACTTTGCGTGATCTACGCAAACAAAACTTTATGTCAATGGTCGAAGCAGCTCGTATATGCACAGAGTAGAAACTTAAATTTAAATATATCTTTTTCTACTCAAAATTATCCCGCAGACGCACCAGCAGCGATTGGTGGGGAGAGAGAAAAGGTTCTTTAGCACTTGCACCCGCCTGACGCTGATTGTGCGACAGCGACGTACTTATATGCCTAAAATGGTAACTCATGTGCAACAGATTATTACCACTATCCGGAAGACACTGAAAGTGCGACTATCTGTAACTTTGTAGCAGAAGACAATTACTCATGACCAACAGCCAGTGGATGTGCATAGTAGAGGTGAAGAACACAAGCAACTATTGTAGGGACAATGTTTTGCACTACATATGGGTTGTTACATTTGATATTGCTATATACGCGTATGTCATATTTTTCCCTTTTTCCTGATGTATGTAACTATCTAATTGTCGCACTTCCAGTGTCTGCAAGATAGTGAGTAATATTTTATTGTACGTGAGTCAACTTCTCAGACATGTAAATACCTGCTCATCGCACTTTTAGCGTCCGCAGGGAACTAATGATGCACAAATTAAGTGCTTCTTTTCAAAATATATATTGACCTTGCAAGTCGCACTTCCAGCGGATGCCGGACAGTGGATAAAAACTTATTTTACATGAGTTAACCTTTGAACTATATAAGTATAACGTTGTTGCACTTTGAGCGTCTCCCGGCAGGTAGAGGTAGTTTTTTTCAGCCATAAAGTATATAGCTGTCGCACTCCCAGCGCCCAGCAGGTAGTGCTATTACTATAGACATATACAATGCAGGTGCAAAGTCATAATGTTCAGCACCTGTACCCGGCAGACGCTGTTGGTGCGACAGCTGTGTACTTATTTGCCTAAAAAGGTAACTCACGTGCAACAGATTATTACTACTGTCTGGCAGACACTGGAAGTACGACTATCTATAACTTTGTAGCAGAAGACAATTACACATGACCAACGGCCAGTGGATGTGCATTATTACAGGTGAAGAACACAAGCAACTATTGTATTTCTCATTTGCAAAGTATGATTCTTTATTTGTCCCCTTCCCGCCGGGCGCTGGAAGTGCGACCTGCCTGTAGTTTCATGGTTTCAAAGTTGACTTGCATGCATCCTACTAGTACCACTTCCCAGCAAACACTGGAAGTGCGACAGTCTCATTTTTTCAGGCCAAGTTCACAGTACCACTTCCCAGCAAACACTGGAAGTGCGACAGTCTCATTCTTTCAGGCCGAGTTCAGTTATATTGCAAAAGCATTATAGAGTGATACAATGAGTTGGATGTATAAACCAAGATAGATAAAAACATTCCCGATAAGGGAATGTTGGGTTGTGACTGGGCTGGATGAGGGAAGTTGGGGTTGAGACTGGTGACTGGGGTTGTGACTGGGCCGAATGCGGGAAGGTAAGGTTGAGACTGGGGTTGAGACTGGGCTGGATCGGGGAATGTGGGGTTGTGACTGGGCCGAAAGCAGCAGAGGCGGCCGGATCGGGATAACCTTAACCCCTTACTAGACCTCTAGTATGGAGAAGCATAAAGATAGGTGACAAGTTCCCGGTATTCGAGTACTCGAGGCACAGTCAGACCCCCATGACTATTGCTTTATTCTGCAAGGAGACAGGTAGAACGATTTATCGGACAGTGGAGCTATCCCCTGAAGAGGCGGTGGCGTTGGAAGTGGAGGAGGATGAGGCATAGATAGTGAGTTGACGTAGCTTGTCAGGTTTTATACTTCTGATTGCTACTATTCCTAGATCCTAGCTACAAGTTTCCGTTGACAGCATAGAAATCAACAAGTTGCGATCAACATGTAGTTCATTCATTGTCCTTCGTCGTTTAGTCTTCATCTCATATCCCTCTACCCATTATTGCACTGCGTAAAAAAATGTTATCCTTTCTACATGATGCCTTTTTCTGTCTTTCTCGCCGGACCAATATGTATCCCATGTCTTTTATGTGTAGTATGCAATTCCATGTCTTGACACGTCCTTTTCTTTCTCGTTCTCGATATGTGTTCGGACCATTGCACCAAGCCATAAGTAAGGAGTGGAGGCGTGATGGCGATGCAATAAAGGACAAGTTAAGGATCTGCAGAAATTCAGAGCGAAGCAGATTCTCGAGTTTGATACAGCCAGTGGCGCCTTTGAGCAAAGAGCCTCGCTGTCTGAAACCGGCGGCGTTGATGATTACAAGTTACGAGTATGCCACCTGGAAGCCATTGATCGACAGATATGTAGATGGGTCTCCGCAAACCAGAAGGGCGTACTAAGTCACGACGTGGCTAGTGAAGGCTTGTTGTACTGGCCAGATTGAGTGATATCGAAGAAAGATCATGTATCCATCCGCTGTAAGAGCTTCGTATCTTAATCATATCATGATGAAACAATCTGAATTTCATAGTAGTAAGACAAAAAGAAAGACAACAACTGGAGACAAGACGACTACACATCAATGAATTAGTTTACCCGCCCAGAGGGGAGGAGGAAGGGAGTTGTTGGAATCTAGACAAGGTAGGAGTGAGTCTGGAAAGAAAGGGCGGAGTGATATAGATTAAGAGTGAAAGGAGGGAGGGCACAACGACGACAACAACAACAAATGATCAAGGCTCTATTTCCTGAATCTCAGTACGAAAAAACGTTTTGGATCAAAAATCACGCAGTCGGCTTCTCCTTCTCGCCCTCGCTGCTGCTATCCCGATGGCCTTCCTTTCCGAGGTGGTGGTGAATATGTTCGGGCTCGCGTCCACCGCCGACCGCGCCAATGGCCGCGACGTCTGCGCCGACACCACCGGGGCCAGACGAGGTGTGCGGGAGGTGCGCGCCGAGCTCCGCGTCCAGTCCCACATAGTCATACGCGAACTCGCCGAGCTCCGCATCGTCCACGCCCAAGATCTCCGTCTCCTCGTCGCAGCGCAAGCGGAGGCCGGGCACGAAGTGCATCAGCCACAGGATGATCGTCGTCATCACGAACGAGTAGCTCATGCCCGCCGTCGAGTCCGCGAGCTGGTACCCGAGCTGCACCCAGTGGTGGTCGAACCAACCGCCGGCGATGACCGTGGCGCCGTCGAACTCCGCGACGGACGACTGGGCGAAGAGCGCGGTGGCGACGTTGCCGACGAAGCCGCCGATGGCGTGCGAGGCGAAGATGTCGAGGCAGTCATCGTACCCGAAGATGAACTTGAGCTGTGTGGCAAAGTTGCAGATCGTGCCCGCGAGGACGCCGTACGCGACGGCAGCGGGGCTACCTACGAAACCTGAACCGGGAGTGATGGCGACGAGGCCGGCGATGGCGCCGGAGCAGAAGCCGACTGCGGACCACTTGCGCTCGAGGCGCCAGTCCCAGAGCATCCAGGTAAGTCCGCCTACGGAGGCTGCGAGGTTGGTGACGATGCACGCCTGGACGGCGCGGAGGTTCGCGGAGAGGGCGGAGCCGCCGTTGAAGCCGAACCAACCGAACCAGAGGAAGACGGTGCCGAGGACGACGTAGGAGGTGTTGTGGGGCTTGTAGGCAAGGCGCTCGGTGCCATAGCCGCGGCGGCGACCGAGGTAGATGGAGATGGCGAGTGCGGCGGTGCCGGAGGAGATGTGCACGGGTGTGCCGCCGGCGAAGTCGAGGCCGCCGAGAACGAAGGACCAGCCGTTGGTGTTCCACGTCCAGCACGCGATGGGGTCGTACACGAGCGTGGACCAGATGAAGACGAAGACGAGGATGGGTCCGATGCGTGCGTGTTCGGCGAATGCGCCAACGGCGAGCATGGGGCTACGAGAATAATTGTTTCATGTGTCCACGTATCCACGATGAGTATTTTGGAGTTGCCAAGAGGAAGAAAAGGATAAGAAGAGCATGTCAGTAAAAGTACCGCATAAAGCAGGAGGCACGACAGCGTGCGAGCTGGCAGGGTAAAGAGTGAGAGAACGTACGTGATGGCAGCGAACATGAGCTGGTAGACGCAGAAGAGGATGGAGGGGATGCGCGTGCTGCCGATGGACGGTTTCTCGAGGACGCCCTTGAGCGCAAAGTACTTGAGGTCGCCAATGTACGCCGAGCCCGTCTCCGAGAACGCGAGCGAGAAGCCCCAGAAGAACCACTGCGGCATTGAAGTTCAGTTGAGACCGACATATGAGTATGAATGGATGAGACGGACCTGGAAGGAGACGACGGCGAGGACGGCGACACCGAGGAAGATCATGGACAGCGCGTTCTTCCTGCGCAGAAGGCCAGAATAGAAATAGCCGACGCCGGGAATCATGATCCAGACGAGAGCCATGGCGGTGATGATCCATGCCATATCGCCCAAGTTGTACACCACCGTCTCGCCCGAGTCGGGGTCGAACCAGTTCAGGTCGCCCGCTGCAGCGCAAAGAGGTGATCAGGACATCAGAGATAGAACAGGAGAAGAAGTTGGAGACGTACACGCATCATACGTGATGTTGACCATCGTACACTCTAAGTTTCTCTATCTATACTCTCCGATAAGGGTGAACTGCACTCGACGACGAACGGCGACGGGCGGCGGTGGTGCTTGGTGTTGTCGACCTTCGCGCCAGTAAGCGCTGGTTAATCACCGTACGTCCGTAAGGAGAAGAGGGGGGCAGAAGAGTCGAGAAGAGGCGTGGGTGATCGAAGCATCCTGAACGCAGGGACTTTAAAACCCAAGTCTCTCCACGAGCGACGAGCGCATATCACCAACAGACTTATGTCAGCGTGCGCTATCGTCCAATGGCAGTGCGCAGACAAGGAACAGCCATGATAGCGTCCAGGCACGCCGTGTGTATCCCATCACCACTTCAGACACCATGCGTTCGCGTGGCAGTGTCCACCCATCAATTCTCTCAACACACAACTTTTCTAGCTGCAAAGGTATACCCGGCCGGATTAGGTCGTGCGCGTCTCGCGCCTCCCCGTCCTTTCCTCTTCCGGCGAGGAGGGCGGGGAAGCACATGGTGCACGAACATATGGCGGGCGGGTGACGTCGACGCCATCTACGCAAGCCTACATGGCCCTACCGTCAATCCCATTCAGTTTACCGTTTACCTCCTCGCCCGCCGTCTCCTGTGATCGAGCGATCAGGTCAGTGCGACTCAGGAAATGCACGGAATTAGTTTACTTTAATTGTACATACATGGTTATCTATCACAGAGCGGAAACTAAATGTGAATTCATTCAATCGTCTATCGGCACCCCGGCACCCCTGCTTTCATTACGATACCATCGCCCACGGCCGAACTGGGAACTGAATATGCCAAGGCCGGATTCAAGTCTCGGGCTCGGACTCGGACGTTCTATTGCTCTCTCCCTCGGCCTAACGCCGAACCCCACCGTCCTCCGAGTCCCGTTATCAACAAACCGCTGAAACGCTTCACATAGACTGTTATCTTTGCATCTACGATCCTCTCTCCCGCTCACGATTCAATTCAATTCGCTTCAAAGCATTCAAGCTGTTAGCCTCGGCTCTTCAGTCTCTATGCAATTCCAATGCATCTGTTTTGATGCGATCTTTTCCCCCACTTCGACGTATTTGACATACGCTGACGTTGACACTTTATGTTGACCATTCCATCCCTAGCTAGCCTTCGTGTCAAATTGCATCCCGAGCCTTCAAATCAACCATCTTGGCAACCAGTATACCGGACGACGTACACGTGTAACTATGTATCCGAGTCGCGGAACGGGCGAACTTACCTCTGAACCTCCGAGACCCGCAGTCCTTGAAAACACAGGAGACGGAAAGGAGAGAAAAAAACATGAGTTAATATGTTTTTCCGACAGATTCGATGCACGCGTGCCCGATCCGTTTTTGCTTTGAACTTGAGATCGGTGGGCTGTCTCAATCTCTTTATCTATGGTTCGAGCTGACTTGGGTACACAGGCACTTCCGGGTCGGATTCGGACTCGGGTTTTGTGACTGGTGTGGATCGGGATCGGGGCATCGGTTACTCATCGTTCTCAACTTGAAGATGCCGTGCCTGAATGGTTTATCATGACGCCGGAATGGGCCGGCGCCTGCCAGTGCGGGGGTAAAGAGTCTTTCTTTCTACTTGAAGGTGTGTCTCGACTCTCGACTGAAGGTTCGCTCGTTCCTGGTGATATCGATGAGACCCAGAGCTCAACGTAGCTATCTTGACATCTGTGCATTACATCCCACCCGAGTCGCATTGCAGCTATTCTGGCCGCATCCGTTGTAAGGCTAGCAAGTCTCAGGCTGACCACGCCAGTACCGGCCTCAAAGAAGCTGCTCGTAAATGTAGAAGATACGAAGCGAGCCTATACCTCGCTTGGAACTTAGGCGCCGCACGGTCTCTTTCCGTTCTCGTCTTGTCCAGCACAGGTCCTGAGTGCTTCTCATGAAAGAAGACGAGTTCTGCTCCCGGTTCCTGATAGAACTATGAATGGCAGGGCTATAAATACCGAAGCGTGTACCTCGCTGTCCCACAGGCTTCATCGACGTTCAAACCACTTGTGCACCTCCAGACGCTGGTTACAGTTGTTGACGCCCGACTCACGAATACTCCTGTAGGCTGTCTCTCGTTCGCTGGCACACACGCACAGCCTACCTTGCGTAGTAAGGATCAACATACATTGACGTACGCACGGCCCTCTCGCAGCGACCATCTTTCAAATCGTTGCAACCCGTATCCATCAACGCCGTTTTCAGACATCGAGGTTCTACGTACTAGTCGTACGCGCCACCATCAATTCCGAGAATCCTCAACGCTCTGATTTCGAGATCCTCACTGCCGGTGGGGGCTGCACACGCCGCCCGGGTGTCTGCATTTGATTTGGCCGCTTCGCCGCTTCAGTCGCGATAGTATATAAGCAGTAGGTTGACTGCCTTGGGATCCAATCGCCACCAGTACAAGAGCGTCATATTTTCTCAAGCTAAAAATATCTGCATATCTAGGAGTTCCGTATCATGGCCTGACGGCCCACTGCAATCCTCTCCCGTTTCGACCGTGCCTTAGTACCAACGTCGGTGCATGAGCAAGCGCATATCTGCAATTCTTGACTTACGGTTCTGAGGATGATTTGTCTGGCATACTATCTAGCAGCCCAGTCTAATTCTTTGAATTCCCATCGATGCACACTCCTTAACCGCTGACACCGACTCTTTGCTACTTTTGCGTGTAAGTGTCGTATCCTGTCAACCCACCCTCTCCGATTTGAGCTTTTCTGAAGAATCTTGAAGACCTGTCTAGCATCTGCCAAGCTGCCACCTCTTGACCTACGCGAGCTACTCAGGCTGGCTTACCGCCTGTAGATTATCCCCGATAGCTGTACGCATAAGAAGTGCTTATATTCCGCAATTTATTTTTCAGCAAGATGTGTTAGCGAGAAGAACCAGAGGCGACGGGGTGCAACAGTCAATTTACAACAAGTCGAGACGCGACCTTGACAACTGAGAGAAGGCAAGAGTCTCTTGCAACGCGTGGGAAAATTTCATTGCGAGGTGCAAGCTGCTTTTCATTCTCTCGCGCCATCAGCGCCGTAGATGGGTCTTTTAACGTACCTCTTAGCGCACTCTTCTCAACGCAAATAAAAGGCGATAGTCATCTAGCTGTCGACATGACATCCGTCACACGCTCCTCATATCCTTTCGGATCAGCACCATACCGTCCAGAAAGAAGATGAAGTCACGGAAGTTTCGCCTACCTTTACCTGCACTGTATTCAAAATGGCCATGGTGGATATCTGGAAACACAACTGAGCTCTTCCGCGCTCTGCGCATATGAGTGGGGCGAAGAGCAGCTGCTGAGGAAATTTGTCGTACGTCTCTCATTTACATCACTTCAACCATCATTTTGTGCTAATTATGCGTCATCCGCCCCCAGTCCCGTACACGCTTCTCCCACTTCATCGTCTTCTCCTACATCACCTCACCAACTACACGTAGTTCGCAAGTCTGTGGCACTTATCCAAACAGCATGCAGTTCAAAGGAATAGCCTTGCTCTTCTTTTCGCTGAGAGCGAGCTACAAAGGATATATGTACGTATCCCATTCTAACTAATTTTTATCCCAACTTACCTTGACGTACCTTTGAAGGCTGAGCACCGTATTGACATCCTTGATTCGGGGACATCCTGGAAGCAAGTACGTTTCTGTTACCATTACCACCATCATCAGCAGAGCTAACTCTTGTGCAGAGCTCGTGGAGGTTGGACTGTCCTTCGGCAAGTCTTCTCTTCAAATTGCCTGCGGCCTGATCGGTCATTCAGCTCGGACCGCTATCTGGTCAGTTCCTTCGTCTCCGGCTGGCTCGACTCTTGCAGCAGCACACCGTACATAGCCTACGTCCCCGCAATGACCTACTCATCATCATACATATGTGGTCTTCCCTAGTCATGTACAATTGACCCGGTACACCCTTGGTTTCCTCTTCATCTGCTTCTGTCAGCTCGTTGTCATTGCTTGCATAGCGCTCGGTACATACATACCTGCGCGCCAGACGTCTCCGAGCTAGCGAAGTAACTCACTGGAATGTCCCTCTACTCGCGGTCCGTGTAAGACTTACGGGCCTGGATTGTGGTCGTCGTTTCGCGGTTGGTCTTGGGCTACCGGCTGAACGGTCATTATTATACAATGGCACGACGCGCCTCTAAAGGACCTCTTTGGCTCCACAACTTTCTCGCGGGCTCAACGGCGGGTGCTAGTGCCCCTACCGCCATCGTGCGGCATGGCTTGGGTGCTTGGATGGTGCGACGTGGGGGTGGGATCCTGCGGAGCTCGGCGAGATCGCGTATGACTACGTTGGATTGGATGCGGAACTCGACGCGCACCTCCGCGCTCGTCGCCTGGCCCCGGCGTTGTTGGTGCTAGTGACGGTGGACAAGAGCCTAATCGTATTCACCATCGCCTCGTCAAGGAGGGCCATAGGGATAGCAGCAGCGAGGGCGAGAAGGAGAAGCCGACAGCCTAATTCCAGATCTGGAAAAACAGAAATTCTGATTGTTTGTGCGTTGTTGTTTTTGTTTTCATTCCCTCCTTTCCCTCCCTCTTAATCTTTCATCACTCCGCCGTGCTTTCATTAAACCCCGCACTACCCCTCGCGCTTTCTGTTTGCCTTGGATTCGACGACCTATTTCTCTTCGGGCGGGTATTAATTCGTTGATGTGAAGATGCTTCTATTTTATCTCCAGTTGCTGTCTTTCGTTTTGTTTCGTTTCTCTACTATCAAAAACATAATACTAGATTGAAATATGGCTCGATGACACAGGTGCAGTACGACCTTCTTGCATTTACGATGGGCAACTCATCTTCCATTCTGCCATCAGCAGGTCTCTACTAGCCACGCCATGTCCCACGCACGTGCCCACCCGCCGGGCAGGGACCCTCTACATATCCTTTAAGGTCCTCAAATCAAGCACTCGTAAATCATATTCATCAACGTCATTCTCGGATGTCGAGGCTTAACTAAAGACAAAACTCTATCAGATTTGAGGACCTGCTCTTGGTGCTACCCGATCCTCGCCTCCTCAGTCTCGCTCTTTCTCTTTGTGCAATGGCTCATGGGATTTGATTGCCATCATGCCTCCGTTCTGTACTCGATAAATGCCTGCTTATATGTGCTTGATACATTAATTTGTGGTATGGTGTGTCCGTCTACATGACGAGCGAAAAGTCATGACATAGAATTGCATACTACATGTGGATACATAATGGACCGGGAAGAAGGTCGGAATAGATAAGGAAGCGAGCGAAGCAACAACGGGATAATGGGGTATATGATAAGTGCCGAACAACGACGGAAAATGTGCGAATTACACGTTCACAGCATGTATGGCCGCACTTGTCTGTGGGGGAGCCTAGCCTAGGAACAATAGCAATCAGAAAGATAAAATATCACATCGCACTGTCAACTCACAATCTACGCCTCATCCTCTTCCGCTTCTAACGCCGCTGCCTCCTCAGGGGAAAGCTCCACTGTGCGATAAATCGTTCTACCGGTCTTTTTACAAAAGATAGCAATGGTCATGGGGTTCCGACTGTCCCTCGAGTATTCGAATACCGGGATGCTGTCACCACCGAATAGCACCGCACCACCTGTACTGCAAGCAGGCGTGTTTGACGAGGGAGACATGGAGACAAACCGTTTGTCTAACAATATGTCACAGACATCAAAGAATATGTTGCAATTTCTATTTGTTCTGGGCATTTAATTCAGCTCTTATCATTCTCGGAAATTGATGAGGACAGAAACTCACAGATAATACTCCCATACCCTCTGGTCTAGAAAGCGCGGAATCAATCGCACCGGATCCGCCATCTTAATCACATGGACGCTAGTTTCCACTCCTCTATCAAACTGACAAGATCTGGTCTTATGATTACATATCACAGGATAAGTCGGACAGCGAAACTGCTCGATAGATTTTAAGTCGTCATTCATGTGAGACAATAATGCTGCGAAAGAAGATGAGTCGATGGCAGCCCTTGTTATAGCGGCCCTAAAAAGACCACTGCTGAAGTTTGTCTCGGCGTAAAATCTAGGGAACAGACTTCGTGTCTGTGGTCTGTGGACTGAGAGTCAGGAAGGGTGTGCGTATAATATCATCAGCTTACATAGCAAAGAGAGAGTAGAATCTCAAAGACGTCTCAATCGATTCATGATGAGTTATGGATACGGAAACAGATAAGAAGGTAGAAGGAAGGATGCTGTCGATCCAATGTATGTATGGAAGCAGTGATATATGATGTTCCTTCACTGATGCATTTGAAGGTTGCAGTACGTGCTGGAGAACGTTGAGGAGAAAACACATATAGAAGTAGATTATCTCGCCAGAGTGTATACTGCTCCATGGCGAAAGGCATCTGTGAAGCGACATACAGGCCCGATGTATGATGAGAACTGGGTCGTAGTTGGAGGACCTGCATAGGTTAGACTGCTTTCATGACATAGGGGTATGACTGGTTAACATACTGAATATTTTCTACCATTTGTATCAACTCTGTCTTCGCTTTTCTGATAAAGTTGAAACTATCGAACGGAGCTTTGAATTCGTTACACACACGTAGGAATTCAAGTAGTAAGCGAGAATGCTCTGAGCGACTACCTGATGCGAATAAGCTGCAAAACGTCTCTGCTCGAGCTCTGATGGTTTTGGTATCATGGCATTTTTCAAGTGCTTCGTATGTGCGCTTTAGTGTGTCGTGCTTGTACGATTGGAACCAAATCAGTACAGCACAGGCGACTGCTCTTCGAGACAGCGATGGAGATCTGACCGATGTCAGAGATACACAACAGATGATATTCAATAACAACGTACTGCAACTGTTTTACAAGACAATCTATTCCATTATCAATCGTGACTCTATTTGTCTCTGCAAACCCCCATTCTACATCATTCCTCCTCATGAGAATTGCAAAGATGATACTCGTGAACTTGAATGTAGGATGCAATAGGTCTTGCAAACGCCGAGCAATGATGAAAGGCGGGATGACACCAAACCGAAGCCCTATCCGACTCGCCCAAGTCTCGATCCATCTCCCAGCGGGATGGTAGAAGTATCTGTCGACAGTCCATCCAGCGCCACGATTACTGCCTGTGGTCGCCATAGTCGAATGGGTCATGATGGAAGCGCTGTCGTCGTCATTATCGTTGTTCGTGTTTCCGACGAGGTATCTCGGCATGAGCTCAGAGTCAGGTGCTAAGACGTTGCGTTTGGACCTGCGAAAGGGTCGCATTGCCGGATAGCCTGGATTCAGAGGGTGAAGCAAGTAACGAGGGATGCGGAAGGTATGTGGTGCTCGCTCGTAGGTCTCTTCCTTCTGATATTTATAGCATTAGCACCGTTAAGACACGAGGGTGCCGTTCGTTTCCCAGACAAATTTTCATGAGAACTACATCGTCCGTACATACCCTTAGGGAAGTCGGCTGCGCACAGGATTACGAAGGCACAGCATTGAGCAAGAAGCTATCATTTATCTATGTACTCACTGAATTGGGTAGGATCATTGGCTGGTAAGTGAGCGGCAGTGCTGGGGACTTGAGGGATCCCAGCATAATCATCAACCAGAGTAAGACATCTTACAGGGCTGCTGTGCCGGCGCACGACGGTGCTTTTTCCGCATGTCTACAATGAAAGTAGCCTGGCCTGGTCACGAGGCTAAGAAGAAAGTTGAATAGGTATCAATGATGCGTTGTTTCTCTTTAGCAGAGGCTGTACTCACTTGTCCAGTACCTAGAAGTCTGATGGTCATGCCTACGTCTCTTCTTATTCTTGCACGCAGTCGTGCCTCCCTCTGTTGATGCAGATTTTCACTGACATGTTCCTTCCTTTTTCATATTGGCATCTGCAAATTATTATCGTGGATAGGTGATAACACACCGTGACGTACGAAACGAGGATATTCTGTTTCAACAGCAGCTCCATGCTAGCTGTCGGTGCATTCGCTGAGTACGCTTGCATTAGCTCCTTGTTCTTCTTCGTTTTCATTTTGGTCCACGCTCATGTGCAACCTCATCGCCTGTTGAACGTGGAACTCGAACGTCCGGCAGCACACCCGTACACAACCCTTCCGGTACCGCCGCCTCTGCGATCTCTAAATATCGCGGTCGCCTCCACGCGTACAACCCATTAATTTCTTTTTGGCACCGTCTTCCTCTGTTTGGGCAGGTTCGGATTCAGGAGTCCCTTCAAACGGCGTACTCAACGTGACGTTCTACGAGATGTAGAATTCCAGGAGGCGCAGATACATACGAGCTTAAAACACGCAGGCTTTTAGCAGAGGATTGTAAGTCGACTGAAGAGGAGTTGAGATGTGAAGACATGTCGATGAATACAATGCTGTCAGATTGTGTATGTATGTCTAAAACATTAGAGGTCGTGCGCGAAGTTTTTTCTCGAACATAATTTTAACTTGGAAATGTATTCTCACGGATGATACAGACATTCAAGTTTGAACCTGAAGGGACGATGAAGACCTTGATTGGGGGGCGTAGCGGCCGTCATCGTCGAACATATTTCTACTTATCAACTCTAAACAATGCAGCCATTTCACCATCTAACGAGTAGAGGGCTCTCAACATGTCTCCCCCTCCAGAAATTCCGACCATCGTTTCTGAAACGCTGAATGCTCTTGCGAAGGTCCGCGTGTCGCAGGTCCTCCTCACATTCGTCACTGGGCTCGTGCTATACCGCCTTGTTGCATTTGTGCTATTCCGACTTCGACTTCGGCGGGCCCTCTCAGCCTTACCAGGGCCCCAGCCCTCTGGTCTATTAGCAGGAAATCTCGACAAGTACTTTGCACCCGATGGGATACCGTGGCAGGAGCATCTGACCGATCAGTATGGGACCGCGGCGAAGCTCTGGGGACCTTTTGGTGTACGTGACGATCACTGCAGGAATATTGGTACTGATGATGCTGGCTATTGCATTAGGAGCCGCAAGTGTACCTCTCCGACCCGCGCGCACTGGAGAACGTGCTGCTGAAGCAAGCAGATGCATTTGAAGAACCTGAGTGCGTGGCCCTTCCCGTCATACTTGACCCAATGCTAACGGTCTTGCAGCTTCTTCCTCGAGTATGTTTCGTCCATATGATCACTTCACGCTTGCAAACTTACGAGAACGTTTAGCCTACATCACGCATGTTTTGGCGATGGTGTTGGCGCTGTCAAAGGTGCGCTGGATTCATTTTCCCCGTAAGATCGACGCTCTTATGCTCCTATCTACATAGGCGCACAGCACAAGAAACAACGCAAGCGCCTCGGCCCTGCTCTAACAGTCGCTAGCGTCAAACGTATGGCTCCAGCTTTCTATGGCATCGCGCACGAGCTGCGCGCCGTCTTCGAGCAGCATCTGTCTAAGGAGAACGCGAACGAAGCTGAAATCGACGTCCTCTCCTGGCTCTCGCGCGCCGCACTCGAGATGATCGCGCAGGGTGGGATGGGCTATACGTTCAATACTTTGCGGCTTGCGGCGGCGAAGGACGGAAATGGTGTGAAGGAGCATCCGTATCCGAAGGCGGCAGGAGATTTGTCGTGAGTTTGTTTTCTCTGTGATATCCATTATCGACAATGCTGACACCGTAATATCATGATGTGTTCTGTCACGCAGACCCCAACTTGCCCTCCTTCCTCCTCTTCTCGTCCAGCTTTTCCACCCGCTCGTCCATTTCGGGAACCCGAGTATTCGTCGTTTCTTATCCAAGTACGTGCACATCCATTTCTTGCACGGCTCATTCTAAACAAGACATTTTGCAGCCTTGTTCCTCTAAAAGCGGCACGGGAAATTGAACGCATCTTCGACGTCATGGACGATACCGTGCAAGAAATCTACCGTGCTAAGAAAGCAGCATTTGCCTCTCAGGGAGAGAAAGAAGAAGGAAGTAGGCCGAACATCATCGAGAATCTGAGTGAGCATCTTCGAATCCTCGTCCTGATGTCCACACTAACACTTCATGCTGGTGATAGTGGCGGAAAACAAGCAACTGTCGAAGAACGAAGCGCTGACTGAAAATGAGATTATCGGACAAATGAAGTATGCTTGTTCACTGATATGCGTCCTACGTTACCTTCTTACTGATATTATCTCTGCCAGTGCTCTTATCTTCGCGGCTCATGACACGACCTCTGGCGGCCTCACTCGCACTCTGCACGTCCTTTCTCTCAGGCAAGACCTTCAATCGCGTCTTCGCGCGGAGGCAGTTGCTGCTCGAGAGCGCGCGCAGGAGCAAGGCCAGGAAAATGGCGATATCGACTATGAGGACCTGATGAAACTGCCCCTGCTCGATGCGACAGTGAAGGAAATACTGCGGTTGTATCCGCCGGTAGCGAGTCTGCCAAGGATGTGCGTGACTCATTCCTGAGTTCTATCTCTTTCCTTTCTTATAATAAACGTAACATAAAGGGCAAAACGCAACGTCACCCTCCCTCTCCATCACCCCGTCCAGCCCGTCAACCCGTCTTCAGCGCCGATCACCGCACTCGAGCTTCCGAAGGGCACGACTTTCTACGTCGGTATTGCAGGCTACAATCAGGATGCACGCAGGTGGGGTGATGACGCGCGTGAGTTCAGGCCGGAGAGGTGGCTTGAGTCTGAGTCTGAGGACGGTAGCACCCTCGTCGCTGAAGATGATGGGAAGAACCCCAATCGGAGAGATGGCGAGGCAGCTCTGCCTAAAGCGGTCGTGGATGCACCCAGCCCTGGGATCTATGGCCGTCTGATGACGTTCTTTGGAGGGCCGAGGAGCTGCATGGGGATGCGCTTCAGCATCTTGGAAATGAGTGCGCTTTTCCTTTCTACTAGAAGCGGCTTAGCGCAATCACTGACTTCTCACCCTTTGATTTTCATAGAAATCGCTCTGACTGTTCTCCTTGCGCACTTCAAGTTCGAGCCACCGCAGGACGGACGTCAGGTGCAGTGGTTGAATCATCACATCATGTCGCCACATGTTGAAGGCGATCCGGATGGTGTCCACCGCCTGCCTTTGCGCGTCACGAAAGTTGACGCCTGAGGAGCGCTTGTGTGCGTAGGAAGGCGGAAGACAATTGGATGGTTAACAATGTAGTATAGAAAAGTCAACTAATCACACTGTTTTATTCTTATAGTCACTGAAGAATAATACATAGTATCGTTTCTCTTCTCACATAATGTGTTGCTGGCGATACAAATTCAGCTGAAACGCAGCCCGAGTTCGAGTTACGTCATCCTTGACAGTCGCCAACTGCCATCATGATTGAGAACCCGCACCTCTCGTGCCGGAGCCGCTAAACTCCCCCAAGCATAGCGTATGACTCAGGTTGAAGATTGGATTGAGCGATGTACAAAGGTACTTACCTGACTTGTGGTCTAATTTGTAAGTTTATCTTTTGTCGTCTTTATTCTCAAATTGTCAATACTTCACCGAAAGTTTTCAGACATACATACGTACTCGGTGAAGCGACAAACCAATTCTCGATTTACCTAATAGCTTCTACTGCTATGTATAGCAGATGTGCCGCGTCATGATAGGAATTCTTAACCGCATTTGTGCAGTTACTGATGAACATGCGACATATGACGATCTCCATGATGGCCATCCACGGACCACGGGAGAAGCAACCCTCGCAAGTTCTTCTGCTCCTTCTCGCCCGATCTTATCGATGCATTTAGATACATTCTTCAACGAGAAATACCCCTTTGCGTTGTATGTCGTAAGAGGCCGGCTATAGGTGCGGACTGATTGCTTATGCGGACAGAACTTGATGTGTGATTTATCTGACATATAAATACAGCGTCCCTTCAAGCTGTACCTGCAGAGTCACTTATCCCTCACCATCAACCTGCTCAAGATGGCACCTTTGGACCGCATCCCACAGCTATCTCTCTATGAAGCGCTTCTGTTTGTGGTCATGAGTAGCATGGTTCGTTCTCCTTCTCCAAGCGCAAAGTAAACTGCTTACTCACTTCTTCAAACAAGATCGTTCACCTCGTCTACAAGAGATACGAAATTCAGCCTTCCAGCTACCTCTTGACAGCCTTCCTCCTTCTTTTCACGCCAGCCTTGTCCTCAACGTTTCTCATCCCACACTACTCTTCTGTACTCTTTGCATACCTAACGGGATTCTCTCTCTTTTACTCTTCTCTTGCATCCAGTATTGTGACGTACAGACTGGGTCCTTGGCACCCGCTGGCACAATATCCCGGTCCAAAGCTTGCCCGTATCTCGAAATGGTGGACGGTCTACTTGGTGAGAAGTGGTTCCCATCACCGGGTGATGAAGGAACTGCATGATCAGTATGGAGATTGGGTGCGAGTTGGTGAGTTGAAGTGATGTGTTCGTGCTCGATACAAGCCATTACCTCCGATTGCAGGACCGAATGAGATATCCGTGACCGACATGTCCGCTATTCCGGGGATCCTCGGACAAGATGGCATGCCCCGTGGCCCTAGTAAGTTGCATTCTCTACCCTTACCCAACCGACGATATCGTACTCCGCCTTTCACTCATGACCCTCGTTTTGTCAGTGTGGGATGGGCGCCGTAACCCGGACTTGCCGACACATGTACTCTCCACGCGCTTCGTACACGACCACGCCGAAAAGCGCAAGTTTTGGAGCCGTGCATTCAGCACATCCGCAGTGAAGGACTACGGTGACACAATCTCGAAACGCGCAACCCAGTTGGCAGATGAAATCCAGAAGTCAATTAAGCAAAATGGAGGCGAGGCCGTGGAGCTTCAGAGATGGTTCAGTTATTTCGCGTGAGTCCGCTTTTATGTATTGAGAAAGGAATCGGCGACTGACGGCCAGGTCGTGCCCAGATTTGATTTCATGGGCGATATGGCGTGCGCATAATCCAGATCATCATCTAATGAAACTGGGTTCTGAGCGCTATCATAGATTCGGCGGTGGCTTCGAACTCATGCGTGATGGCGATGTCCGAGGCATCTGGAAGCATCTTGAAGTGCGGGTTTTGTGAGTTCCTTTCGGGGATCAAGGTCATTCATAGCTCTGCTGAATTGACACGCTATTCCTTATGACAGTGACATGGCTTGGCAGCATCAACTCCCTTGGGCAACACGTCTTATGCTGAAGATTCCGGCTGTTTCATCCTCGATCGTCAACTTCCGTAAATTCACGTATGAATGTGCGCAACAGCGAGTTAAGAATGGGAGTATCATGAAGGATCTCTTCTATCACCTTGTGGGTCACTTGGTCGTACCACCTTCATCTAAGTTAATAATCAAGTATAGGGTAACGAAGATGGAAAGCGTACATCACCTCCTCTAGGCGACCTGGTAGCCGAAGGCGAGGTGGCAATTGTTGCGGGCTCGGACACCACGGCAACAACTCTGAGCGGGGTCTTCTACTACCTCTTGACTGAAACCAACCTCCGCTCATATAGGAGGCTTCAAGAAGAGATCGACGAAGCCTTCCCTCCCGGTGTCAGTGAAGTGTTCGATCACGGGAAGCTCGGAGAGTTGCCGTACTTAAATGCAGTGATGTTAGTATTTTCGGGATTCTTCTTTCTGATTTCTCTAACCAAATCTGGTTCGTATCTCATGCAGAAACGAAGCTCTGCGCCTCCAGCCTCCAGTGCCAACAATGCTACAACGTGCACCCGAAAAGGGGTCTGGTGGGAAATGGCTCGGATCTAGGTTTCTTATGTTTCTCTCTCTCCGGCAGGGAATGTATATATTGACCGCAGCGCACAGGTTCATCCCCGAAGGAACAGCTGTAGACGTTCCAATATTCGTCGTCCAGCGTGACCCGCGCAACTTCGCACCCGCGACAGAGGAGTTTTGGCCAGAGCGTTGGCTTACTTCTACATCAGCGTCCGAACCGGAGAAGTTCAATGGTACACCGGAGAATGTCACTGTTGTCCACAATCTTACGGCATATATACCTTTCTCTTGGGGCCCAGCCCTTTGTGCTGGTAAAAATCTCGCACTCACGGAGATGCGGGCGGTTATTGCTGTTCTGATGCATCGCTTTGAAATGCGGTTGGAGGACGGATTTGATGCGAAACAGGGTTTCGAAGGGCAGTTGAAAGACGTGTTTTTGTTTCAAGTTGGTCGGCTGCCGGTGGTAGTGCATTCGAGGTCTTAGTGTAATGTACATACTTATTGATTTAAGAGACTAAAAGATTACAAGACTTTTCGTGACTCTACCATTCGAAGAAGAGTAAAATAATTACAACATGCAACAAGTGATCTTGGGGAATAGTAAATACATACATAGGAACTATATAATGACACAGTATATATGTACACTGGCAGTAAATACATTACGGGCTCCCATGGCCAACTATATACCCTCGCTCTGCTAGAGATATTGAAGCTGCACTCTGCGCATTTTCCTTGTAAGGGTCGTATGTCTCCGGCCGTCGCATTATACCAAGGCTAGCTACAGTCGAGATGTTATCAATGTTCGCCCTTCCTAGCTCTGCGATGTGTGACTTTGCGCGCTTCTGAAGAACGAAGATTATAATCTTAGGAATTCAGACAGTAAGTATGGGTGTTCTTAGTAGGAAGATTAGACAACGTACAAATTCTGCGAGTTGTTCGCAAAAGATTATAATAGAGAAAATTGGGATACTATGCACACCCGTTAGACATTGTTATATCCTCGGGTATAGCGCTGTCTTAGAGCAACTTACAGCAGAGAATGAGAGGCCAAACTCCAGACTGCGGCACCGCTGAGCTTGAAGGAGAAGGTAGTGTCATTCTTGTCTATGGTATCGAGGAATTGATTGGCCTGATTGATATCGACTAAGGACAGTAAGCATGTTGTGATGCCAACTGTGAGTCTGATGAAAAGGACAGCGCAGCGATAACCATCTGAAGGTACAAGCAGGTCAGCTAGATGCTCTCGGGTATTAGCATGACGGAAAATGCTGACCTAGGTCCCCCCACCATTTAATAAGGCCCAAACCAGACAGCGATATCAAAGTTAATCCCTTTCGAATGTATCTCAGATGAGATGCGAAGCAACCAAGAATAGTAAAGAGACGTGCTCACAGCAGATCCGTAGAACCATAGCGCCGGGATTGCCTCATTCGTAAAAGCACGTTCAGCAATGTCGTACCACACGTTATCAAATGTGCCAAATGTGTCTGAAAGGGAGCTAGTGTCGTTCGCATCAACATCCAAGAAAAGATCCAGCTCGCTGCCCAGCAATGTATTCGGGTCTGGTGTAAGTTCGAAGTTCTAAGTGGAAGCCATGTGAATGATTAGTCGAGAGGACGGAAAGCAAGCTCTTACATCAAGTATCACAGAGATGAGTATTGCACTCGCTTGAAGTGCTGCGTTGTGCGCCACTTTCAGGGCCGGTGTATTAAAGATGTCTGAATCGTCCGGATCGATAACGCTCGAGTTGGACTCGAGGCCCAACTGCACGCCGTTATTCACATATTCGACGAGGTCATCGAGATTAAGTCCAAGTGCCTTGATCTGATCGGCAGTGCTAAAGGCGTCAGACGAAATTGAATTCCCGTCACCGGCGTCTTCGATAGCTCCATTCGCCTCCGCTAGAAACTGAAGCGGGAGATTCAGTGCCTTTCCGACGTTCTAAAGTATGATCTTTGGTCAGTACGCTTTTCGACGAGATTCAAAATAAGAACGCACCCCGAACTTCAATAAAGCAGCAATCGCTTGCAGCATGATGATCAAACTGGCGAAATACAGGAAATGGGCGAGGAACCACGCAAGTACGCGCCTGCAATATCCAAACTTCCTTCTCGTGATAGTGTGACCCTTTGTCATCTCGAAGTAGAGAGAGAATTGCGTGATAAAAGAGATGGCGCCAGCTAGAACTAGCCCAGTGCCTGACTTCCCGATGGATGAGCTGGAAACCCTCCGTGATGTTGTCAAGCCCGCCTCCGAGAATGATGATGAAGGAGGCAGAGCTTCGATCGTATACGCTGTCTAGGGGATACTGCACATGCCCACGCTGTTTCAAAGCGAGGAAGTGAGCTCCGATCTCCCATACAACCGGTAAGTACCACAGGATGACTTTCGCAATTTGAGCTCCTTCGCTCTGTCCAACTGATGACTCGAGGATGATAAAGGAAATGAGGTAAGACGTAGCAGAGAGCGTGAGGGAAATGATGTGTGTTTGAAACGCTCTAAAGCCAGGACCGGTCAGGGCGACCCACATGCGGGAGAAGGGTGAGTCGCGAGGATTGTTTGCAGGGGCATGATAGAGTGTGAGCAGATACTGGACGAGCAGAAGTACCCGGCTGAACATCATCACCAACGAAATTCCCCTTGCGTTCAAAATAGGGAGCCGGTTCTCCCTAAATTGAGCGGCGCTGATTTGCTCTTTGCTAACTCCATCAAAGCTCTGGATCTCCTCGACTATGAGCTGTTCGGCAGATGCGGCGGAAGACAGTTGGTACCCGATGTCGAAGTCCTTGGTGAATGCAGCAAGCGCGCAGAATACGATGAATTGGAGGAACACGGAGAGTCGGTGGACCCAGTCGGCTTTGGTGAATCGGACGTCGTAGCACACTTGGGAGGCCCAGATCCACCAGACAAGGGTGAAGAAGCAAAGGTATGAAATGCAAGTCTGAAAGAAACTGGTGAGCCGAGTATCGATAAAGTCGGGAATTGGCTCACCTCTGCATCTAATACCTCAGTACCGTTTCTGTTAGGTTTTGATCAGACACAGTAGCTATTAGTGTAGGGAAGACGACCTACGTCAGGCTGTTGAATGCAGTAGTCATCGATATGTCCAACAACTGATGAGGTATTTCGAGTCAATTTATTGTCTTCCTCTAAGCTAATAGCTCACAAGGTCGGACCAGATTTTCCTCGTAGGAAATGTTTGGAAGCCATCGAAGTCATATCCCTATACCACGGTAAGTCTACTACAAATGTAATTGGGGATCTTGCGCCTCACAGATATGGACTCATCTTTTTCGTCACCCACTGCGTCTGATTCCTCGGAATCGTCACGTTTGAAAGGCGACTCGCATAAGTGCGGAAACTTGGGCGATTCTTTGTGCCGGTTCTTTAGGTTTCCCCTTAATGTAGTTCAGAATACCAGAAGATTAGTAATAGGAAGACAGATTACTAATAGGAAGACAGATTACTTACTTTTCGGAGGGCAGAAAGGACTGACTTCCAGAACGAGACATGCTACCAGAGCGAGAGGAGTGGATGGGGATATATGTCGGAATGAGAAGGCTAGTCCACACCAAAGAGTGCAACGAATCCTTATAGATTTCGTTTGCAGTGGCAACGTAAAGCCAGAAGATCCTACGGTCATGATACACTAACAACAGCGCGCATCACGGCCGATGACAGCAAGTATCACATAGCCGACATCCGGCTAGAGGATATTATGATGATCAGTACTGAAGGAGCGGATACTTGAGAAGAGAATGCCATGGGAAAAAGGCAGTGAAAACGTTATAGTATCGCGTACCTTGGCCAGAAATAACTTAGCGTTAGACCCCATCGCGACGAAAGTGGATATATTAGGACCAATTCCTTACTACCGAGGGGGCAATGTGTGCCCTCCTTGCAGTTTGTAAAGTTAAGATCAAGTTCCTAGGTAGGACAAGAAGTGTACGACGATCTTTGTATTTCAAATCGTAAGCAAACGCGATTAATGTCGTAACTTTTGGAAATGTCTCGTACCTTTGTCGATTGAATACTACCATTGATGATATCAATAAAGATAGTAGCGCCCGGGGCACTGGGCGACCGAATTTATCAGGCATTAGGCGCCTTGCACCCAGGTAGCGCCACCCTCAAGATTTGAGTGAGGTGATCGGAGGTGATCGGAAGATGGAAGGACGAACGTGTGTTTCGCATCGCTTCTCCGGGGGTACGCATCTTTACCGAGAAGCTGAAACGCAGCTATTGTGTCGAACTATATTGTATGTCTCGTGGTCAGAGTCTCATCTTGCTTTAAACCGCCTTCGTCGTATATCAGGAGCGATGAACATAGCAGGCTGAAGAAGGCGTGGCTCCACCTTCCAGCAGAGTCGGGTAGTTATCCATTATACCCATCTATTTCTATAGAATTCAGCGAGGAGATTATCGCTCAGAGGACATCTCTGCGTTATCACGCTGGATAGATCTGGTCTTGTGAAAGCTGGTTGGTGACGTTTGAACTTGAACGTAAAAGTAACAAACGAGGCAACAATAACCATTGCGGTTCCCACGCTTAGACTCGGAGTCGCAGACGGTCCGGCATAATCCGACCTCCGCCTCTGGCAGGACTTCGAAGAAGTACCACGACTCGTGACAAGCGGGAGCACGCGAACGTCACGCGTCAAGTGATTCAAGTCGCGTCGTGCCTCTTCATCATCGACCACAACAACAAGGACGACTTCGAGCTTCAAGACAGTGGCGACAAACGATGAAGACCGCAAATATTTTGCAATACCTTCGCTAAGCGGCTGCGCTCGCTCCTAATCAGCTGCTATTATGTGTCGGACGAGGCCACGGTCGTGCCACCCGTATACATGCGTCGGTCGAGGTCACCGTCGTGCCACTCGGGAAGCGGACGAGGCCTTATTCGTGCCACCCGACTGGTTATCACAGCAGACGCTACCTGCTTTGTTAAAGCGGCAGACGCTACCTGCTTTGTCAAAGCGGCAGACGCTACCTGCTTTGTCAAAGCGGCAGATGCTACCTGCTTTGTTAAAGCGGCAGACGCTACCTGCTTCAACAAAGCCCAGTCGGACGAGGCCTTATTCGTGCCACCCGAACTATGTTAACTAGTGGATGCTCCCACTATGCAGCCTGGCTGCCCATGCGGACGCTACCCGCTTCAACAAAGCCCGATTGGACGAGGCTTGTTCGTGCCACCCGGTCTATGTTAACTAGTGGATGCTCCCACTATGCAGCCTGGCTGCCCAGCGGACGCTACCCGCTCTCAAAGCAGAGGACGCTACCCGCTTTAAAAGCAGAGGACGCTACCCGCTTTAAAAGCAGCAGATGCAACCTGCTATATCAAAGCCACACATCCGGAATAAGGAATGGAATTCAGGTGAGTACATATTCTCAATATGCATTTACATGGGTGGCACTATCTAGGGAGACCTTGGTCGGCGTAGCCTTCTTTTGGGTTTGCCGAGGCTTCTCCTCGCCAGAGGCTGCGCCTCCCTTCGGTGTGGGCTTGTCTCGTCGGCCCCTCGGCAAACTTAAGTCGCGCTTGAGCAAGGACCTTTCAGCGAGCTCAGGGCGGCTTCTCCCATAAGAACCTGCCAGCCCAATTTTTCACTACGGCATCCTTCGTGGAAGCCTTTCTTTGTAGATCATCAGCGATAGACGGCAGCGTGCGGGAGCGCAAGAACGAGTCGACTCTTTTTCTTAGACTCATCCGAGTCTCGAGGCGACTGGGACTGACATTGCTGCTCCCTCCGATATAATATGAGTCTCTGAAGGCACGCGAAACTGCAACGTGTAACAGATAGATAGACGACTAGCAATCTATGAATTCTTGTCACTAATAGATTAGGTTTATTACCGATCATGGGCACTATCCTTTCTGAACGTCGTTTGACTTTGTATCTGAGCTGTGTGTCCCAGAGCTTTTCAGAGTACAAACTTCGAGTTCCTGTCTTCGCATTATCTGGAGCGAAGAAACAAGAACATATGGCGAAGTAAACAACAGACTGGATTCAGCGCAATGACCTGTTGCATCTCTTTATGCATTTCCGAGTTCCAGATCTCCTCGATTTCAGCCACCTGTAGTAACCATATCACTCTAAAGAGCACTTGCGCAGCGCTCCGGTGGAAAGCAGTTTGGATCAGGATGGGTGTGGTGCATCTTACTTACGCTAATTAGATGCTAACCACCACCTTCAGTTTGTGGATTCCACAGGCACAGCCATATAGTATGTACATAAGTGATTACCGGAGTTCTGCTTCTTTTTCTTGGAAGCTTGATATATTCGGGCCGAGGCTTTGGTTACCTTTTTCGAGAAGAAAATAATTATACAGTATTTGCCTTCTAAGCAATGTGTACACTCCGAGTCGGTCTTTAAGAAATCAAAACTATACTCTGTCCGTTCTCGACGTAAGAAACTTACGCTTCTGATTCTCCTGCTGTACCAGGGTCGCCGAAAGTGTAGACGTTTGCGGTGTTAGCAACTCCACGACCTGGGGTATTATTAGACTTCGTGCACTTATGCAGAACAAAGATCATGATCTGAGAGACAGATGCAGTAAGGACAGATGCTCTAGATTTTATGTATCTGATGAAACGTACGAGTTCTGCAAGTTGTTCACAGAAAAGGATGATAGATAGTATAGGGATTCTGTGCGGAAAGTTATTAAACGTTGAGAATATTGAAGTGATAAGCAACTTACAGCCAAGAGTGCGATGCCAAGCTCCAAACTGCGGCACCGCTAAGCTTGAATGCAAATGTTGTGTCGTTTGTGCTTATGGTATCGAGAAACTGCTTGCCCTCGTTGATATCGACAAAGGACAGCAAGCAGATTGCGATGCCGACCACAAATCGAATAGAGAGAACAGCACGGTGATAACTGTCTGAATGTTGAAAGTCACGGTGATCCTAATTAACTTCGCTCGGCTATTGAATGTAAGGAGAATACAAACCATGGTCGTTTCCCCATTTTATTAGGCCCAACGCGGCAAGCGACATCAAAGTAAAGCCCTATGAAATGCATTAAAGGTTAGAAGTAACTGAATGCGAGGAAATGCATGCTTACAGCAGAGCCATATAACCATAGAGCCGGAAGCGCTTCGGTAGTGAAGGCGCTTTCTGCAATAGTGTACCACACGTTATCAAAAGTGTCTGGAAGAGAGGTTGTATCGTTCGCATCAACGTCTAAGAAAACAACCAGTTCGCTTCCCAGCAATGTATTCGAGTCTGGTGTTGATTCAAGATTCTGCATGGAGGTCGATTGAACAATTAGTACGTGGAACACGGGCAGGAGAAACATACATTAAGTATGACGTAGATAATCTCTGCACTCGCTTGAAGAGCTGCGTTGTGTGCTACTTGAAGGGCCGGTGTGCCAAAGAGGTCCGAATCTGCAGGGTCAAGGACGTTTGAGTTAGACGCGCGACCCATCCGTACACCATCGTTCACATAGTCGACGAGATCAACGAGGTCAAGTCCGAGCTCCTCGATGTGGTGCGCGATATCGAAAGAATCGGCAGAAATAAGCTGTCCGTCTCCTGCATCTATGATAGCTCCGTTCGCTTCTGCTAGGAACTGAAGCGGGAGATTCAGTGCCTTTCCGATGTTCTAGTATGTAATCTCTGGTCAGTACACTCTTTGACGAGATTTAAGATAGGAACGTACCCCGAACTTCAATAGAGCAGCAATCGCTTGCAGCATGATGATCAAACTAGCGAAGTACAAGAAATGGGCGAGGAACCACACGAGAACGCGCCTACAATACCCGAATCTCTTTTTCGTGATGGTCTGGCCCTTCGTCATTTCGAAGTAGAGCGAAAACTGGGTGATGAAAGAGACTGCGCCGGCAAAAACTAGGCCAACACCGGTCTTCCCAATCGCGACATTGCCGACGATGAGCTGGAAACCCTCCGTGATGTTGTCAAGCCCGCCTCCGAGAATGATGATGAAGGAGGCAGAGCTTCGTTCGTATACGCTGTCGAGGGGATACTGAACATGCCCGCGCTGCTTCAAAGCGAGGAAGTGTGCTAAGATCTCCATCACCACAGGCAAATACCATAAAATGACTTTTGCGACTTGCGCTCCTCTGCTGTGCCCGATAGATGATTCGAGGATAATGAAGGAGGCAAGATAAGACACAGCAGATAGGATGAGGGAGAGAATGTGCGTTTGAAAAGCCCTGAACCCAGGGCCGGTCAGGGCGATCCACATGCGGGATGAAGGTGAACCGTGCGAGTTGTCCGCAGGAGCATGGTAGAGTGTCAGCAAATACTGGACGAGGAGTAAGACCCGGCTGAACATCATCACCAGCGAGATGCCCCTCGCGTTCAAGATGGGGAGCCGATTTTCCCGAAACTGAGCTGCGCTTATCTGTTCTTCGCTAAATCCCCCGAGAATCTGAATCTCGTCGACAACTTTCTCTTCTGCGGAGGCGGAGGCGGATAGTTGGTACCCGATGTCGAAGTCCTTGGTGAAGGCGGCAAGCGCGCAGAAGATGATGAACTGAAGGAATACGGAGAGTCTGTGCACCCAGTCGCTTTTCGTGAACCGGACGTCGTAGCACACCTGGGAGGCCCAGATCCACCAGACAAGGGTGAAGAAGAGGAGGTATGAAACCAAGGTCTAAAAACAATCGGTGAGCTTCGTATATGTATGTAAGAACCAGATTTTAATCACTTCAGCGTCTAGCACCTCGGTGCCGTTTCTGTCAGTGACTCAGACATCGATCAATGACGATATAGCATCAATGAGGTGTATAATACATACGTTAGGCTGTTGAAGGCGGTAGTCATCGATATGTCCAGCAACTATAGAAACGGCTGAATTGCTTCTTCCGTTTCTTGACACACGATGTCAACTTACCAGATCAGACCAGATTTTCCTCGTAGGATACGTATGGAAGCCATCGAAGTCATGCCCCTATAACACGGTAAGCATGAGATTACAACTGAAGGAGCGCACTTTACCGTCATCGTCGAAAGCCCATCGTCGTCATCTGCTTTTTCTATTTCGCCCCGCTGGAAAGGTGACTCGAACAGCCGCGGAAGCTCGGGCATCTCTTTGTTCCGTGCGAGAGACATGCAGCAAGCACGCGATAATGGGGTGGAATGGCTTTTATCGCAGCCAGAAAGCGGAACGGGCCTTTATACACCTCTTTTGCACAGCTCAAGCGACTTTATGGGACACAACAGGAGGTACCAGCGCTAATCGCAGAGCACAGTTTTGCAGAAGTTCATCATGATAGCAATCGCTACAGACTAAAGACCGAAGAAAGAGCTGGTGCTTCTTGGATATAGGGAGTGTTCGGCCAAAGGAGGCGGTGAAAATCACTTGTAGAGGAGTAGTGAATGGATTGACGGTAGAAAGAAGAAGCACAGAATCAGCTTTCCCAGAAAGACTCGAAGTTATTTAGAGGGAAGCGAGAGGCGTCTAGTATGAAGACCTGTTAAAATTTCAAGTAGCAAAAGCAGTAAGCTAAGCCAGCGTCGTGAACAACATTGATCCATATCGTATTTGGCGGTAGTGCAATAGTATCGCCTTAGACGCCGACTGCATACAAGTACAAGTAGGCGCCTAGCGCCCGCTTCATTTCATGAAGAGATCTCCGTGGTTGTCGCATTCTTCACTTGCTACTTGCGTGTCGTTTCCCAACCTCGTTCCCAGGGGCCGTCAGAGCCGGCTTCCTTACTAATTAGATACCGGCGGCATGTACTAAATAGTGTTTGAAACAAACAAGACATAACTTAACGTGAAAGGAAGCCGTCTCTGACCCTGGCAAAAGATCAGACGTAAGCAAGTCCGCCCAACGCGAGACAAATAAAACCTAACACCCCGCTCGCAACACGGGTAATTCCGACGGGCGGGAAGCGCGCGACTTTCCTGTTCTTGTTTAGGTAACTGCATATCTCATGCTCATAAAATACACTATTAAATGCTTAAAACTCATTAAATACTCTTTGCATCAAGAGAAAGTCACTTTGAAAGCCTTCCTTAAGCAATCTATATTTACTGGTTGTAAAAATGGAGAATATAGCATAGAAATGTATTATATTTGTACACAGAGAGACATATACTTTTTAACTCTTCAAATTAGAATAAAATAATATTTGTACATCTGTATGCCAAAGAGACTTCAAGTAATCTTCTTCTTTTAATTAAACAGCTAATTCTAGGTATACTGTGCCACTAGCAGAGCAACTCGAAGTCAAGGGGTCAAAATCCGAAGCTGCTATGCTAGAGAAAGACAAAAATAATCCCACGCTTCCCGCCCATCGGAATTACCCGTGTTTCGAGCGGGGTGTTAGTTTTTGTTTGTCTCGCGTTGAGCGGATCTGCTTACGTCTCATCTTTTTCCAGGGGCCGTCAGAGACGGCGTTCCATTAACGTTAAGTTATGTCTTATTTGTTCCAAACACTATTTAGTACATGCCGATGGTAGCTACTAATTTGGGACGCCGGCTCTGACGGCCCCTGGGAACGAGGTTGGTCGTTTCCGAGTTAGCTCCAGTTGGCCACCGACTCCCACGGGCCACGGATGGCATCACCATCCCTGGGCTCTCTGCTATCTTCCACTCGGGTCACACATGCATATTCTGGCCATGGACGGACTCTCCTTAGCCGCGAGCGCGAATTGCATCAGCTACCCTTTGAAGGTTCGCAGAGCTGCAATGAGGATGAGTGGCGACGTATTAGACGTAGACGGTCAAATGCCAGTGGCGAGGTTCAAACTGCCTCCCACTTGACGGCGAAATGCAAACAATTGTAGAAGGATTGCGTTTGCCGACAGACATGAGCTTGAATAGCTCAGTGTTTCTCAACGTCGCAGCGGCACTGGTACGCATTCAAAACTCTCGTTGTCGGACCATGCTCATTACTTTTCTCAGTTTGTGCACTCGGTTTACAAGCGGTTCGAGTTTATGCCTTCACAACACCTACCTACACTTGTGCTACTCGTTCTTTTGCCCTCTCTCCCAGCCATCTACATGATGCCTTTCTTTGCCTACCCGCTCATCTCGGTCTTCGTCTCATTCCTCCTCTTTTACTCGACACTCCTTACTTCAATCGTCCTATACCGTATCTCACCATTCCACCCCCTGGCGAAATACCCCGGTCCCGTATGGGCGAAAGTAACCAAGCTATGGGGAATGTACTCTATGTCGACCGGGAAATACTACGAGACTTTACGGAGATTGCACGAGCAATATGGGGTAAACGTACGGATTGGTGAGTCCTTCGATCTTACCATGTGCAAGACCAGAGACTGAAATGCTTTACAGGCCCGAACGAAATCTCAACTATAGATATCAGCATCATGTCCTCCGTCCTCGGTGCGGAAGGCATGCCCAGAGGTCCAATGTGGGACGCCCGAGTGAATCCAAACATCAAAGTCCGCCCACTGATTGCTACACGCTCGTTGCACGAACATGCAAGTCGTCGGAAACGCTGGAATCGCGGGTTCAGCACCGCTGCTGTCAAGGGGTATGAGCCAATCATTACGAGGCGCGCGTTGCAACTTGTGGAGGAATTGGAAAGGAGAAGTAATAGTCTAGAGGGAGGGAACAGGAGACAGTCCGTGGATCTGGCACAGTGGTTTTCATTCTTCACGTATGTTTTGTTAGTCAATGCTGCGCTGGATAATTGACAGACAAATTCTTTTCTCGATAGCTTCGACTTCATGGGTGATATGGTATTTGGTGGAGGCTTCGAGTTGATGCGTGACGGCGGTGACAGGGAGGGAATCTGGAAATTAATGGAGGAAGCACTAGAGTTCGTTCCTTCTCGATTTGTTCGATCTACATGATTCTGATACTAGCTTGCGCTCAACAGGATCTCAGCTGTAATTCAGCATGTCCCTTGGCTTGCACACATCCTATACCAACTTCCTGGTGTCACGAATAGCATCCGTCGTCTTCGGGATTTCGCAATGGAAAAGGCGAAGTGCAGGAAGGAAAATGGAGCGGTGATGCACGATCTGTTCCATCATCTTGTGCGTCCACACATTTCTTTTTGTACCTAATCCTCTGCTCATTGATTTGCGCTCCTTAAGATCGATGAGGACCACGTCGAAAAAGTACGCCCTTCCGAAGCCGAAGTCCTTGCGGATGGCTTGCTTGCGATTGTTGCTGGGTCCGATACGACTTCGACGGTCCTTTCCGGAGTCTTCTTCTATCTACTATCCAACCCGGCCTGCTACGAACGCTTACGAGAAGAGGTAGACAGTGTCTTCCCGCTCAGCGAGGGCAACCCATTCGACTCTGCAAAGTTAGCAGATATGACTTATCTCAACTCTATAATGTAAGTTTAGGCATTCCTTAGGTCAGCAAAAGCAATGCTAATACTCTACCACAGCAACGAAACTCTGCGTATCCAACCCCCAAATTCAACGTCAATTCAGAGAGCTCCTGCGATTGGTTCTGGAGGAAAATGGCTAGGATCAAAGTGAGCAGAACGCCCCCCCCTAGCGCATGGAATAGTAGTTAATCCTTGTATTCAGTATGTGGATCCCAGAAGGCACGGCCATAACGGTCCCGCCATACGTGCTTTTCCGGAATCCTGATTATTTTTCCCCGAACCCTGATGCGTTCTGGCCGGAGCGCTGGCTGCACGCGAGCTCCGCCAAGCGCACGCCGAAGCAGTTTGCCGCTGCCGCTGCGACCAGCGCTCATGCGAACGCGGTTCCCGGAATCGGGACCGATTACGCCGGCAATGAGGCGCGGTCTGAGGAGGTGCTTACGAACGCGGCGGCCTTCATTCCCTTCTCGTACGGCCCTGCCAACTGTGCAGGCCGGAATCTCGCCGTCGTCGAGATGCGCATGGTCGTTGCGCTCCTCATGCAGCGGTTCGATATGAGATTCGCGGATGCGTATGACCCCGACAGTTGGGCCAAAGCGATAAAGGATTGGTTGGTGGTAAAGCTGGGAGATTTGCCTGTTGTATTAACGCCTCGCGTCTGATAAATTGTATATATCTTGTGCATTGCTTGCCTTTTCATCGTTCTTTTCTTTATGGACTTGGACGTTCGAGCTTCAGCATGTGGATGTCTGATGAATAATAATATAAAAAGCTGCACGCCGGTCATCTCCACGTGACGTCAGTGACGAACTTGCGCTGCCAGTGACACCGACTTTCACCGACAACTTCGTAGATGCACTCACTATGCTATGTAAACTTCTTCAAGCATTGCATTCTTTCAATAATCCTCCGCAATACGCTGTGGTTTAATGGCTTTATAATGGCACGGAAGCTACTGACAGGGTATCTGGCTGGCTCCCTGATTGTTGGCGGCGTCCCTTTGCTCGGGCGCATCAGAACTGTATTGCCACCTTTGACGATCCTTGATGGCAGCTACGAAAACGACTCGAAGGATCATTTTTTCCAATCACCATTGTTCGGCTCTCCAACGTACGTCTCCCTCTCACCATCGCCATGCCAGAAAGCTGGGAGCTGACGATGCAGCAGGGACTGTTGCTCGATGTTGCTCTTGCGTTGGTGAGTCATTCAGATGCATTCTTACCTGTAACTGCCGATTCACCTCGTACTTCAGGTCGTCCATGTTATCTACAAGAGATACGAGTTCGGGCCCGCCCAACGACTTCTTCCAACGTTTCTTTTCCTGGTTTCAGTTCCTTCGCTGCCGACGTATTTACTTCGCGAGCACTTCTCAAGCTTCCTCCGAGCACTCTGGGTGTCTTTTTCCGTGTTTTACACAACCCTTGCTAGCTCAATCGTCCTGTATCGCATCTCACCCTGGCACCCGCTCGCCGAGTACCCCGGTCCTTTCTTCGCTAAGGTTTCGAAGTTCTACGGCTTCTATATGATGTCGACAGGAAAGAACCACGTCCTCCATAAGAAGCTGCACGAGAAGTATGGGCCGTATGTTCGAATAGGTAAGAGATACGTTGTTTTCTAAGAGCGGAAAGAAATTGAACTACCACCGTGATTCTGTAGGGCCAAACGAGATATCTATGGTTGATGTGAATGCTATCGCAGCGGTTTTAGGAGCGGATGGAATGCCTAAAGGGCCGAGTGAGCATTATGTTTTATTCTGATGCAACTGAAGCTAATCATAGTATTGCTAGTGTGGGATGGGCGTATCGATCCACGTACAGATACGCGCAGTTTGATCACCATGCGGTCTGTGCACGAACATGCTATACGAAGGAAGCGGTGGAATCGGGCCTTCAACACGGCGTCTGTTAAGGGATACGAGCCGATTGTGAAAAAGCGTGCTCTCCAGCTCGTTGAAGAGCTGGACAAACGCTGCTCGTCGGACGGAGGGCAGACGCAGAACTCCATTGACCTGTCTCAATGGCTGACATTCTTCACGTGTGTGATCAGTCGTATCCGCTTCATCTATATTGACTTTGTTCCTAGGTTCGATCTAATGGGTGATATGGTGTTCGGTGGTGGGTTTGAACTGATGCGAGACGGTCAGGACAACGAAGGCATCTGGACCTTGTTGGAGAGCGCGTTAGAGTACGTCACACAAGCAAGCCATACCAATCAACCACTAACTAAAACGTTCACTTGTAGAATCATCGCCATGATGCACAACGTTCCCTGGCTATCTAACATGATATTTTGGCTACCTGGCGCAAACAAGAATATCAATAAGGTTGTCAACTTCACCAACAGAATGACGAGGCGAAGGCAGGAGAACGGGTCAATGACCAAAGACCTCTTTCATCATCTGGTAAGTCGTGCTTCCTTCTTGTTACGGATCTGCCTCGTTTACGCAGTTTATCTTCTCAGATAGATGAAGATCAGGTTGAGAAGGTTCCGCCTACGAAGTCTGAGATCATGTCCGACGGCGCACTAGCTATTGTAGCAGGGTCAGACACGACGTCCTCCGTTCTTAGCGGGCTGTTCCATTACCTACTCGCACACCCGAGCAACTACCGCCGTCTTCAAGAAGAGTTGGACTCTACATTCCCGCCCGGTGAGGTTGATCCATTCGACGCCAGCAAACTGGCGGAGCTGCCATTCTTGAATGCTGTCATGTGCGTGCGCGACGTTCCCACCGCCCCGTTTATTTATTCCAGCTTACTCATTTTATTCGGCATTAGTAACGAGAGCCTACGTCTGCAACCTCCAGTCCCGACGTGCGTCCAACGTGCTCCAGAAGTAGGCGGAGGGGGTAAATGGGTGGGCAGTCGGTAGGTTAACAACAACACATTCGGCATGCAAGCCAGTCTTCATTCGTTTCCCCATCAGATACGTCCCGGAAGGCACCGCTATTCTTATCCCCTTCTACGCACTGTTCCGCGACGCAGAGAACTTCTCTCCTGACCCAGAGCGCTTCTGGCCGGACCGCTGGCTGCACGCAAGCTCCGCGAAGCGCACGCCGAAGCAATTCGCAGAGAGCGCCGAGAACGCCTCCTCGGACGTGTCTTCGCATGGTCGTCGCTCTGACGAGGTCGTGACGAACGCGGCTGCGTTCATACCGTTCTCGTACGGCCCGGCGAACTGCGCGGGGAGGAACTTGGCGCTGCTCGAGATGCGTATGGTCGTTGCGTTGGTCATGCAGAGGTTCGAGCTCGCGTTTGCAGAGGGATACGACCCTCGAACATGGGAGGCGGAGCTGCAGGATTGGCTGGTTGTGAAGCTGGGCAAACTTCCTGTTCTTCTGACTCCTCGTACGTGAAAAGGGACCTAGGGTTTCCTCTGAGTGCGAATGATAGAGCACGTCAAAAATTCCTCTTTTCCATGCTTCTTCCAATTTGTACAAACTTGTTTAATTTATGGTACACAATTGATTATTTGGACATTTCCTTCGCAACTCGTCGTACATCACGAAGCAAAAATACCAATTGACGACCTCGTGCTACCATTACTGTTGACAAGCAAAGCATCCTATTCCTTAGTCAATATATGTAGCTTTGCGGACCATGGAGGGCATACTCACAGAGCAAGATGAGCCAAGGCCTGCATTTCCAATCCAACCAGGCTCCCAATATGAGATGCCGATTCCACGGCCATTGGGCAGTCCAGAGAGGACGTTCTCGATGTCCTTCACCCACGTAGACTGTCCAGAGGCTGATACTGGGATAGAAGGCTCGCTCAGTGCAACTGACGAACAGGATTCAGGCCAGTCTGTCTCGACGACTATGATCGGCTAAGTCATCACAATATAAATGCCAATGATAACAAATGGAAACCTTTCAAGGCCCCACCTTGTTGAATGTATTGACCATTCCAGTCAGAGTACTCTTCAAATTGTTCAATGTCGCGTTGGTACCGTAGAACGGATAGAAAGAGAAGCCCATGACGTCGACATCGCTCGTGCTGAGCGCACCTGCCACAAAGATGCCGTCGTAAAAGTAATTAACGCCGCTCGAGTCCCAGCCGTTCGCGATATGGATCACGGTCTTCGTCGTCGTCGACGCGGCGCGTATGCCAGAGATGGCAGAGTGAAGGAGCTCTGAGGCAGGATGAAATCCGTTCACGGAGATGCGCCCGACGGGCCAGAGCAGGCCGTCGTTGATCTCGTTGCCGATCTCGATGTAGTCAATGGGTGTGCCTTGAGCCGAAAACGAGGCGACGAGGGCCTTCGTGTACGTATATATCTGGGTGTTGAGGCCCGTCAGGTCTGTTGGCCAGCTGGCTGGGATGGATTGATGCCCGGGATCGGCCCCTGTCGTTTATCTTGTCAGCATAGAAAAAAAATAGAAGCAGAGGGAGGAGAACATACATGTGTCACTGTAGTGTAGGTCAATGAGCAAAGCCATGCCGGCCGCCTTAGCCCTCGTCGCGAGTTGCAGTCCCTTCGCCAGTGTATAGTCTCCAGCTGTCCAGACGCGAATGCGCGCGATGTTGGCGCCATGAGAAGCAAGGATCGTCTCGAACGGCTTCTGCACACCACCATCCGTGTAGCGTACGCCTTGGCCTTCAACAACGAGAAGGGACGAGATGTCTGCGCCGTGGAACTGCAGCGCGGATGTTAACGTCCAAAAGGCAGCGAGAAAAACGCACGGCAGGAGCTGCATGGTCGCTGATGCTTTGCCTGCTAGGCTAGAATATCCACAGTGCAGTGTGTATCCGGTCATGGCGGCAGTCATTCGAGTTAAGAACAAATTCGGATGTAATTCCACGGAAAATCATGCCTTAGCATGCTGGGTCACTTGAGCGACGTATAGAGAAGCCGTAGCCAAAGGGTTATTCCGAGATGGCTCATACCGAAGAATATGAACTATGAACCATGGCGCTCGACATAAAACGCGACATTCAGTCAATCGAGGACATCCGACGGACCGCTATGCGCCGTACATTCATAGGTGCGGTATGGCAGGCGTTGAAAGACGAGAGGAGTCCAACGACGTTGATTGGAAGTCAGTCCACTGCCCCGCATGAGAAAGAGGGGCGAGAAGACAAGAAACCGCGTGCGTCGGTTGCAGGTGGTATGAGCTTGTGACTTTTTCTCCCGAAGCTTTATCCCTCCGTTCCATCCGGCGGCTCAACCGCTTAAAGGGATGAGCCGGGGCTCGAAGAAAGTAAACATTCTTTTACGATCTCTGAAGCGGATGAGAGGGGGGGGGGGGGGGGGGGGGGTTCGAGACTCGAGTCGCACAACAAAAAGCCTGGATCGAATAGAGAATGCGATGTGTGCTTGGATCTTTGCTATCCTCTGAAGAGGCGACGGCGTTGAAAGAGACGGAGGATGAGGCGTAGATTGTGAGTTGACAGTATTGTACCAGGTTTTATATTTCTGATCGCTATCGCTCCTTAAGTTAAGCTCCTCAACAAGCAAAATCCGACCACAGCTTCGTTCATTCTCGATACGCGGACAGATTTAGTATTGCCATGTATTATGCGCATACTAACAGGTGTTTGTCGAGGAATGAACGGTGGAATGATAGCGATGTGATGCCGCGGGCCATAGCATGGCAAAATGAAGGGCGAGGCGGAAACGGTAAGGATCCGGGACTACCAGGAATCAGAGCATTCAGAAGATTGTCGAGTTTCAGCTGACGAGAACGATGTTGATGATTACGATTAACATCCAAGTGGTTGCCAAGAAGGAATTGAAGATTAGGTAGATGATCCGCATTGGCAGAATGACAAAGATGAGTTGCCAGCGGTTTCGCACCCCGTACCATCAGACAGTCTGTCATTATAAAGAATCTGGATTTCATAGTAGTAAGTAACAACGAAGGATAATAACAAGAGACTACAAACGACTACGCATCGACGGATTAATACCCACTCATAGGGATTTTGACTCCAGAGCAGAGAGAGGGGGTGGGGGTGGGGTGATTGTGCATTTGCAGAGGAAGAGCAGAGTGATATTAGATTAAGAGTAAAAGGAAGGAAGGGGAGGACGGTGAACACCAACGACGAACGAACAAATGGATTTTCTATCTCCAACACTCAGATACCTTTGGGACAGTGACATCACGCAGTGGGTTTTCCCTTCTCCCCCTTGCCACTTCTATCTCCGTGTTCCTCTTTGCCAAGATGGTGACGAATATGGTCCGGCTCGCATCCAACGCCCACAGCGGCGATAGTTGCGACGTCGGCGCCAACGCCACCAGGGCTGAGCTTCGCATCATCCTACCCACTATCTCTGTCTCCTCATCGCACCGCAAACGGAGTCCCTGCACGAAATGCATCACCGTCAGGATGATGATCATCATCACGAACGAGTAGCTCATGCCCGCTGTCGAGTCCGCGAACTGGTAGCCGAGCTTAACCCAGTGGTAGTCGAACCAGTCGCTGGCGGTGACCATGGCGCCGTCGAAATCGGCGACGGACAACTGGCGAAGGGCGCGGTGCGGGACGAAGGTGTTGAGGCAGTCGTACCCGAAGATGAACTTAAGCAGCGTCGCAAAGTTGCAATGCAGACCGAGCCCGCCAGGACTCCGAGTACCACCGCGGACGAGCTACCGACAAACGCCGACACAGGAGTTACGGCGCAGGAGCAGAAGCTGAGTGCGCACCACTTGCACCCGAGGCGCCAGTCACGAAGCATTCAAGCAAGCCGGCCGACTGACGCAGAGAGGTTGGTGTCGATGCATGCCTATGCCGGCGCGTAGCCGCCGCGGAATCCGAACATGCCGAGCGAGAGATGAGGTGCGATGTACTCAGTGCCGCAGCCGTGGCGACGGTCTGAGTAGCAGGAGATCACGGAAGCGGCGTTACCGGAAGAGATGTGCTCGAATGTACCGCCGAGCATTGGAGGTCGCATGCGAAGCGCGCGCACACCAGATGAAGATGAAGACGAGCAAGGGGCTTATGCAAGCGTGTCCAGCGAGTGCACCGGTAGCCAGCATGGGTCTGCGGATGAAACAGAAAATCCTCGTTTCATATGTGTGTGTTGCCACCTATCCCAGAGGAAAAAGGGAGGAACATGTCAGTGAAAGCTCCGTATAACGCAGAAGCAGGCACAACCGCCTGCAAGAATGAAAAGAAACGTACGCGACGGCGGCGAAAATGAGCCGGCAAACGCAGAAGAGGATGGACGGGATGCGCGTACTGCCGATGGATAGTTTTTCGAGGATGTCCATGAGCGCAAAGTACTTGAGGACGCCAAAGTATGCAAGTGTCATCGATATCCTCTTTGCCGTGCGCGCGTACGAGCAACCGATGCCTCTCTTGAGAAAGGCTATGCACTCTGTGAGAGAACGCCGGAGTTGTGCAAGAGGACGAAAGTTGAGGGCGAGGTTAATGTTGTATTTAGCACAAAATGTTCATTGAAGCAAGGGAGTAGAGAACGCACGACAAACCATCTTCAGCCAGCGCTCATATAGTTCACCTTCGAGTGCGTAACACTGCTATTCTTCTTCATCGCCTTCTCGAATTTGGTTCTAACTCCTATAGCTTTAGCTTTCTGGGCAGTATGGACGAAGCTGAGGAGAGGTGCTGTTCCGAAGATGCCATCTTAGCAACAGAAAGGAGTTCGCCTTCCATTTGCATGCCAGCGCGCTAGGAGACATGTCTAAGGTTCCATCACCGCTCATAAGAGGTACGAAAAGAGGAAGGGCAAGCGTGCGAACTGAAGCCTGCCACCAGGCAGTGCTCAATTCCCACGGACTAGTACGCCGCTTTGAAGTCTTGACCTTGTCGTCTTAACTCTCGACCAGCACTATGGATTTCTTACAGTGTGCAGACATAAAGGTGCGATACAGCATCGCCTTAAGGACACTTGTGATAGAAAGGCCCATTTTGGCCGATAAAATTAAATGAGCGCGGGATGACCATCAGACTTCCAGGTAGTGGACAGATGAGTACAGCCTCTGCTAAAGAGGAACAACGCATCATTGATACCTATTCAACTTTCTTCTTAGCCTCGTGACCAGGCCAGGCTACTTTCATTGTAGACATGCGGAAAAAGCACCGTCGTGCGCCGGCACAGCAGCCCTGTAAGATGTCTTACTCTGGTTGATGATTATGCTGGGAACCCTCAAGTCCCCAGCACTGCCGCTCAATAACCAGCCAATGATCTTAACCAATTCAGTGAGTACATAGATTAATGATAGCGTATTGCTGTGCCTTCGTATTCCTGTGCGCAGCCGACTTCCCTAAGGGTATGTATAGTTCTCATGAGATTTTGTCTCGGAAACAAAAGGCGCCCTCGTGTCTCAACGGTGCTACTACTATAAATATCAGACGGAAGGGACCTTCGAGTGAGCACCACCTACCTTCTTCATCCCTTAATACTTGCTTCACTCTCCAAATATAAACTCGTCAGAAATGCGACCCTTTCGCAGGTCCAAACGCAACGTCTTAGTGCGGGAGCTATAATATATAGAACTCAGCGCTATGCAATAGCGATGAGGATGTATTTAGTTACCTATAATATATAGAACTAAATACATGACAATTAGCGCAGGAAATAAGACGAATATAAAGTGAGACATACCTCAGCGCTATGCAATAGCGATGAGGTAGCATACATGCAAGGAAAACTTTTAAGAGTCCATTTTAATTTGAAATGTATGAAAAAGGAAATTATATTATATAATCCGGGGTTGAACCGGTATTGTACTCTAACACCCCCCCTCAAGGCCGGTTCACACCAAGCATAGAGGATAGACGGGAGTGCGAGGCCTTCGGAAGCGCTTTAGTTTAGCGCGTCCGCCGGTTGATCCTCGGTACGCAAGTACTCGGCCTTCACCGACCCATTGGTGACATGGTCACGAATGAAATGGTGGCGAATGTCAATGTGCTTGACACGCTGGTGGAGCACCGAGTCTTCGGTTAAAGAAATAGCGCCTAAATTATCAGAATAAATGGTAGTTTGTTTCCGTTGAGGGAAACCTAATTCAGAAAGTAAGGAACGGAGCCACAGGGCCTCCTGCGTGGCAGCCGAGAGTGCCATGTATTCGGCCTCGGCGGACGAAAGTGCCACGGTAGGCTGCTTCTTTGATTGCCAGGTAACGGCACCAGAGCCTAGGGTGAATGCGTAGCCGGTTGTCGAACGGCGACCTTCGGTAGAGCCCCAGTCGGCATCAGCATAGCCGGTCAGGAGTGGTCCCTTTGGATCCGTTTTGAGGATAAGGGTAAAGTCGCGAGAGTGTTTTAGGAAGCGAAGTACGTGCTTCCCGAGTTCCCAATGGCGCTTGCCGGGGTTCGAGGAGAACTGAGCCAGCGCGTTAACATGATAGGCCAAATCGGGCCGGCTCCAAACTGTCAAGTAGAGTAGGCTGCCGATTAATGCATGATATTGTCAGGAATCGTCCCCAGGTTTACTTATTTCTTTATTATTTTATCTGATTTTCTTTTGACTTTCCGACGAGTTCCTGACATGGCCGCTGAAGTCCGCCGTGGCGGACTTGCGGCCTTTACGGACACCGAGCGGTGTTTCGAGCGGTGTTTCGAGCGGTGTATTGAACACCGACTCTTTTATTTTTCTTGCACGTAGATACTTACCTGTAGGCTTGCAGGCAGCGCGGACAAGCTCCCTGCAAGCCACCGACTTCACTTTCGATCGGTGTACCGACTCTAGGAGTCGGACACCGCCACCAGGCGGACGTCCGACCCTGTATGTGGCGGACTTTGCCTACAGTCAGCGGCCCGCGGCGGTCCTCGTCGGACTCGGACCCTGGTGGCTTGGTACTGTATAGTTTATCGTTTCCACTTGCCAAAACCGCGGATCAACCTGCGAAGCACTCACTTTTGGCCTCTTGTAAAGTGCTTCTCAGGTGATGTGTTATCTTTAGCTCTGATGTGTAGAATAGCTTAATTTACTTGTAAAGTGCTTCTCAGAGCGAGGACCACCGCACAGAGCCGTCCGATAAGTCGTCCGACGCCGATTAAGGGTCTTGAGAGTAGAAGAACCGCTCTAGGTCGTAACATTAGGCCAAAAGTTCGTTCTCTCGACGCCCTTGAAGCAGGACCGATACTATGACGAAGTTTGGGACTGGACACGAAGCCATGTCGTCCCAAGAACAATCCCCGATCTTTACCGACGCTCCCGAGACCGCCCAAGGCGAGGCCGCCCCAATGGCCGCCCCGCCTCCGGCCCAGGACCTCTCCCCCGACATCCTGGAGGCTATTAACGCCGCCACCCGACCCCTTCAGACCACCCTGCAGCAGATGGCCGACGAAAACAACACCCTACGCAATCTGGTGCGCATGCTGTCGGGCGGGCCGTCCGCAGACGGCGGTGCCCACGGCGGTACACCGAAAGGACCGAAGGTGGCGATACCGCCCGAGTACTACGGGCGGACGGGCAAGGACAAGGATGCTGATGCGATGAGCTTTGAGGAGTGGTCTCAGAAGGTGCGACTTTACGTTCGTATGCGGCCCCACGAGTTTCCCGACGAGACCACCGCCTGCGTGTGGGCGGCCTCCCGACTCCGCGGTCCAGCGGAGAGTTGGGCCCGCCCCTACACCAAAGCGGTCCTGGAGAACACCGCACTACCGCCCGAGATGACCTCGATGGAGAAGTTCCTCCAGTCACTCAAGATGGCCTTTGGACGGCCTAACGAGCAGCGGTCGGCCTCGCAGGAGCTGCTGAACCTGCGCCAGGGCAAGGACACCGTGTCGGACTTCGCGATCAAGTTCCGGGCTTTGAAGTCCGAAGCGGACTTCACCGCGGACGATCGGGGATGGATGAACCTCTTCGAGAAGGGACTCAGCCCCGCGTTCCGGATCGATATGCTGTCCATGACGTTCAAGAACACCAAAGAGTTCGATCCCTGGGTTCAAGAACTCTGTGTGAAGGATGAAGAACTCCGCGCCCAGCGGACCGGACTGTACCGCTCGAGCTGGCGGTCACACTGGAGCGATCGGACGCATTCAAATGCGTCGGCCTCTCACTCCCAGAGCCGCGCGAAAGACCCCGATGCGATGGACATCGATCGGATGAGCACCGACGAGATGATGAAGCGCGGCCTTTGCTTCCAGTGCGGCGAGCACGGACACCGCGCGCGTGAATGCCCGCAGAAGGGCAAGCGGACTATGTCCGGACGATCCAAGGTGGCCTCCCAGACAGCCACCTCGACCGCGGCCTCAAATGCCGCGTCCGCTACCCCGGCCGCTACACCGGCGGCCTCCACCCAGCCTTCCGCAACACTCGAGGAAGTCAAGGACGAGAGTCCGGCGGTCAACTCAGTCCGAGTACCAACCGCGGACGACATTGCGAAGGCGGTAGCGGCGGCTCTCAAGGCTCAGGGTTTTTGATTGGGTCTCGGCAAGCGGTCGATCCGCCAGAGACCCGAAACCGGTTCTCACTGCTTGAGGATGATGTGTCCGATCCCTCTGTGTACAATACTTCATTAATACACAAGAGTTTGCGTCGGTTCATACACATACCAGTGAGAATTAGCGACGGCCGAAAGATTTTGAGCATGAGAGCCCTGCTGGATTGCGGAGCGTTCTCGGTGATTGTGAACTCGAAGCTGGTTCGGAAGTTTGGGCTGCGGACTCGTCCGCTCCCAAGTCCGATCAAGGTTTACAACGCCGACGATTCACCAAACCAGAGCGGACCGATCAAGGACGAAGTCCTGATGACCTTGGAGATTGGCAATCACAAGGAAGAAGTGGCGGCTACGGTCGCGAACATTGGGGACTACCCATTGATTATTGGAGTCGACTGGTTGCGGCAGCACAACCCCGAGATTGATTGGAGCGGTGAAACAGTCAGTTTCACTAGATGTCCGGCGGACTGCCGCCCCCCAGCGGCGGACCGCACCGTCCACGTCGGACAGGACGTTCCCCGAACCGTACGGAAGTTCCGTGCGGCTCGAATCAAGAACAGTCGACAGACACGAGCGCGACCGGCCCCACACGCGCGGGTATGCGTGGCGGAAGTCGGTGATGAGGCGGACGAGGCGGACGAGACCACGGACGAGCGTATGAAGGTTCCCCCCGGCTTTCGGTACTCAGAAAAGTACTGGGATGTGTACCACAACGCCGAACAGTTCTATGTGGCAGACGATCCGGACTTTGTGCACAAGATTGCGGCCTCGTACACCTGGTCGCAAGCAATTGCCGAAAAGACCGCGGTCAAGGAAGGGGACAAGTCCTTCGAGGAGATGGTCCCCCCCCAGTACCGCGAGTTCGCCAAGGTGTTCTCAAAGTCCGAGGCCGAGCGGCTGCCCGAGCGGAAGCCGTACGACCATGCAATTGACCTGGAACCCGGAGCGGTACCGTCGTACAGCAAGATCTATCCTATGGCACCGAAAGAGCGAGCGGCCCTCAAGGAGTTCATTGAGGAGAACCTTCGGAAAGGGTATATTCGGCCCTCGAAGTCCCCAGCGGCCGCCCCGGTGTTCTTTATCAAGAAGAAGGATGGATCTTTGCGTATGGTCGTCGATTACCGAAAATTGAACGCCATGACCGTAAAAAACCGATATCCCCTCCCCCTCACCACCGAACTCATTGATTCTTTGAAGAAGGCTCGGGTATTCACCAAGCTGGACCTCCGCGCGGGCTACAACAATGTCCGCATCAAAGAAGGCGACGAGTGGAAAGCGGCCTTTCGGACTCAGGAAGGCCACTTTGAGCCGACGGTGATGACCTTCGGACTCACCAACGCGCCCGCTACATTCCAGCGGATGATGAACGAGATATTCAAGGACATGCTGGATGTCATTGTGATCGTTTACCTCGACGATATCTGCATCTTTTCGGAGTCCGACGAGCTGCATGAAGAGCATGTGAAGGAGGTACTCCGCCGGCTCGAGAAATATGACCTGTTCTGCAAGCCGGAGAAGTGTGAGTTCCACAAGGACTCTATTGAGTACCTTGGCATGATCATCGGTGCTGGGACAATCACCATGGACCCGAAAAAGGTTGAAGCGGTAGCGGACTGGCCGACACCGATGAAGGTGAAGGACATTCAGGCCTTCCTCGGGTTTGCCAACTTTTACCGCCGCTTCATCAAGGACTTCTCGAAGCTGGCGGGTCCGATGACCGAACTGCTTCGCAAGGATGCGGAGTGGCGATGGGAAGCCCGCCAGCAAGAGTCCTTCGACGGACTGAAGCAGCGGTTTGCGGACGCGCCGGTCCTGGCCATGCCCGACCTCGAAAAGCCCTTCATTCTTGAGTGTGATGCGTCGGACTTTGCTACCGGAGCGGTGTTGTCGCAGGTCGGTGAAGACGGTGACATCCACCCGGTCGCCTACTACTCCAAGTCGTTGGGAGAAGCGGAGAGGAACTACGAGATCCATGACAAGGAGTTGCTAGCCATTGTCCGCGCCTTGGACGAGTGGCGGCACTACCTCGAAGGATCACCGCACCGGATCGATGTGGTGTCGGACCACAAGAACCTAGTGTTCTTTGCCGAAGCCCGAAACCTCACCCGCCGCCAGGCGCGCTGGAGCTTGTTCCTCAGCCGCTTTGACTTCCTGATCAGACACCGACCCAGACGGCTTGGGGGAAAGCCCGACGCGCTATCCCGACGAGAGGATTTGCGGCCGGACGGACCGGACAACACCGACAAGGTCTTGCTGGACACCAAGCGGTTCTATACGCTTGCCATGCGTCGGGGAATGGTCCGCTCGGACGGGGACATTGAGTTGTTGAGGAGGATTCGAGAATCGAAGAAGTGGGATGAGGAGTTGGTAGAATCGATTGAGAAGTTGAAGGATGGGGCGCCCAGGGCGCTGGTTAACGACCTTGAGGAGTGGAACACCGAAGACGGACTTCTGCTGTACCGCGGCAAGGTCTATGTACCGCAGGACGAGGAAATCCGCCGGGATATCGTGAAGTTACACCATGATTCCCTTCCGGTCGGACATCCAGGGCGGTGGAAGACCTACGAGCTGGTGAGTCGGAACTATTGGTGGCCAGGCATGTCGGCCTTTGTAGAGCGGTATGTGTCCGCTTGTGATACCTGCATTCGGACCAAGAACATACCGCAGCGGCCTGTCGGCCCCCTACAGCCCAACGAAGTACCGGACGGTCCGTGGCAAGTGATTTCTTGTGATTTTATTACACAGTTGCCACCGTCCGGCGAGTACGATGCTATCTTCGTGGTAGTAGACCGACTGACGAAGCAGGCCCACTTCATACCGACGACGTCCGACATTGACTCCGCGCGGACGGCGGACTTGTTCATTTCAGAGGTGTGGAAACACCATGGAACACCGCGCAAAGTCATTTCGGACCGCGGCACACAGTTCGTGTCCCGCTTCATGAAGGCGGTCCTACACCGACTGGGTATTGAGGGTGCTACCTCGACGTCCTTCCATCCGCAGACCGACGGACAGACCGAGCGGGTGAACCAGGAGCTCGAGCAGTACCTCGGGCATTTACCGACGTCCGACAGGAGAACTGGGCGGACTTATTGCCCATGGCCGAATTCGCTCACAACACCCGCGCGCACTTGGCCACTAGGATGTCTCCTTTCGGACTTCTGTATGGATACGACCCAGAGTTCACGATTGTGCCCAGCGCCGGCCTTTCGACGGTACCGGCCGCGGACGAGCGGCTAGACCTGCTCCAGAAGGCTCAGGAGGACGCGAAGGCCGCGCTGGAGGTTGCGGCCGAGCGGATGAAGCGGTACTACGACCAAGGACGTCGAGAGGTGCCGGACATTCAACCAGGCGACAAGGTATGGCTTGATGCTCGGAATATTGCACTTCCGGGCACCCGCAAACTGAATCCGCGCCGACTTGGACCTTTCCTCGTTGAGCGGAAGATTGGGGAGCTCAACTTCGAGCTGAAGCTGCCGGCCTCGATGCGGATTCACCCAGTCTTCCATGCCTCACTACTGACAAAGTTTGTGGCGGACACCATCCCCGGTCGGGTACCGACACCGCCAGACCCGGTGTCGGTAGATGTTACAAATTCTAACTATGTCAGCGGCCCCCCTTTTGTTCCGACGGACTCCCGCGACTCCGCACCCTTTGCCCTATCTGTTGCTATTCTTGTCTTTGCTCAGTCATCCTTGTTTCTTATCGTCCAATCCCGGAGCCCCACATGTAACCCTTCGCCCTAACCCTCTGCCCCGCTCCCACACTATTATTAGTAGCCTATTGTCTACGGACCTATTGTTCTCTGCTTATTGTTCATCAGATGTATCTCCGCTCCGCAGCTATAGTATATAAACCCCTGTACTTAGCATGATCGAACCCTAAGTTCGATCTCCTTTGTCAAACCCCCTGTCTCTAGTCACACTATACATCTGCTTTATCTCTACTCCACATCGTAGGCCTTTGTCCATACTTAAAGACTCTAAGTGTTGAGCCCTAGCTCCGCTATTAGTCTTAGCAACCAACGTTGCGAAACCCAACTATACGAGAACGTAAGTTGAGACGTAACAATTAGATCGAACTTATCTACCGTCGAAGACATCCGTCTTTACGACTACAGTGTTGAGCCTTAGCTCCACGTACTACTAACCAGTTGTAAACCCATCTAGTCCAGAAGAACTACCGCTCGAGGTAATCCCTTCAGTGTAGCAAGGTGCTCATCGATTGCAAGAGGGAGGCCAAGGAAAACTTCGAGAGTCGCGATCCGAAGATTAAGAAAACCGCTCCAGCTCATTGGTTGATTAAAACCCCGGACAGTAGCGTTACGAAGAACAGGAACCAACTTCTGTCATATACAACGGGACCGTAGCTGTGCACACAGGAAGAGGACTCAGTACCTGCAAAGAAGGCATAAAGCTGCTAGCCTAGTCTTTGGGACGCCTATTGGACACCGAGCACCAAAACTGCAGACGTGCCGCTTGAAGCGAAGGGATACCGATCCAGAAATCGAAGGGAGACCGATCCAAAAATCGAAGAACAGACAAACTGTTAAACACCAATAGTTATTCACCACGGCAAACCTAATCCCAAACGGAGTTCAGATTCTTGACCAGACCAACACCAATCACCGTGACAACCTAGGACGCTCTATATACGAAATCCGATACTCAGTCACCAATTGCTATCAATACGATTCATACAGTTTCACCCAATACTGCGACGATACTGTTTGGACAATCACTCGAACTGCGAGTCCCATTGTCAACCACAGTGACACTTTCATCCTCTACCACACCAACCCAGACGCATTCTTCTACCTCGAAAACTTCGCCCCCAACAAAGTCCGCATAATCCACATCTGTGGAAGTGACCGTCGACTTCTAAGGATACACTACACCGTACCGCCATCGTGGCTGACATCCTATCCCTTCCAGCCCTTGACGATCCTATCTACTCTACCAGAGACCTCATCCGGAACCGATTCCTCGCATTTGCCGAAGAATTCGACGACATCCTAAATCGAATCCGAACACTCTTGGACGAACGATATCGTGATTGGATTTCAGCCGTTGAATACGCACAATACACTCGAGATCAACAACAACCTTGGATATATAAATACGGACTCTTGTGGCATCATACACGCTTATTCATCCCTAGAGACACTTACCTACGTCGTTTCTTTATTGGTCACATACATTTTGATAACCACGGAGAAACGTTACATCGAAGTGAAGCAGAAACCACACGTCTTGTAGCAAGACATTTCTGTTGGGCAAATCTCAGCGACGACGTCAACCACTACATCTTTCAGTGTACCTGTCAACACCATCAACCCACACCCAATAACACTGTCCATCACTACCTAGCACCGCCCATCGAAATACCTGAAGACCACGTTACTGCTCATACTCTCAACTCTTACTACAACGACTCAGACAGTTACGGATATCATTCCGGAACCGATTAGTCACCACGGCAGATAAAGGCAAAAACAAGTCTTCCTCGCGTCAGACTACTCAAACACCTGCTATACCATCATCATCAACTAAACCAAGTCGAACCCAAACTACGCAAACACCTGTTGTTCCCACCGCTTCTACCAGTCAGACATCCGAGCCAACGTACACCAGCGTTGTTAAAGCACCACCACCACATCGAAACCTACACTTCAACAGAGAGACACAATTCTTTTACCTCACCTTCGAAGGAGAAGTAGGGAAACGACCTTGGTCCTACGACCTATCTGTACGTAGGTGGACGCCTATTGCAGCAAAATCAGCAACAGCAGGACGAGCCTTCTTCATCGCCAATACACCTAACTGGGAAGACCTTGCCAGCCGATCTCTAGCAGGAGAATTTGATAATCTCGAACCACCACCACCACCATTTCCTACAACCCTCACCTTCAACGAAGAAACTCAACTCTTTCACTTCCAAAATAGTGACGGAACCCTCTCAGAGACACCTTGGGTGTGGAACCCTATCAACGACGAGTGGACTACTGTACCCCTAGGTTGGGACCCAAGAGAAGCATACGAAATTTCAACACCCAACTGGAGGGAGTTAAAAGACGAATATTACCGCCGACACCCTGAACTTACCCGCCAACCAACACCACCCCCTCGTGAACCAATACCGAGCCGTGAACCCTCACCACTTCGCGAAGCATCTACTGAATCGCCTACCCCAGCCCCTCAGGATCCACCTAAAGACCTCTTTGAAGAACCGTTTAAACGACCAGTATCACAACAGTCTTCTATATCAGGAACCTCCCACTACTCTTTTGCAGAAAAAACTCCTACTCGACCAACAACCAATCTTAATCTACCTCCCATAAAACCAAAACCCTCTCTCACATACACTCGCCCTCACATCGAACCACTATCAAGAAATACAATGGCTGGTACACAAACTATTACAGTCACAGACGCCTCATTCTTTCGCCCCCCGCCTGGAGAAGAAAGTATTAGTGCCTGGCATGGCTTTGGACAAGGAGGAAGAATGTGGGGACCAGCAAGAAATCGTGGACGAGATGACGGACCACCGGGAGGAAACCCACCAGGAGGAGGAGGAGGAGGACCTGGAGGACCTGGAGGACCTGGAGGAAACCCACCAGGAGGAGAAGGAGGAGGCCTGGAGGACCTGGAGGACCTGGAGGACCAGTTGGAGGAGATGATGACGAACCGAATAACGTCAATCAAGCTTTTATTCCGATGAAAATCAAGCCCTTCACCGGAACTCAAAAGGATGTTGATCGATTTCTCATGCAATGCAACGTCTTCCTACGACTCAACGCACAACAATATAACACGGATTATCGATGCATCGGATTCATAATTTCCCACTGCTCAGAACCAGGATCCATACCATTCGCCACTCAATATGTCGCATCTGGTCGACTCGAAACGGATACTTTTGAGGAGTTTATTCAGGAATTCGAACGAACCTTTGTATCATCGGAACTCACTGTCCAAGCTCAACTAGAATTGGATGACCTTCGTCAAACGGGATCTATCGAAGCGTACAATCTTGCGTTTAAACCACTAATACAACGCGCTCGAATTACTGGATACATTGCCCAACGTAACCAATATTGGAAAGGACTCAATAACAACCTCCTACAAAAGTTACTGGCGTGTCATCCACAACCCACTACAATGGACGGATGGTACTATCTCGCCACCAAACTGGACACTGGCTATAAGATTGGTCGCGCAATGAACAGACACCCCAGATCGAACGAATACCAATCTACTCGACGACCTACACGCCAGGCCAACCGACAAATCCGTGCCATAACCAACGAAGCGTACATTGAAGAAGAGCCCTCCGATAACTCTCTCAATGACATAGATCAGCTTGTCGATTCAGCAGTCAACCATTTATTCCTTGCGCGTTTATCAACGGAAGAATACCAGCGACACATGAAAGACAACCTCTGTTTCAATTGTCACAAACCAGGACATCGTACCGCTAAATGTCCTCAGCCACACCCCAAACGCAACAACAGATCTCGGTGGCCGAACTCACGCGCACATAAAGCCAAAGTCATCCGTCAGATCACAGCCACGGATGATCAAGACGAATACTCGGAACCCGAAAACGAAGATGACAAACAAGAACCGCTTTCAACCGAAGATCGCGCTGCCCAAATTCAACAACTTCTCATTGGTCTTGACGATGACACAGTCAATCAAGTCTTTGATAGAGTCGAGGAAGCAAATTTTTAAACGACGAAGAGCTTCCGCAGCCATCTCTCTCGTTGAATATTCGGCTGCTCATTAACTCTATTAACGACAATCATGCCTTACGAATTCCGATTACCTTCAGCTATAACAATAAAATCCACAAAGCGACTGCACTTCTAGACACCGGAGCCGAAGGTTTATTCATCGACCGAAAACTCGTAGAAAAACTTCACCTAAAAACAATCAAATTACGACATCCACTGCGACCCAAGAACGTTGATGGAACACTCAACAATGCCGGACGTATCACCTCCTATACACCTCTTCAAGTCAAACTTGGAAATCAACAATATGCTATGCGATTCTATGTTACCACTCTTGGAAAAGAAGAATTTATTCTTGGCCTACCATGGTTCAAGAAATATAAGCCAAAAATAAATTGGGATACAGGATCCATACAGCTCAACCACGTCAACATCTCGACTCAGCTTGCACAACAAGCTCGAAAAGGATTTGAAGCTGCTAAGCCACTTCTAGATCTTGTACCTCGCCAATATCACCAATTCCTTTCCCTATTCGACGAAGAAAAAGCACATCGTTTTCCACCAAAACGACCATATGATCATGCTATCGACCTCAAACCAGACTTCATTCCCAAACGGCACTCTCCATATCCACTATCTCTTCCGCAACGCGCCGCTCTGGACACCTTCATCAATGAAAACCTAAAAAATGGATATATACGACCTTCAAAGTCCCCTATGGCATCACCCCTTTTCTTTGTTGACAAGAAAGACGGAACTCTACGACCCGTTCAAGATTACCGTTACCTCAACAATGGTACAATCAAAAACGCGTACCCATTACCACTTGTTCAAGACCTTTTGGACAAACTCCACGGATCGCAATACTTTATCGCTCTAGATATCCGATGGGGATACAATAACATACGAATCAAGGAAGGCGACCAATGGAAAGCTGCGTTTACCACTCAACGAGGACTTTTCGAACCAACAGTTATGTTTTTCGGCTTATGCAATTCTCCAGCAACCTTCCAACACTTTATGAATGACATCCTTGGAGAAGAAATCTTACTGAATCATCTCTTGGTTTATATGGACGACATTCTCATCCATGCCCCAACCTTACCAGAACTTATCCACCGCGCCAAACGCGCCTTCACAATCCTTCAACGGAATGACTTATACTTCAAACCCACCAAATGTTTCTTCCATACACAGAAACTTACTTATCTAGGACTCATCATTACGCCTAATCACATCCAAACGGATCCTACCAAGATCGAAGGCATTACCAAATGGCCAGTACCCACCAACGTCAAAGACGTTCGCTCATTTACTGGTTTCACCAACTTTTATCGTCGATTTATCCCTCATTACGCCGAGATTACCAAAGCACTGGACAACCTTAAACGGAAAGACCAACCGTTCGTTTGGACTGAGGTTGAACAGAAGGCATTTGACGCACTCAAAAGCTGCCTTTTCTCAACATCCGCTACTTCTAATGCCGAATCCCCACAAACCTTTCTTCTTAGAAACCGATGCTTCCAAAGTCGCTACTGGAGCTGTCCTTCGCCAACATGACGACAACAATGTTCTTAAACCCATTGGATACATTTCGCAATCACTCAACTCAGCCGAACGTAATTACGAAATTTACGACCGAGAACTACTTGCCATCATTCGCGCCCTTAATACTTGGAAACATTATCTCCTTGGATCACCACATCAAGTCACCTTGTGGTGTGACCATCGCAATCTAACCTATTGGAGAGAAGCCCGTCGACTTTCACCCCGTCAAGCTCGATGGCATTTGTTGTTATCACAATTCGACCTTCATATTACACATGTTCCCGGCAAACAGATGATACAATCTGACCTTCTATCACGCCGGGCGGACCATCTTAAACAGGGGGAGAATCTAAACGAAGTTTCTATAATGCTGCCGAACGACCTCTTCATTTCCGCATTACAAGACCACAATGATTCGGAAGACGAAGAAGAAAGCATTGACTACGAGTCTGACGATGACCTTCCAGACACCGATGACCTGACAAAATCCATCAAAGAATCAATGAAGAAAGACGAATATCTCACCAATACCATTTCTCAACTAAAGAAGAAACTACCACCCGCTCGAACCGCACTCAAAGACTGGTTTTTCGACGACACTGGCATTTTATACTTCAAGAACCGCATCTATATTCCGGATAATCTCGAATTAAAACGCACAATCTTACGACTTCACCATGATATCCCAGTACGCGCTCACCCTGGTATATTCAACACTCTGGAACAAGTCCGAAGAACGTATTATTGGCCCCGAATGCAGAAATTTATATCAGATTACGTCCATGGATGTGCACTATGCCAACAAATGAAAGTCAATCACCACCCAACCGCACCACCACTAATGCCTATCGCCGCCGATAAGAACTCTTTTCCATTCTCTCACGTCAATATGGACTTCATCACCGACCTTCCAATGTCCCATGGATACGACACCCTTCTATTGGTCATTGATCATGATTGTTCCAAAGCTATTGTTCTCATCCCTTGCGAAAAGACAATAGACGCCATCGAAACAGCACAACTATACTTCGATAACGTATACCGACGATTTGGACTTCCCATCCGCATCATCTCCGATAGAGGACCTCAATTCGCCTCTAAAGCATTTCAAGAACTATGCAAAATCGTAGGAATCAAATCATCGATGTCAACCGCTTATCACCCGCAAACAGATGGACAAGCAGAACGAACCAATCAAGAGATCGAAGTCTATCTCCGAATCTATTGTACTGGAGAACCGGAAAATTGGTCTCAACATCTTCCCAACATTGAATTCGCCCATAACAACCGCGCTCACACGGTCACCAAAAGAACCCCTTTCTCACTTCTCATGGGATATGAAACCAATTGCACTACCCCTGAAATACCCGAAGTCGAACGTTCCATCAGTATCACAACGACTTGCCAATCTCACGGTCTACCGATCAGAAGCCCTGGCCGCCCATTCAGTTGCTGCCATGGTTATGAAAGAACGTACCTTCCGGAACTTCAAACCATTCAATAAAGGCGACAAAGTCTGGCTAGACTCCAAAAACCTCCGAATCCCTGGCCTATCACAGAAGTTCAAGGAGAAACGTGACGGACCATTCCGGATCAAGAAAGTCTTATCGCCACTAGTCTATGAACTAGATCTCTCACGGACTAAATGGAAGATACACCCGGTATTCCACGCTGCGCTTCTCGTGAGATACACCGAGACCGAAGCATATGGACCACCCCACAGTAATCCTCCACCTGACCTGATCGAAGGACAAGAACAATACGAAGTCGAAGCCATCCGTGCCCACCGTGGAAACGGCACCAGACGAAGATACCTTATAAAATGGAAAGGTTACCCCACTTCTGGAAACTCATGGGAACCTGAATCCAATCTCCAGAACGCACAGACCATCCTCAAAGCCTATAAAAAGCTTCACCAACTTGCCTGAATGCCCGCATCCCACAAACTCGTTCGCTTCTCTTATCCCCACTCCTCTAACATCGTCAACAACCCCACTCTCTCTGCATCATACCAACAACCCATTACTCCTGAACCCACAACCCTCGTACTACCGCCTACCTCGATTCCAACGCGCCCCGGTTACCTGGACGCCGTCCGACCTTCCTTCACAAAAACAAGAATAGAAAAACACTTTATACCCGACTGGCAGAAAGCGTACTCCAATCGTTTGCACGTTCCCACTCTCTCCACCTTCCTTATTCACTGTTTCTACTTCAAACCCGATTACGCACAACAACTAATCGACTACTTCAACACATCCGCTCGTGTCCAACCACCCCTCACTATCACTCGACCCATAACCCGCCACCACCGCAAACATATTAGTCACTTCGAACCCCAACGTTCGGACCCTTATTGCACTTGCAGTTGCTGCCACTATAACTGTCCGACTCACTCTCTTTAGACAATCCCCCGTCCCGCACTCAACGACCTTCGCCTCGCATCAATCCCACCCTTCGAACACCTATACCAACCTTTCGACCGACAGACATCAACATCGACCATCTCACCCAGGCAGAATCAAGAAGGGTCCTTAACCTCTTCACCAATCGAACTATTCACCAACGTCTCAGTACCTCGACTTCCGATGCTACCCCTCTACTCACCATCTGGACTCAATTCTACGACATCGCCACCCGCGGTCAAGAGGTCATGGAAACCAACGTCTTTTTTGTGGAAGGAGCCCTTCGACTACTCCGATCCTCTCAAACTACATTTGAAGATGCTCGTCGCTACGCCCTGGACCAATTCCTCACTCACGCACCACCCGCACTCACCGCACCACCAGTCATCGATCTCACTACAGAAGATGAAGTCGTGGATCTCACAAACGATCTCATCAATTCGGGCGGCAGTCAAGTCCCGTAACGCCCAGACCTCGCCGATCGCTTATCGGATCCTATGGAGCTCAAGTCACCAAGCCCTGCATACAAAGTCCACACCGCACCACCATCACCAGTCACCAGTCCAAAACCGGACAACAATCCCTTCTCAACCATGGCTCTCGATTCTTCGACCACTTGCTCGACGCACACCCCCGTTGAACACCAATACGATCTGGCCGCCTCCACCTGCGAATCTTATACATGTCCATATTGTCATAAACGAGCACCGGGACACATCGCCTCGGAATGCAACGATCATCGATGCGTCTCATGCGGACAACAAGAAGGTCATGATGACGAATGCGCTACCTTCCGAGTCCTCCAACAACGCGTTCAGAGACGTATAAAGGAACGCAACTCCTCTCAAAGCGACTAAAGCACCTGTTGCTCACCACCGGATACCCTATTGGTGTTAACTTCGCCTATATGGCACGTTTTTCTTACTTTCTTTATTGGACTTAACTTGTCCCTATAACGGCCATTTTCTCTTTATCTATTAACTGATTTCCACTACGTTTCAATTTAAGAACGGGGTAATGTTACAAATTCTAACTATGTCAGCGGCCCCCCTTTTGTTCCGACGGACTCCCGCGACTCCGCACCCTTTGCCCTATCTGTTGCTATTCTTGTCTTTGCTCAGTCATCCTTGTTTCTTATCGTCCAATCCCGGAGCCCCACATGTAACCCTTCGCCCTAACCCTCTGCCCCGCTCCCACACTATTATTAGTAGCCTATTGTCTACGGACCTATTGTTCTCTGCTTATTGTTCATCAGATGTATCTCCGCTCCGCAGCTATAGTATATAAACCCCTGTACTTAGCATGATCGAACCCTAAGTTCGATCTCCTTTGTCAAACCCCCTGTCTCTAGTCACACTATACATCTGCTTTATCTCTACTCCACATCGTAGGCCTTTGTCCATACTTAAAGACTCTAAGTGTTGAGCCCTAGCTCCGCTATTAGTCTTAGCAACCAACGTTGCGAAACCCAACTATACGAGAACGTAAGTTGAGACGTAACAGTAGACGGTGATATCGAGTATGAGGTGCAGGAAGTGCTCAATTCGCGTCGGACTGGACGCGGACGTAAGCTCCAGTACCTTGTCCGATGGAAAGGCTACGGTCCGGACGAGGATTCATGGGTAGACGCGGCGGACATGGAACATGCACAGACCAAAGTCCGCGCCTACTACCGAAAGTACCCGGACGCCGTCCGCTGAGGTCGTACCGCGCTCTTTAGGAGCGCCTTTGGAGGGGGGTAATGTCAGGAATCGTCCCCAGGTTTACTTATTTCTTTATTATTTTATCTGATTTTCTTTTGACTTTCCGACGAGTTCCTGACATGGCCGCTGAAGTCCGCCGTGGCGGACTTGCGGCCTTTACGGACACCGAGCGGTGTTTCGAGCGGTGTTTCGAGCGGTGTATTGAACACCGACTCTTTTATTTTTCTTGCACGTAGATACTTACCTGTAGGCTTGCAGGCAGCGCGGACAAGCTCCCTGCAAGCCACCGACTTCACTTTCGATCGGTGTACCGACTCTAGGAGTCGGACACCGCCACCAGGCGGACGTCCGACCCTGTATGTGGCGGACTTTGCCTACAGTCAGCGGCCCGCGGCGGTCCTCGTCGGACTCGGACCCTGGTGGCTTGGTACTGTATAGTTTATCGTTTCCACTTGCCAAAACCGCGGATCAACCTGCGAAGCACTCACTTTTGGCCTCTTGTAAAGTGCTTCTCAGGTGATGTGTTATCTTTAGCTCTGATGTGTAGAATAGCTTAATTTACTTGTAAAGTGCTTCTCAGAGCGAGGACCACCGCACAGAGCCGTCCGATAAGTCGTCCGACGCCGATTAAGGGTCTTGAGAGTAGAAGAACCGCTCTAGGTCGTAACAGATATGGGTAATTCTTCATTTCGCTGATCTCCTTGTCTGTCCGCGGACAGTCGTCCTTCGTTAGCTTGACACCCGAAGGGAACGGGGACGGCGCCGGCTTGGCATCGTTCATTCCAAATCGGGTAAGTAACACGTCTATGTAGCCGTGTTGGTCGATTCCGACTGTCTGGAGGCGATAATCGAATGTAAATTTTACCCCTAGCATGTAGGTAAGTGGCCCAACGTGAACCAGTTCAATATTACGATCCCCAAGAAGTTTGATGAACTCCGGCACAGCTGCGTCATCCGAGCAAAAGAACTCCATGTCGTCAACGTGAAGTCCCAGCATGGAAATTTGCGAGCCGGATCGCCTAATATAGACACAAGGGTCGCCTATGAGGCGAGAGAAGCCTAAGGCCCTCAGCTCCTTATCGAAGCGCTGGTTCCATACGCGCCCAGACTGCTTGAGGCCGTAAATAGACTTCTTCAACCGAAGTACGTGACCCTTCTTGCTCGGGTCCTCGAAACCGGGCGGTTGCCGCATATAGATTTCTTCACTAAGTTCCCCGTGAAGAAATGCGGCTTTGACATCCAATTGGTGAGCCTTCAGCCCCAAATGGACGGCAATTACGGCCAAAATTTTAATTGACCCTGTTCGGGCCACGGGAGCATGTACTTGATTGTAGTCGATCAAGTACTTTTGTGTGAATCCCTGGGCGACCAATCGAGACTTGAGCTCCTTCGGTTCACCGTCGGCTCCTCGTTTGGTCTTGAATACCCATTTACAGCCGATGGCCTTACGGCCTGACGGTAATTCGGTTATCTCGTAAACATGGAGTCGCTCCATATTATTGAGTTCTTTTCTCATCGATTCCATCCAAGCTTCCTTATTCGGGCCGGCTGTCGCCTCCCGATAATCGAGCGGGTCTCGACCGTCCACTACTATATTCGAATATACGTAGTGGGCTATGGAGTTCTCACCACCGATCTCCTGGCTTCGTTCCGTAACCAGTTCGGGTGGTTCCGAATCCGAGTGTTGATCTGTTTGCTGCGCCTGCGCTCGTTCGATGAGACGCGAGGACGTTGCGTGTCTTTGGGCCGTAATCGATACGAGGCCTAGACTTTTTGGTTTGCTGCTGTTGCTGCTGCTGCTCAGCCGGCGGCGCATTTGATTCCGTGGCCGGCGGAGAAACTGAGTTGTTCGGCTTGTTTGCATTTGATTCGGCTGCATCTGGGTACGTGAGATCGTCCTCATCCCCTTTTGGGGTACTCCCCCCCTCGATCGAGGCAGGACCCTGAGCGGATGCAAATGGGTCGCGGGGGTACACGAAGTCCCTGGAGGTGGATACCTTACGGGATTTCGGGTCATAATACAATATGCCCTTAATTCCTTCAGGAAATCCAATGAAACGCACACTGCGGCCTCGTGGGCTTAGTTTACTCGCCCTTTCGACTGCTGGGATGTGCACAATTACCTCATCCCAAAAGGGACGAAGGTCTAACACATTCGGCTTCGAGCCGTGGAGAGCTTCGTAAGGCGTCTTCTTGGCGAGAGCCGAGGTAGGCGATAGGTTCCGTAAATAATTAATGTGTGAGAACACCTCGGGCCAGAGATAGGCGGGTATGTTCGGTTGGTCTGCGTATATGCACCTAACCTTATCGGCTAGCGTCCGATTCAGGCGTTCGGCTACGCCGTTCTGTTGCGGAGTGTGCGCGTTTGACGTTTGCTTCACTATTCCGTACTGACGGCATATCTGGGTCATCTTCTGGTTTAGGAACTCCCCCCCTTGATCGGTACGTATGGTCTTAATTTCGTATCCATATTGTCGTTGGAACAGGGGAATCACCTCCTGGAAGACAAGCGGGGCGGCACCCTTATCGGGTAGGAAGTACACCCACGTAAATCGGGTGGCGTCGTCCGTGATCGTCAAGATGTAACGGTATCCCTTACGGGACGTAACCTTCTGTGGCCCGGCTAGGTCGGAGTGCACCAGTTCCAGTGGGCGCGTAGCCCTGGACTTGGATTTCGGGAATGGTTGACGAGCCATCTTCCCAATTGCGCACGATTGACAGTGTGCCAGCGCGCCGAGTGTATTTTTGTCCACAGTAAGTCCTTCTACCATCTTCTTCTCGATTAGCTTCCTTAGGTAAGTGTTGCCTAGGTGCCCGAACCGAAGGTGCCATTCCTGAAAGGGCAGTTAAGTCACTGCAGCGGCGTTCGCCCGAATAAGCGTGGTTTTCGCATTTTTGAGAATAAATTGACCATTAATTCGAGCCGCACGCGCGAGTAGGGTACCATTGTGTGTAATTTTAATACCATCTCGGGTGCTAGCAAAGGACAGGCCTGAATTCAGCAGACGGCTTGCGGAAATAATATTGCACGCAGCCTCGGGGACATAGAGTACATTTCCCAGACTCAGGGTTGTCTCTTCCTCCCCGGGATTGAATCGAAGCTTCACTCGACCCTTCCCGATCGCTTGGGCGGTCATCGCAGTTCCAAAGCCTCCCACGGGTATGGGCGGAATCGGCTGGTAGTCGTGAAGACACTGCCGATCGCCGGTTAGGCTGGCTGAAGCCCCCGTGTCGAAAACCCACTGGGAGTGTTCCGCGGGCGTGGCTGGCGCTACTTTGATGACATTTGCGCGCTCGGTTGGCAATATCGTTGGAAATGGTAACCACTCTTCGCTTTCCTCAGAGGGAGGCAAGAGTTCAGGGGAGTAAGTGGGGCTCGGCCCCAGAGTACAGACGTTAGCCGACGCATCACTGGTTGAGAAGTCGTCATCGTCATTGTCTGCCGTTATTGAATAGGCACTTTTGCCCTTTTTCGACTCCTTCCCGGTGTCCCCGGAGGTTCCATCACCAAACTTGTTCTTGTTCGGTCCGCCGCCCTCGTTGCCGCCACCCTTAGACCAGCAAGAAGCCTTCGTGTGACCGGTCTTCTTGCAGTTCTCGCATACAGTCTTCCCTTTCTTGGCTTTACCCTTTGCTTTAGCCAGACCCTTCACTTTGATCGCCAGGGCTTGATCGCCGTTTCCAGAGCCCGTCGCTTGCGCGTGGCGCCGAGCGGTGAGAATTACGTTCTCTAATTCGATATTGGCCGTGTTGTATATGGCGCTTCGAATGCTTTCCCACTCGGGTGGAAGCGAATTAAGGATGGCTACCGACTGAATAAGGTCGATTAGCTCCTCCTTCGTGCCAGGGTACTGTCGTAAGTCTTCGATCTGACCCTGAATGTACTGAAGGTTCTCATCAAACGTCGAAGACTGGGGGTCCCATTTGTGGACGCATACTTCGCTTAGGGCCATCGCCGGTGACAGCTGGGCGTCCTTCGCGAAGTTCCTTGCGAGCTTTCGGTACATCTCGTGTGACGTGCGTGCCCCTTGAATTAGCTTGATGTGTTCCATGGAAAGACCCTGTTGAATAATGGTCTTGGCCTTTTGGTCCATCTGGTTCCACATTAGGAGTGATTCTCTTTCTTCTTCCGTTGGAAGCTTGCTAATCTTAGGACATGGGTCCAAACCTAGTCCGACCTCCCTGACGAAGTGTTCCGACCACGCCACCAATACATTCGACATCCAGACATCCCACCCAATTTCCTTAAGCTGACCGTTCTTAGCCGGTTGCGGCTTGTAACTGCCTCCCCCGTATAGCGCCTTCTTGATCAGGTCGATCCCGATCTTCTGGCGCTCGATCTCGTCCATCTGGTTGCTTTGGCTCGCGTCTTGCGCTGCCTTGGCATCCTTGTCTGTTTCCGAGCCGGTAGGTGAGGTCATTGTACTTAGGATTTAGACTTTGGTGATAGTACGGATGTTCGATTGATGCACTACTGCTTTTACGCTGACAGCGTCGCAAGGCTCATAACCTGCGGGAGCTATAATATATAGAACTCAGCGCTATGCAATAGCGATGAGGATGTATTTAGTTACCTATAATATATAGAACTAAATACATGACAATTAGCGCAGGAAATAAAGACGAATATAAAGTGAGACATACCTCAGCGCTATGCAATAGCGATGAGGTAGCATACATGCAAGGAAAACTTTTAAGAGTCCATTTTAATTTGAAATGTATGAAAAAGGAAATTATATTATATAATCCGGGTTGAACCGGTATTGTACTCTAACACTTAGCACCTGACTCTGAGTTCATGCCGAGATACCTCGTCCGAAACACGAATGACGATAATGGCGACGACGGCGCTTCCATCATGACAGATTCGACTATGGCGACCACAGGCAGTAATCCTGGCGCTGGATGGACTGTCGACAGATACTTCCTCCAACCCGCTGGGAGATGGATCGAGAGTTGGGCGAGTCGGATAGGGCTTCGATTTGGTGCTATCCCGCCATCCATCATTGCTCGGCGTTTGCAAGACTTATTGCTTCCTAAATTCAACACCGAACACACATTCCTTTGGACGCTTTTAAATACTAAGATGAATCTTGTAGAATGGGAGGTTGCAGAGACAAATAGAGTCACGATTGATAATGGCATAGATTGTCTTGTAAAACAGATGCAGTACGTTGTTATTAAATATCATTTGCTGTATATCTCTTATGTTGCTCAGATCTCCATCGCTGTCTCGAAGAGCAGTGGCTTGTGCCGTACTACTTCGGTTCCAAACGTACAGAAACGACACACTAAAGCGCACATACGAAGCACTTGCAAAACGCTATGATAGCAAAAGCATCAGAGCTCGAGCAGAGACTGTTTCTAGCTCATTTGCATCTAGCAACCGGCGCCCGGACTATTCTCGCTTACTACTTGAGTTTCTACGTGTGTGTGTCAAATACAAAGCTCCGTTAGATGATCTCCTCTTTATCAGAGAAGCGAAGACAGAGTTGATACAAATAATAGAGAATATTCAGTATGTTAACCAGTTATACCCCATGTCAGGAAAGCACTCTAACCTTCGCAGGTCCTCCAGCTACGACCCAGTTCTCATCATACATCAGGCCTGTGTGACGCTTCACAGATGCTTTTTGGAAGGGGACATTATACAAATCACCGAAATATTCTACTTCTATATGTGTTTTTTCCTCAACGTTCTCCAGCACGTACTGAAACCTTCGAATGCATCATTGAAGCAACATCATATATCACTGCTTCCATACATACATTGGATCGACAGCATCCTTCCTACTACCCTCATATGTGCATCCGTATACTTTGCTAACTCTGAAGAGATTAGTACCTTATTGAGATTCTACTCCCTCTTTGCTCTGTAAGTTCTTGATATTATATGTACATCCTTCCTGACTCTCAGCCCAACAGACCACAAACACGAAGTCTGTTCCCTAGATTCTACACCGAGACGAACTTCAGCAGTGGTGTTTTTGGGGCTGCTAAAACAAGGGCTGCCATCGACTCATCATCTTTCACAGCGTTATCGTCCCACATGCGAAATGGCATCGCACCGATCGCAGTTATGAAACAGAGCCGCTGTCCGAGTTATTCTGTGATATGTACGCATAACGGCGAATGTGACAAGCGTACTTCCAGAAAGCCTTTGAGACCCGTCGACGTGGCAGAGATGACAGCCGTAGATCTGGTGCAATCTATTCCGCGCTTTCTAGACCAGAGGGTATGGGAGTATTATCTGTGAGCTTCTGTCCTCATCAATTACCGGGAATGATAGGAGCTGAATTAAATGTCCGGAACAAATAGAATTTGCAACGATTTCATTGATCTACGCAATATATTGTTTGACAAACAGTTTGACTCAATGTCTCCCTATTTAACCCCACCTGCCTGCAGTTCAGCTGGTGCGGTGCTATTCGGAGGTGACAGCATCCCGGTATTCGAGTACTCGAGGGACAGTCGGAACCCTATGACCATTGCTGTCTGTTGCAAAAAGACCGGTAGAACGATTTATCGTACAGTGGAGCTTTCCCCTGAGGATGCAGCAGCGTTAGAAGCGGGGGAGGATGAGGCGTAGACTGTGAGTCGTCAATAGCATATCATGTTTTATCTTTCTAATCGCTATCATTCATAGGTTAAGCTCCTCAACAGACGAAGTGCGGCCATATAAGTCAACGCATGCGGTGAATGTGCACTTCTCACTTTCTTCGTCCATATACCCCATTCTTCCGTTGTTGCATCGCTTGCTTCTTTACCCTATGCCAATCTTTTCCATCTTTCTTCCCGGTCCATTCATTTTGTATCCCATCGCTTCCACATGTAGTATGCAAATTCTGTGCCTTGACTCTTCTCTCGACATCTAGTTCTCTTCCACTCTCGATATGCGAACGGACAGACTATTTCAGATTCACAAATCATGCCGTAAATAATGTATTATGCGCGAATAAACAGTTGTTTGGTGAGTAAGGAACGGAGGCATGATGGCGACCTGAACCTATGGGCAATGGCCCGGGAAAATGAAGGACGAGACGGAGGTGGTGAGGGTCCGGTACTACCAAGAGTAGCTCCTCAACCTCTGATCTGATAGAGTGGTGCCTTTCAGTTAAACCTCGACTTCAGAGAATGACGTAAATGAATACGACTTACGAGTAGACGTTTGCAGAATCTGGAGATGGTCCCTACGAGGCGGGCAGGTACGTGCGTGGAACACGGTGTGGCTAGTAAAGACCTGCTGTATGTGAACAGGCAGAATGACAAAGATGAGTCTCCTCACTGTAAATGCAAGAACATCGTGCCGTACCCGTACGTCAATATAAAGAACCTGGATTCCATAGTGGAAAGACAAAGGGGAAGACAGCAACTGGTGATTAAACAACTATATGTCAGCGATTTAATACCTACCCGAAGTGAAATGGGTTGTTGAATCTGGGGAAAATAGGAAGAGGTGAGGGGTCGTGCGGGGTTGATGCCATCAGGGCGGAGTGATAACAGATTAAGAGGGAATAGAAAAAAGGTAACAACAACGACGACGAACAGACAATTAGTCCCTCAAATACCTTTTAGACGATGAATCATGCTGACGGCTTCTCCTTCTCGCCCTCGCTGTTGGTATCCTATGGCCTTCCGTACCGAGGTAGTGGTGAAAATGGTCGGGGCTCGCATTTTCCGCCCTCGGCCCCGGGGCCAGACGATGTGTGCGGGATGTGCGCGCCGAGCTCCGCATCCAATCCAACGTAGTCATACGCGAGCTCCGCATTGTCCACGCCCAGGATCTCCGTCTCCTCATCTGACCGCAAGCGGAGGCCGGGCACGAAGTGCATGAGCCACAGGATGAAGGTTGTCATCACGAACGAGTGGCTCATGCCCGTCGTCGAGTCCGCGAGCTGGACCCAGTGGTGGTCACGCGCGGTGGTGACGTTGCCGACGACTCTTCCGATTGCATGCGAGACGAAGATATCAAGGCAGTCGTCGTACCCGAAGATGAATGTGAGCTGCGTCGCGAAGTTGTAGATCGTGCCCGCGAGGACTCCGTACGCAACCGCTGCCGCGCTACTAACGAAACCCTATCCAGGAGCGATGGCGTAGGAGCAGGAGCTGAGTGGCTCGAGGCGCTAGATCCAGAGCATCCAGGTGAGGCCGCTGACGGACGCGGCTAGGTTGGTGACAATGCACGCCTGGACGGCGCGGAGCCGCCGCCAGTTCCGAACCTGCCAAACCAGAGGAAGAGGGTGCCGAGGACGATATCGTGCGGCTTGTACGCGGGGTGCTCAATTCCGTAGCTGTGGCGGCAGTCGGGTGGTTGGAGATCGCGGAGAGTGAGAAGAAACGTACGTGATGGCGGCGAACATGAGCTAGTAGACGCAGAAGAGGATGGAGGGGATGCGCGTTGCCGATGGACGGTTTCTCGAGGACGCTCGTGAGCGCAAAGTACTTGACGTCGCCAATGTACGTGAGTTTCGCCGTTGTTCTCATTGACTTGCGTGCGTACGAGCAGCTGCTGACCCTTGATAAAGACGACGTACGTTGTGAAAGAGCGCCGGAGACGTGCATGAGGATGAAAGAAGAGGGTAAGGTTAATGTTGTAATTAGCACAGAATGTTGATTGAAGCATGGGATTAGGAAACGCACGATGAATCGTCTTTAGCCTGCGCTTCCTATAATCCACCTTCGGGTGCGTTGCGCTGCTCTTCTTCATCGCCTTCTCGAATTTGGCTCAAGCTCATATAGCTTTTTGGGCGGTATGGACGAAGCTGAGGATGGTGCCATCTTAGCAAGCAGAAAGACGTACGCCTTCCATTTGCATGCCAGCGCGCTAGGAGACATGTCTAAGGTCCCATCGACGCTCACGAAGGTACGAAGAGACGAAGAGCAAGCGACTTCAAGAGAGCAACTGATCCGTGGCAGTGAGCCCAAATTCCCACGGGCGATGCCCTCTTGAAGACTCGGAATGTCAACTTCTCTTGATGTCTTCGACCACCGCAGTGGATTTCTTACTGTGCGCGGTCATAAAGGTACGATACGACATCGCCTTGTAGATAATTGTGATAGAAAAGGCCCACTGTGGCCGTTAAACGGGCCTGGGATCACCATCAGACTTTTGGATACGGGACAACTTGAAGTGCGTACAGCCTCTGCTAAAAACGAACAATGTATCATTGATGACTATTTAGGTTTGTTCTGCACATTGATTGTACTAAGAGCCCCTCATGCCCTGCTGTTCCACAGATCCCGTATCGCCTCCACATTCGCTTTCACGCACGGCAAGCACTGATCAGTCAACACTCATATCAGACGTATACAAACTTACACTGACATCTGCATCATGATATGGAGAATGCGACCTGTGCATTTTGCTGTGCCTCCATATTCCTGTGCGAAGCCAGATTCCGTGAGGGTGTAAAGTACGGGCGATGCAATCTTGATGAGAATTTGTCTGCGAAACGATCGGCGCCCTCTTGTCTTACTGCTACCGCTATAAAAGCCGGGGGAAGGGACCTTTAAGTGAGCCCCCCCTACCTTCTTCATCCCTCGTAACTTGCCTCACCCTCTGAATCTAAGCTAGCCGACAATGCGACTCTTCCGCAGATCCAAACGCAGCGTCTTAGCACCTGACTCAGAGTTCATGCCGGGCTACCTCGTCCGAAACACGAATAACGGTGATGACGATGACGGCACTTCCATCATGACACATTCGACTATGGCGACCACAGGCAGTAATCGTGGCGCTGGATGGACTGTCGACAGATACTTTCTCCAACCCGCTGGGAGATGGATCGAGAGTTGGGCGAGTCGGATAGGGCTTCGATTTGGTGCTATCCCGCCATCCATCATTGCTCGGCGTTTGCAAGACCTATTGCATCCTACATTCAAGCGCATGACTACTCGTGAACTCCTCAAGAGGAGGGCTGATGTAGAATGGGAGTTTGCAGAGACAAATAGAGTTACGATTGATAGTGGAGTAGATTGTCTTGTAAAACAGATGCAGTACGTCGATATTAAATATCATCTGCTGTATATCTCTTATGTTGCTCAGTTCTCCATCGCTGTCTCGAAGAGCAGTGGCTTGTGCCGTACTACTTCGGTTCCAAACGTACAGAGGCGACACGCTAAAGCGCACATACGAAGCACTTGAAAAACGCCATGATACCAAAACCATCAGAGCTCGAGCAGAGAACTTTTGCAGCTTGTTCGCATCCAGTAGCCGCTCAGACCATTCTCGCTTACTACTTGAATTCCTACGTCTAAGTGTCGAACACAAACCTCCGTCAAGCTATAGCCTCTTTGTCAGAAAAGCAAAGAAAAAGCTGATACAAATGGTAGAAAATATCCAGTATGTTAACCAGTCATACCCCCATGTCAGAAAAGCACTCTAACCTTCGCAGGTCCTCCAGCTACGACCCAGTTCTCATCATACATCAGGCCTGTGTGACGCTTCACATATGCCTTTTGGGATGGGACATTATACAAATCACCGAAATATTCTACTTCTATATGTGTTTTCTCCTCAACGTTCTCCAGCACGTACTGAAACCTTCGAATGCATCATTGAAGCAACATCATATATCCCTGCTTCCATACATACATTGGATCGACAGCATCCTTCCTACTATCTTCATACGTGTTTCCTTATCCTTACATAACCCTAAATCGATTGCCAATACCTTACCGAGATTCTGCTCCCTCTTTGCTCTGTAAGTTGATGATAACATATGTACATCCTTCCTGACTCTCAGCCCAACAGACCACAAGCACAACATCTGTTCCCTAGATTGTACGCCGAGACAAACTTCAGCAGTGGTGTTTTTGGGGCTGCTAAAACAAGGGCTGCCATTGACTCATCATCTTTCACAGCATTATTGTCTCACATGGATGACTACTTCGGAAACATCAAATCTATTGAGCAGTTTTGCTGTCCGAGTTATTCTGTGATATGTACGCATAAGCCTGAGGGCAGATGTCTCGTCCATCTTTTCGAAAAGCTTTGCCACCGGCCGTTTAAGATGGCAGTCGCAGATCTGGTGCGATTTATTCCGCGCTTTCTAGACCAGAGGGTATGGGAGTATTATCTGTGAGCTTCTATTCTCATCAATTTCCGAGAATGATAGGAGCTGAATTAAATGTCCAGAACAAATAGAATTTGCAACGATTACATTGATCTACGCAATATATTGTTTGACAAACGGTTTGACTCCATATTTCCCTCTTTAACCCCACCTGCCTGCAGTTCAGCTGGTGCGGTGCTATTCGGAGGTGACAGCATCCCGGTACTCGAGTATTCGAGGGACAGTCGGAACCCTATGACCATTGCGATCTTTTGCGAGACGACTGGTAGAACGATTTATCGCACAGTGGAGCTTTCCCCTGAGGATGCAGCAGTGTTAGAAGCGGAGGAGGATGAGGCGTAGACTGTGAGTCGTCAATAGTATACCGTATTTTATCTTTCTAATCGCTATTGTTTTTAGGTCAAGCTCCTGAACAGACAAAGTACGGCCATGAAAACCAACGTCTGCGGCTACGTATAAGTCTGCATTTTACGTCGTTGTTCGGAAATTATGATATACCCCATTTTTCCGTTGTTGCATCGCTAGCTTCCTTACCCTATGCCAGTCGTTTCTGTGTTTCTTCCCGGTCCGTCACGTATCCCATTGCTTCCACATGTAGTATGCAATCATATTTCTTGACTCTCCTCTCGTTAAGTAATTTTTTTTTCATTCTCATGATGCAGACGGACACATCATACCACAAAAAATGTATTAAGCACATATAAGCAGGCATTTGTCGAGTACGGAACGGAGTCATGATGGTAATCTAATCCTATAAGTCATGGCGCAAAGAGAAAGGGCGAGACTGAGGAGGCGAGGATCGGGTAGCACCAAGAGCAGGTCCTCGGATCTGATAGAGTGTTGCCTTAAGTTAAATCTCGATATCCGAGAATGTCGTTGATAAACATGATTTACGAGTGCTCGTTTTAGAGGTCTTGAAGGATATGTAGAGGGTCCCTGCCCGGCAGGTGGGTACGTGCGTGGGACATGGCGTGGCTTGCTGTTGGCAGAATGAAAGACGAGTCGCGCATCGTAAATGCAAGAAGGTCGTATCGCACCTGTACCATCAAGCCGTATTTCAATCTAGAAAATATAGATTCAATAGCAGTGAGACAAAATGATAGATAACTGGAGATAAAACAGCTACGCATCAACGAAATAACACCCGCCCGAAGAGAAATGGGTCGTCAAAATTAGGGCAAACAGAAAGGGGCGAAAGATGGTGCGGGATGAAAGCACAGCGAAGTGATGAAAGATTAAGAGAGACAGAAAGGAGGGAATTAAAACAAAAACAACAACGCACAAACAATCAGATCTTCTATTTCCCAAATCTGAAGTAGGCTGTCACTTTCTCCTTCATGCTCTCGCTGCTGCTATCCCTATGGCTCTCCTTGCCGAGGTGGTGCTGAATATGATCAGACTCGCGTCCAGTCAACGTAGTCATACGCGAGGTCGCCCAGCCTCCCATCATGCATGCCCAAGATCTCCGTCTCCTCATCGCACCGAAATCGGAGTTCCGGAACGCAGTGCGTCAACCTCGAATAATCGTCGTCATCACGAACGAGTAACTCATGCCCGCCGTCGAGTCCGCGAGCTGGACCCAGTGGTGGTGTCGAACCAGATGCTTGCTCGAAGAGCGCATTGGTGACGTTGGCGACGACTCCTCTAATTGCATGCAAGACGAAGATATCGAGGCAGTCGTCGTGCCCGAAGACGAACGTGAGCTGCGTCGCGAAGTTGTAAATCGTGCCCGCGAGGACTCCGAATGCCACCGCTGCCGGGCTACCGACGAAGCCTGATCCAGGAGTGATGGAAGAAGGTGCCGAGGACGACATCGTGTGGCTTGTTCGCGAGGTGCTCAGCGCCGTAGCCACGAAGGTGGTAGGAGATCGCGGATAGTGAGAAAAAGCGTACGTGACGGCGGCGAAAATGAGCCGGCAGACGCAGAAGAGGATGGACGAGATGCGCGTGCTGCCGGTAGATAGTTTCTCGAGGACGACCCTGAGCGCAAAGTAACCACTTGAGGTCGCCAATGTACGTGAGTTTCGTCGTAGCTCTCCTTAACTTGCGTGCGTACGAGCAGCTGCTGATCCCTTGATAAAGAGGATGAAAGAAGAGGGTAAGGTTAATGTTGTAATTCTCGCTGTCGGTGTCGGTGTCGGTCTTCTCTAGATCGTATACTTGCTCGACGATCATCACGAGCACTTCGTTAGGAAGAGACTTGATCACATTGTGGAGAATGTAGGGGCGCACGGCGCTCTCCAGAATAGTCACGGCACCGTCTACAGCGAGTTGCAGCGAAGACACTGCATCTCGAAGATCCATGAGCTGACGCAACGAGGCTCTACCCCTTGACAGAGCACCCGGCGCATCCTACTTCCTAAACTTTCTTCTAGTGTGTACATGCATGAGATCCATGGTCTAGTTCTTTAGAAAGATGAACTCACCGTGAGGTCCGTGGTGTTCTAGATGTGTCTCAACTCCACAGGCACGCTTGTAAGATAAGGGAGCTTGTTCGTGTCATATAGCTCAACGTGGCTTGGGAATTGGTCTAAGTTCAGCTAGAGTATGGAATGGATGATGAGGGTAATTATGCAATGTAAGGGTCAACGACAAGACGTTGGTGCCGTTGTCCATTGGTACTTAGAGAAACGGATAAGTTGTTGACGGCGGAGGAGCCTGAGGTTCGGGGTATCCCACGGAAGATCAATGGTCTGAAGGTTTCTGAATGTAATAATTAACGAATTGAGGCGGGGAAGTTCCAGTGGCTGTGAAAATGACCAAGTCGTTTCCTCAGAGGATGTAGGCTCGGAATTCTTTGAGAATATGACGGGCTTCCATCGATGAGCACATGCGTATAGTTGACGCCATTGGCGTTCAAGTGGGTTATCCCCTAATATAATGGCGATGCCCATGCTCCTACCGCTCCTTTGAGAAACACTTTGGGCATCTTGCTGTCGCAGTGGTATGATACCGATGTCCAGAGGTTAAGGAATCTCAGAACAGCTTTTATGAATCGACGATTCACGAGAGACAGCCTGACAGGAACGGGGGCAGCGACGAAGATGTGTTTGAGTTGGTTCAATGATGAATTGTCGCAGAAGTCGATGTCTCTCTTCGCTGGCTCGTGAGTTTGTTCGAGAACTTCATCAGGGAGCAAGTTGATGCGATCCTCATCATCGCGAAATTTATTTCGAGAATAGAAATGTCGACCTGGATCTCCCGTAGAAGTTTTCCAAAGATTCAACGCATCTTGTGCTGGTGACTTGAGCCGCGAGCGTTCATTTTATCACTGACGAATCTTGCTTGTAAGTGATCATCTGCTGGACTAAGGAGTGTACTCACGTTTTCGTAGCCGACGCAGCCGACGCAGAGTCAAGTTGCTGGTCTGAAAAGCCTGATTTCACGGCCTGAAGTTTGTCTCCGAGTCAGACATTGGAGGTGACTTGAAAGAAGGAAGTGACTCGACTCGGTGACCGCGCTGAACTTGACACTGCATGATGACTAAGCTACACTTGGATCGGGAATCTCAAACTTCAAAACTACGGCACCCTTCTCTCCATCCTCCATCTTGCCAATTCCTCGTAGCCTCTTTTAACTTATACCAGGCATCAAAGCTCTTTCTCCTTGGTGGATGCCTCTGGCGACTTCAACGACTGCCGCCACGGACAATCAGCGACACCCATCATCATCTCAGGACGCACCACCATCGACCAGCTCAATACCTGCAATAGATTCTAATGCACTAACTGATCAGAAGAAGAAGCGGGGCCGTCACAAACCGAGAGGCAGACAAGACGTGCAACGAATTGAAGGTGAAGGCGATGCTCAGAACGCGAGTACCTCAGGCTCTCAGCTGCCCGGGAACAACCGCCAGCAATCACAGGACCCTGCAGCCCAAGGCAGAAGAGGTCCCCGCCGCAGGAAGCCTGCACCAGTGACTGCGGCGAACACAGCTCAAGGAGGCGATGCAGCTCTGCAGTCGGGACGTTCGACGCCACACGCACCCGGAACGCGCATCGACAAGGAAGGGAGACCTGGTCAGAATGAGGGGGTCTCGGAAAGCTCAACGCCAAAGACATTTCCCAGAGGTGGTGGGCGGCGAAGGAACATTAATGCGAAGCTCACCGACGATAGTGGCGGAAATCGTCAAGAGAAACCTGCGGGGCCGCCGCCAGCCTCAGCTAGGCGACCTCGTGAACACGAGCCAAAAGCCGACAATCTTACGAATCGCCTCATCGAATCCTTGAAAACACCTCCTTACGCCGACTGCCCAATCTGCTTCAATGCCATACACCCTGCTCAGCCGATCTGGAGCTGTACCCCTGATTCTCACTATGGTATGCCATACAGTAAGACAACTAGCATCGCTTTTGCTCTCCTTTCTAATCGTTACACAGGTGACGATTCCGAAGACATTGCCGGAGATGCGCAATGCTGCTACACACCATTTCATTTGAAATGCATCAAGTCCTGGGCGTCGAAGTCGGTGAAGGACCTGAAAGACGCGTACCGTGCGCGGGGTGAACATGATAAGCAAGGCGAATGGCGCTGTCCCGGATGTCAACGAAGGCGACTTCATGTACCCCAAGGATATCTGTAAGTCCCCAGCTTTTGACTTCACCTTTCTCATTCTCACTTTAGAGACAACAGCTGTTTCTGCGGTGCAACCCCTGATCCCCGCCCAACGAGACTGGCGACCCCTCACAGCTGTGGGAACCCTTGTTCGCGCACCCGCACCTGTGGCCATTCCTGTCCTCTTGCCTGCCACCCTGGCCCGTGCCCTCCATGCCAAGTAACAACTCAGCTTCCCTGTCACTGTGGCCGACAAATAAGAACCTACCGTTGCGCTGACCTTACAGCGCTAACCGCCAACGCAAAATACAGCGTCGGGTCAACAGTAAGCTTGTCATGCGGACAGACCTGCGACCGGCCTCTCGGTTGTGGTAGGCACACTTGCAAAGCACTTTGCCATCCCGATGCCTGTTTAGAATGCCCAGTTGTCGAAGAAGCTAGGTGCTATTGTGGAAAGGTCTCGAAAGAACTGAAGTGCGGTGAGGGCGAGGAGATTCATAGCGCAGTCGTGAACGGAGATGGTGTTTTGGAGGAGTGGGACGGTCGCTTCGTCTGTGAGAACGCCTGTGGCCGGTAAGTTGGCTTTGCGTGCATTTTTATCAACATTGCGAACTAAGTCCTTGCGTATCTTCAGATTGTTTGACTGCGGCATTCACAGGTGCGAGAAACCTTGCCATCCGCCTTCGACCAACCCTCCGAAATGCCCTCGTTCTCCGTCGCTGGTTTCCCATTGTCCTTGCGGGAAAAAATTACTCGCCGACCTCGAAGGTGGGACAAGGGCGACGTGCACAGATCCCATCTTGACATGTGGTAGTCTATGTAAGAAGGAGTTGAAAGGGTGCGACCATGTTTGCTCTGTTCCTTGTGCGTATCTTTTTCGCCCGTTTTCCGATAGTTCAAACTCACACTCCGCTCCTTCAGGCCATATCGGACCTTGCCCTCCTTGCGCTATTCCCGTTGTTATCCCCTGCCGCTGCGGGTCGACAACACGTTCCGTGCCCTGCTCCCAGACCACCGCTTCTTCTGAACCCCTGGAAATCCTTTGCGACAAACCATGCACAGCCTTACGCGCATGTGGTCGACATCAATGCAATCGGCTCTGCTGCCCTCTCGCGTCACTGTCGGCCGCTGTGAAGGGCAAAGGGAAGAAACGTGCGCAGGCGCAATCGCAGCTCGGAGCGAACCTGGAATCCGTCCTTGGTGAGGAGGCGCACTGGCACGAGTGCGATCTGGTGTGCGGTAGACCACTGGGTTGTGGGAACCATTCCTGTGAAGAGCGAGATCACCGCGGGGCATGTCGACCGTGCCTTCGGTCGTCTTTCGAAGAGGTATGACTATGGCATTTAGCCATGCAGTGGCAGTGGCAATGCTGATTGAATGATGACCATTTCTTAGATGATATGCCATTGTGGACGCACAATAATCGAGCCCCCTGTGCCATGCGGAACGCGTATCAGTTGCTCCTATCCATGCTCCCGGCCTCCGCTGCCTTGCGGGCATCCGAAGTCGCCACATTCGTGTCACGAAGATACAACTCCCTGTCCGCCATGTCCGTTCCTCACCTCAAAGCTCTGTGCATGCGGGAAGAAAACAGTCGGAAATGTCAGGTATGGTCTTCTGGCGCCTCAGTCATCCTTCATATAATGACCTGTGAATAGGTGCTCGCAAGAGAAAGTGTCGTGCGGTACCGCCTGTGGAAAGTGAGTCACTTCGCATACTTTATTACGGGATATATTGCTAATAAAACTGAAAGGCCATTGGACTGTGGATTCCATCATTGCGAGCGCCTATGTCACAGTGGTGATTGCGGTACCTGCACGTCAACATGCGGGAAGCCTCGTAAGCTTTGGTACGTCATCGAGGTCAATCCTTTTTCCTATTTCTACTAATAGTTCATCTTGTCCGTCCAGTTTTCCTGCTCACCACGGCTGTACAGACGCTTGCCACGCTCCTGCGGCATGCTCGGAGGATGAACCATGCGAAGCGACGGTGATGCTCAGATGCCCGTGCGGTCGAATCCAGCAGCCGTCGCTTTGCGGGCGATGCACCTCAAACCCTGCAGGCCGCGAAGCAACTCAGCAACCGAAGTGCACCAACGAATGTGCAGTCGCGAAGCGCAACGCGCGTCTTGCAGAGGCGTTAGGCATCTCCCAAGAAACGAAGGAACGGGAGGGCCAGAGGCCCATCGTTTATAACGATGAGCTCATCGCGTTTGCGAGAGCGAACTCGAAGTTTTGCGCCCTGGTGGAAAAGTCGTTTGATGAGTGAGTTCACTATACATTGCTTGTCTGGCAAATGTCTTGATCGAATATGTTTCAAAGTTTTGTAACGTCCGAAAGGAAATCTCAAGTCCTTCCGTACATGCCTGAGGCTCGTCGCAAGTTTGTGCATGATCTCGCTGCTGTGTATCGTATGGATACGCAGATGGTAGATCAGGAACCTCACAGAAGGTGTGTTGACTTCTCTTCCATAGTCACAAATACACTTTTTAATACGTCACGAAACCCCTCAGTGTCCAGCTCATCCGCCGCGTTGATACACGCACCCCAAAGCCCCTCCTCTCTGCAGCAGCATCGGCGAATAACTTAGGCCGCCTTGCTGACTTCCGGCATTCGCCTTCACCAGCTCCACGACCTACGGCAAGCACTGCATCGACTGCGGGTGCGTCTCGTGGTTGGACGTCGGTGGTAGCTCAATCCAGCTCGCAACCCCGCCAGCCCTCTGCATGGGGAATCAGTGTTGCAAACGCTGCCAAGACGACAGCGCCAGCACGTCCGGGGCCGTCATCGTCTCGCCTGGTTCAACTCAATCGACCGACGGTCCCAGCACCTGTGAAGCCCTCGGCCGAAGAACACATTCCTGACAATTGGGAGAACGACGAGATCTAAAGTTATACGTATATGTGCAGGCAGACATTTGTGTGTAGAGTCAATACAACTACAAATTGGTGTACAAAGCATGTACAACAGTAGGCAAGTACATATTTGCAATGACAATTTTGAATACACAGTACATACAGCATTTCAGTTCTTTGGAGAATTCTGCTTAATCAATGCTGCCGCCTTCTCGTTACGAGGGACGATCCGGCAGCGGAATTGCATGGGCTTTCTGTATTTTATCCACCGTTGCCGGTCATCAGTAGGAGCTCCGAGTCGAAGAAAAGAAGATTCTTTACCTTGACAAAACGTACGAAAACTGCACGTTAGGAATGACTGGTCTCCCTCCGTCGTCCAGTTCAGGGAGTACGTCGAACGTGTAAAGGATACTAGCTATGGCAAGCCAGAGGCTCGCGTCCGCAAAGTGACGTCCAGGGCAGATCCGTCTACCGAAACCGAAGATGGCCAACGCTGGATCCAGCGCACGCGATTCGCCTTGTTCGTTCTTTTCTAAGAAGCGCTCCGGACAGAATTTATTCGGGTCTGCGTAGTTGCGCTCATCGTGCATCATAAACCTGGGCACGAGAGGGTGAGTAGGCGCAAGAGATGGGTTCTAAAAAAGGAATCGAACCCACCAGATATTGGGCATGATGATTGATCCTTCAGGGATTGTCTTCCCGTCAACAGTGTCTTCTTGAATGCACGCGTGCGGTATCCCTTCAATTTCGATGAGCGGATTGAATAATCGGGAAAGATCTACATTGGACTGAACGTACCCATAGGAAAAGGTGTAGCCCATCTGGATCGTGGATGTAAGTAGTTGGATTGCATATGCAATACGCCATGCATTACCTTAGACACTCCTTTAAGACACAGTCAATATACGGCAAGGTACCACGATCTTCAAATTCGGGCAGGCGGTCGTTGCCAAGTACGTTGTCCAATTCCGCCTGAGCTCTCTTTGCCACCTCTGGATTGAAGAGCATTGCAAGTATAAAGGAATATAGGACAATCAGAGTCTACGAAACCAGGGTTAAGTATATTGCTGGAGGAAGTATGCTAAACTTGGCATTGAAATACTCACAGTTTCGGATCCAGCTAGGAGGCGAATTCTGTTGGATTACGGGCATAGAGTATAGAATAGGCACACTCACCTCTATACATGGATGCTCCCACTTCCTTGACAGCCATGATGTATTCCGGGTTTCCTTCTTCCCGACCTTCGTATTCGTGAAGGAAATAGTACATCATTGACGGGAGGGCTGTGCCGTTTGCCTGTAACAAAAGCATTTAGCAAGGCATAACGCTTGATTCGACATCCGTACAATCTGTTTCTGGACAAAATCGAATGGCACATCCCGTGTCGCATGTTGGGCCTCCTTCCCCGATGCCGCCAGCTCTTGGTATCCCAATCCCGGCAGTAAAGGAGGAACGTGGCGCACTACATCGATTTCCGTCAGCTGGGTTAAACCGGACTTGAAGGCAAATAACGCAACGGAAAGGAAACAAGTCCACGAGAGCCGTGCCCGGTATCCCAGCGGAGCGGAATATGTCGTTCGTTTTCTCCGTGAGATAGACAAGCGGATCGTCTTCAGCAGTGACTTGGTACCCGTATGCGACTGACAAGATCGTGGACGCGGTAAATCTAGCTCAAAATCAATCAATCAAACATCCAGTTTGCTCATGATGCTTGCAAGCTGACGAACCGTTTGCAGTGTCTCCAGAAGTTACCCGGGTCCGTTAGGAAGTCATCCAAGAGGTAATGGACCTCGTGAACCTGATGTGGACGCACAGAGAGGACAGCGCGAGAGTTGAAGTACTGTTGTACCAAACGGCGATGACTCCTCCACGTGTCACCATAGCGCATAAATGTGGAAGAATTCAGCCCTATCCTGTAAGGACCTCGTAAGCGTAGACTTTGTAGAAAAGCCTCTAATTAACGTACATGTCATTTACGAAGACCATCGGCGGTCTATCCGAATAAATGGCGCCTCGTTTCTCCATGAGTTCTTGTGCATATTCAAACGAGTTCAGGATGACGACGGGGCGGCCCAGAATGTGAACAGAAACTATGTCCCCTGATGATATAGAATGCCGTTCAGAAAATGTGAAGAGATCCCAATGTTCAGACTTGGCATACCATATGTCTTCGCCCACTCCGTAAACAGGCTAAAGTGCTGTTTGAGCGGACTTGTTCGAAGGTGCCCAATGAGACGTTCGCCTTTTGGACCCGGAGGCAGCTCGATGCTTTTTGAGGCATTACTCGAGTGAAATCTATGCCAGACAATGACAAGAAATATGCCAAGGACGAAGCAGAGAGGGAGGTAGGTCGACATGGGCGGAAGGTGAGGCGCTCCGAACCTGAGAGCGCCGAAGTTATATAGCCCGTCTGTTAATCCATTGAGCAGAAATAGAAGCTGTAAGGAAGAGTTTGAGATGGTGTGTGGGAGAGGCGCGAGCAAATCAGAAGTTGCCGAGTCTTCATTGATGAACCTGGCTATTCCCTATCCCATACTAGTATTCATGATTGATTCTTCGACGGGTGTGACTAGTGACTATCTGTATCTGTAGACTGAATAGCACACCTTCAGACCTTATCTATGTTGTTGTTCGGTACATTCACTCCCCAGGAAGCACTGACTTGAATGGAGTCGACGAGCTCGTGCATGAATAGACTTGCAAGCCAGTCGTGAATTTATAGGGTGGTTTCTACATGAAGCGGCTGGTCTTCGAGTCGAGTACATGATAGTTGTGGCCAAAGAGAGAAAGAGCAACGGTCCAGGTAACGCAGGCAACATTATCATGCTAATGCCAGTGGCCCAAGAAAGAAAGAATCTCACACGAATACTAGTACTTCTAAAGTGTCCTGTGACATTTCAATTGCAATTTGTATGTCTGGTTTTCAGAGAAAATATAAAGTAGGAACACGACGCAATAAATGCTGGGGCACTGTGAGTGAGTCAAGATAATAATCCGATTTACGACAGCCTAATCATACAGGTTATTCATAGTTAGGCTCTCAGTAACCTTGATCATCAATTTGTTGGTTGAGAGCCTTCTTGGCTTCGTGCTTCGCCTTCTCCTTATCGAAAAAGTTCATCTAGGATAAGGGGACACAGTAAGTTTTTGGTGACAGATGGTTAAGATATTCGTCAAGACGACATACACCGCGCGTTTCAACTTCACGATCGATGAAGGCACCAGCAAGGCTCGCAGCGATCTCTTTGGCCTTGGCATGGCTGTCAGGCTTCCCGTTTTGTGAGACATGGTTCTCATACGCCTTCATGGCCTATTTATTGAAAAAAAATGTCAGACAAAGTATTTGTCGAGAAAAGGTGAGAAAGTGAATACCTCATAGGCGGCGGCACCGCCGATAACTTCATGGCTTAGCTCGGGCTTGTTGGAGTCGTCGGTGTTTTGGTACTGAGATGAAATATAGGTGGTGAGTAACATCCGAGACACACGGGACGCGCAGTGAGAGATGACCGTCTAGACATACCTGGTTGTACGACTGAGCCTCGTTAGAATCATCTCCGAACCAACCCATGATGTTTGAACTGTTGCGTGAGTAGAAGATGCAGTTGTGAAGAGAGGAGTGTGCAGACGTATGGGTTACCCAGAAAAGAGGGCAAGCTTTTATATGCAAGTGGTGATTGCGATTGACGTCGATGGAGTCTTAAAATAGTCCCATTTTGTGGGGCCTATATTCATATGAAATGATAGTGGGGGACAAACTCCCGCATGAGATAGAGATCCGGTAGGCACAGCGGTGCAAAGTGGACGAGATAGCATTTGGTGGCTTAGCTCAAAGCAGCCTGAAAACTCTTTTTGCCATCGATACCAGTGACCGTTCGTTTCTGATGGAAGAGCGTAGACGAAAGTTGCGCTTGAGGACAGCTGACTTGCTGCAGACTGTTCAGATATTGGTATTCATCTGAAAGTGACATCATTGCAGTTTGATTAGGGACTCCTTATAGATCTGGATGACGTCTGAGGCAAGATTCTGCACTGAGATTGCGGAATTTGAGGCACAGGAATAAAGTGATGTGTGGATGCAACCTAGATCCTTACGACCGTTTTCGCAGGTTTCGCCCCCACGGCAACACATGGACGAAAATAGACACCGTACAAATGTCCGCAGCATCGCCAAAGGCACAGCTATGGTATTAATGAGCTCCAATCGATTGCTGCGCAGTACAAAAGATGAAATGGAAACTAAGGAATAAACTGGGGCGGGTATCAGGATGCTGATGAAGATGAAATTACTTTGCCACACTCACAGCTTGGATCACAAAACAAAAACAAAAACAGTAGCTCACGTCATAGCGCAACGACAACAACGAACGTGCACTCAGCAGCAATCGCTCTTCTCCCCCTTCTTCCAACTCTTAAGCAACTCCACCATCTGCTTGTTCTGAAAGACGGTCTGGTCACCACATCGACCCTTCGCAGCCTCGATAGCAAATCGGCCAAGCTCTTCGCTCTTTATCGCAACAGACGGAGCGAGGGCGAATAGAGCTGGACTTAGAACTTTGTCGAGCACACGTGCTGATCCAGAGCGAAGCTGTGCAGCGTCCTGAGAGTTCGACGGGAAGAAGTAGCCAGGGCGGAGATTGTGCACCTTGAGTGTCGGGTCATCAGACGCATAGCTTATGAGGTCCTTCTCGGTCCGGCCCTAGACGAAGAACATGGGTGGCTGGCCACCAGAAATGATATAGCTCAGCGCACCTTAACACGGCCAAACAGCATGCGCGACTTCTCCTCCTGGTCCGCACCCTCGCCGCTGAAGTACACGAATCGGAACGTGCCATCCTCGCCCCGGATCTTCGCGTCGTTGAATGCCTTGAGCGCCGCGACGGGGAAGTCGTGTGTCAGCTTCGTGTAGTCTGCTTCGCTCATACCGCTCGAGGACTTTCCCAGCGCCCACACGCACGCCCCGTGCCCCTCGAGCCGCTGCACGAGCTCAGGGGAGTAAGAGAGGAAGTCGCTGTGCGAGATTTGTGTGATCTTCTCGGAGGCGGGGATGGTCGCTGGGAGTGGCTTTCGGGAGAGGACGGTGATCCTAGAGACAGCGGGGTCTGCGATAGCAGCACGGACGACTTCAAGGCCGGCTACGGAGAATGGTTATTAGCAGATTTGCCTGCGGTGGAAGATACTGTACTATCGAGAACATACCTGCACCTGTAGCTCCTGTTACAATCAACTTCATCATCGAATGGTTGGAAGGCGTAAAAGCGAATTTCGCGAGTTCGTCGTGATATAGCTCTCCTCGCGTTGCGTTGACCTCCTTATTCCACCGAGAGCCAATGAGTATTGCTCCGAGAAGCACGGCTGCGGCGAGCACGAAGCGCGTAAGTGTTCGACACGCCAGAACAATGAGTTTCTTGACGCTGTATGTCAAGATTTGTTTTAGAGATAGTCGAGGTCGCTGGGAAGATTCAAGGTGGATGCAGGTCGTTGTAAAGCCGTGAGCGTTGAGGCTGCATACATGATGGACTGTGTAGTGAGAGAACGAATGCGGCCGCTGGGACGCGTCAGGCCTTCGACTCAGTCCCTGCAGGGTCGGCTATTCGGCCATCTCTTGACAAGTGACCACCACTGTCTCGTTTTCAACATCAACACTTGTACCCACTTCTCGAAAATCTTTTTCACTACGAGACCAAACGAAGCCTATCAGGTTAATCGACCTTCTGCAACAATTTCCCATTTTCTTTCCTAGCTTTAGTTTCAGTTCCCGAGTCGCGTTTCGGGCCTCAGGTTATCTTCTTTTTGACCCTACTTGATCATGATGGCACTTACATTTGGCTGCATTTTCAAGTTAATCTTTGCGTGCCAATCTATCGCTTTATCGAGACTGGGACTACTTTCCGTTACGTTTGCACAGCCACCATAGCCGTGCTGCATACCTTGTTATGTTTATCGACACGGTCGCCGTGCTATGTCCGTGCAACTACTTTCCGGAAAGTGATCAGCCTCCGACCCTATTGAATGGTGGCACGGCCACTTACATTGCCTCTCGATGTCCACAGGAATGTAGCTTCGGCAGCCTTCTGTGACGATAATGAAAACACTAACGGTTTACTAGTATTCGTTAGAGTATGCTTCATACTCTGCTCAGTCCCATTTGGTGATCGTTCACGTAACAATCCATTTTCCATTCCCCTCCGATTGGCTTTCGGACCTTCACTGCTTCTGCCAGTGTGCCGAACCTACTGACTAGTTCTGACTGTAAACCTCGGGTACGATGAGCTCGGGCATTGCTTTGTCGATACGCACGACCCTATGCTATAATTACGTTTGACATGGGGCACTTATTAACCGACATATGCGATGAGACGTCCTGCCATCCCCATCTCCTGTGCTTTGTTGGCTGCACGAGGTTCGCGCTCGCTGTGCTTTATGAGCGTCCAGGGGGCCAACTCTACCACAAACAGCACATCCTCGGAGGCCCAGGACTTGTTGAACAGCTTCGAGTCCTTGTGAGTATCTTTTCAATTCTTCTAGAATTTTTCGTGCAAGCCATTGACAGACACACTTGCTGGCAGCTTCTACCTCCAGCATGCCGTTCTAGGGGCATCTAGTGCGTAACATACCTAGGGGTATTTCTCTGAAAATTCTCTGACTTTCCCGACCTCAGCATTACTCTTCTATGACTTGTTCCTCACGTTATCGGTGGAGATCCGGAAAATATGGACGCACCGTTTCTCTCTAGTAGCGCTCCTGTACTACCTCAATCGTTACGTGCCCATCGCAGGATACGCCATCATTCTTGTGTTCATGTTTAGTCCTGGAATATGGACACCGGACGTATGTTAATCTCGTTCTTCCTGCTCGCTTAAAACAATACTGAATAGTGTTCTCTCAGCTGTTAGTCTTCGAATGCATTTCTCACCACATAGGCTGATGCTTCATTTAGATGCCAGGGCTTTGCTTCGTTCTTGATTGGAATGACAATCCTCAATCAGATCATCGCTAATTGTGAGTGTCTGATAACTGCCGAAATAATACACTGCTATGCTGAGGCTCACCATCTGATAAGCCATGATGGTTATTCGCACTTATGCACTCTACGAGCGGAACAAAGCTGTCCTTGCGGTATTGGTAGTATCCGCATGCTTTTCTGCACTTAGCTCACTGGTGTGTATCCCTGATGCATAATGCTCTCGTACGAAGAAACAGTCTCATGTTTGTTTATCAAAGGGGAACGCAACGCAGACACGGGGAATTCTGATCGTGAAAAGCGACAAACTCAAGCTTTGCATGGCGGATGAAAGAAAGTGCGTTTATTTAAGATTTGCGGGGAGTGAAAAATACTGATATCCCCCTGCTCTCACCAGTGCGAAGGGTGCGCCTTTCATATTCCACGGCGAGTGTGGCGGTCTATTAAGCATCGATAACTAGCACTTGTCATCTCGTGGGCGTTCGCTTTAGCATTCGATATCGTCGTGTTCACTCTCACTGTATTCCGGACTACACGAATCATCGGTCGTCAGCGTTCGTTTCGCCTTAACTCCTCGTTAGGGAGAGTCATGAGACGCGATAGTAAGTCTTCTCATGGTTTTATTCTTCTTCTTCGATAAAGCGCCTCATCGATCACGCTCTAGGTTTGATGTACTTTATGTGAGCCAACACCATGTCGGCTTCACACAGACATAAGCACTCACGCCAAGACAGCAATTGCGGCGCGATCGACTTCATCAGCATTATCCTCATCACCGTTGACGGAGGAAAGGAGAGTCGATTCACCCAAAGCGGGGCTAACCTCGTAATCGTGCACGTGTATGTATGTCCACTATCAATACCACTAGACCCATCCTCATTCCCACCTAATGATGCTCCCCGCACCATACAGCATCTTCGTGACTCTCACGTCCCGTCTCGTGCTCAACCTGCGAACAGAGCACGAGCGCGCCGCCCAGGCCGGATTCCCGACGTCCCGGTTCGCGTCTGATGGGGCACGGACGGGGGCGGCGCCCAACGCGGGTATGAGCTTCGCGTCGCGCATGTTTGCGAACTTCACTATGGATCTGGGCTGCGAGGAGGGCACGATGGACTCGGACGAGAGCTACGAGATGTCCGACTCGGTCACTTCTCATGGATCCCGCTCGTGATAAGATCTGACATTATGGTTCAGCGGCCAGCCAAATACCTCGGACACTACTTATAGGTATACAAATGGGCCTATCTGAGGCGGCTATGAGAAAGCAACACCGAGACTAGAAAGTAAGACAAATCCGGTAATTAGGTGATTATAAAAGTGAGTAGTTCTATGGATGTACATTCTATATCCAAAAACTGAATGCATTTAGGATACTACGCAATATGTAAGCGTATTTGATAATAAATAGTGTATATTGTTAGAACAAGATCTTGTTTCTGATTGTATTTTGCTGAGCTTCTCTGGCAGCCCGCTATCTACATTATAAAGGAGGTTTATCTTGATGGACCGAAGACACTGAACTTGTGCGTAAAATGGTAAATATAGTTTGTAATACTATAAGGATTAGAGCTTGAAAGTCAGAAATTCAGTTCTAAAATCAAGTTGTAACTCAGGCTGCTGTAGTGACACTTGTCGGTTTTTTGCATGAATTTATGGTAAACAAACTGCTAACTTGACGTAGATGTCGGGTCTGCCGAGTCGGCCGGAACAGAAACCCGGATACATTACTTCTTTGAACGCAAGATACACCATAAACGGAATAAATATAGTCCGCATCTACTATCCGGTATTTTAAGTTCCGGGTGTATGGCAATTATTAGTATTATGTGATGTAGCTCAATGACCTTATTTATGTAGTACGGTCACGGCGTGCGCAATGAAGTTTGAACCGGCTGATATCTAATCGCTCTTCTCCTCCTTCTTCCAGCTCTTAACCAAGTTTACCATCTGAATGTTCCGGAAGACGGTTTGGTCACCACATCGACCCTTTGCAGCCTCGACAGCAAATTGGCCGAGCTCGCTGCTCCTGATTGCAGCGGAAGGAACGAGGGCATATAGAGCGGGACTAAAGACCTTGTCGAGTATTCGTGTGAAGCCGGATCGAAGCCGTGCAGCGTCCTGCGGGTTCGATGGGAAGAAGTAGCCCGGGCGGAGATTGTGCACTTTGAGTGTTGGATCGCTAGACGCATAGCGTATGAGGTCCTTCTCGGTCCGGCCCTAGATGGAAACCATGAGTGGCTGGGCACCGTGACCCAAAGATGGACACTGTCTGACGCACCTTGACGCGCCTGTGCGTCAGGCGCGACTTCTCCTCTTGGTCTGTTCCCTCGCCGCTGATGTACACAAAGCGGAACACGCCATCCTCGTCCCGGACCTGCGCGTTGTTGAACGCCTTGAATGCGGCCAGCGGGAAGTCGTGCGTGAGCCTAGTGTAGTCCGTCTCGCTCATGCCGACCACAGACTTGCCTTGCGCCCACACACAAGCCCCGTGCCCCTCGAGCCGCTGCACGAGCTCGGGAGGGTACGAGAGGAAGTCGCTGTGCAAGACTTGTGTGATCTTGTCGGAGGCAGGGATCGTCGCTGGGAGGGGCTTGCGGGAGAGGACGGTGATCCTGGAGATCGCGGGGTCTGCGATGGCGGCGCGCACAACATCAAGGCCGGCTACGGAGAATGGGTCAATAGAAGATTCTCTTGCGATGGAAGGGCCTTAGGAGAATATTACCAGCGCCTGTAGCTCCAGTGACAATCAACTTCATCATCGAGTTGTTGGAAGGCGCGAAGGCGAGTTTCGCAGGTTCGTCGTGGTACGGTTCTCCTCGCGTTGGCTCGAGCTCCTTGTTCCACTGGTAGCCAATGAATATCGCCCCGAGAAGCACGGCCGCGGTGAGGAGGAAGCGCGGGCAGGTGAGACGCGCCAGAACGAAGTTATTGGCGTCGAAAATGAAGGTTTGTTTTCCATGTATTCGAGATCGTTGAGACGATTTAGTGTAGAAGCAGGGAAGTGTTGGCCGCTGAGACGCGTCACGGAGCCCGCCACCGTAAAAGGGACGGCGCGTCAACTGTAAAAGGCCGCGTGAGACGCGGGCAGATGGAGGGCGGCATATCCCAGCCTGATCGGCGACAACCATTTCTTTCTCATTACTTGTCCCCAGGTTTCAACAATCCTTACTCTCTATGACTCTGAGACTATGTGAGTTTGACAGACCATTTGGCTATCTGCGACATTGTTCCTAATAATATTAAGAGCTGCCAAATGACATCCTGAAGCACTTTGTTTAGAATTCACTCATGGATTATTGGATGTGCTGGAGGGCCTGGCTCCTATGAAAATAACCTCTCAATCGTTGCTATGTAGACAAAACTCCGAAGCGGTCTTCTGACGCGTATCATACGGAGTCCTACTCGCGGATCGAAGTGTCTACGAATCTGCGAGTGTTCCAACATTGACTTGAAGGAGATCCAAGAGCTCGTTCCCGCACACATAATCAGCATCTCTCTTTAGATCACGACGCATCCTAACCATTAGTGCGAGCAAGAATTCCTCTACTAGTAGTATGTGCTTTCCTTCGGACTTAGCCGGTCGCTCAACTCGGACTCGGAGCACAAATCATAAATCCGAAATATCGTTCCGGCTTGTCTCAGCTCTTCTTTCACCGACCACCGTCTTCATGCCCTCTAAAACTCAGACCCCCACAGTTGACTTGGAATCATCGACCGAGAGCTTGCATGCTCTGACCTCGTACCTTTCAGCATCCCCTTGCCCTCTTCTGAAATTTGCCTCGGGTAGAATACCACGGACCTCACGGAGAGTACATTCTTCTGAAGTACTGGACCATGGATCTCATGCATATGCCTCATGCATATGCACACAAGTAACACGTTTCATAAGCGGTATGCTCAGGGTACTCTGTTAAAGGGTAGAGCCTCGTTGCGTCAGCTCAGGGATCTTCAAGACGCTGTGTCATCGCTGCAACTCGCTGTTGAAGGTGCCATCACCACTCTGGAGAGCGCCGTACGCCCCTACATTCTCCACAATGGGATCATGTCTCTTCCCAACGAGGTGCTCGTGATGGTCTTCGAGCAGGTATACGAGCTAGGGAAGACCTACATCGACGGGGATTCAAGGCCATCTACTCTTCAGAAAACCGATTTTGTCGATTGGCGCGTTCCAGTGTACCTGTCGTATGTGGATCGTCGGTTCAGGAGTATTGCGCTAAAGCGCCCAGGGCTCTGGACTTCAATCTCCTTCAAATACCGGCGCGATATGATCAAGATGCTTTTGCAAAGGAGTGGAACACGGGCGGGTCTCACGATTATCCTCAATATGCAAACACCCAAGCGCTTGTTGAAGGAAATCACAGCTGAATCCAGGCGCTGGAAATCCGTAATTCTCCAGGACAGACCAACTCTCTTATCGTCAGCATCAAGGGGTGATAAGTTCTGGCCATTCAATCACTCGGTTACTCTCCCATCGGTTGAATCCATCTCAGCAGTCACCGTCGGACGCGAATACAATGATGCGCACAAGCTTTCTGATCGTGAATGGCATGTCCCGAACATCAAGCATCTGGCTGCTCACGGATGTCGCCCAACCCCTCCTACCGATAGTGGGATCAACATCACGTTTCTTGACTTATCAGTGTGCGATGCTAGTCGAATTGACTTCACTTTGACAAACCTTCGCCGAACGCCGAATCTCACCCACCTTTCTCTGTCTTTGATGGCGCCTTACGCCAGGACTGTTATTAATTCAAAATTTGAGCTTCCGAACCTGACAAGCCTCGCCGTAGAGTTGTCCCATACGTTTTGGGCACAAATCATAACGAAGAAAATCGTCGCGAGGAACGTCCGCACAGTGAAAATTGTTCTTCACATTGGACCTCCGTACACCGCCATCAAGTGGAACGAGATCCAGTTCCTCGGGGCACAAGAATATCCAAAATTGGAGGAGATTAACTACGTTGAATGTGCGCCAGATGCTCTGCGGGGAAGCACTTCAAATGATTTATTGCGTTTGTGTTCGAAACGGAAGACCCTGGAACACCTTGTCCTGGATACTCCATCTTTCTTAACAGACAGTTCTGAACGTGTCGATGGCTGCTTCCCCATCCTCCGTTCATTATCGCTCAGACGCTGCCACGCGTCTATCAATCAGCATCTGGAGAAAATCCTTAAGCAGTCTTCGATTGCATACAACGAATCGAACGGCGCTCAAGGACTGAAGGCACTGGAAATCATCGGGTGTCCGGACATCGACATGGCGAAGGTTTTAGAATATGTCCCTAAGGACAGACTTAGCGTCGTTCGCTAGAACTCATGCTGATCTTTCAAATCCCAAATTCCAATTGTACTATAGAGTCTAAGATTGTTATAGAGCGTCCAATTCCGTAATTACATATTCATTTACTAGTAATGGCAAGCTACCGAGTATCTATCATTTTCTCATGGACTTCGTCACCAACGATTTACCTCGCTGAACGAAAGTATCGGAATTGGCAAGAAATGACGTAATCAGAGAAATGTCGGCAAGAGGACACGCAGGTTTGCGCCGACACCGAGTCTCGGACGTCGACATGTATATCAACACTCAGAATATCGGTTTTCTTCGACAAAGGCTATGTTGCGACCTCACATGGCGAGCGCACTCGTAAGAGGCCACATACTATACTACAAAACTCCTGTTTTGCGACAGACTTTCTGGTCTACACCACCTCGAAAAGAGGAGCTAGCTGGCACGGTTCCACATCACCTATCCTACGTTATACTTCACCACACGAAGCCCCCCGTTGATTTCCCTCCGAAGATCGACAAATCTTTCTCACCGCTGTATCGAACATTGCTACTGGCTGCTGCACGACGGCAGGCTGTGGTGAACTTTGGCTGGCGAGACGACATCTACGCTGAAGGTCAGGATGGGCCGCACACGGAGGAATCGTATCCTGCGACTATCTTCTCCACGAAGCTTCGACATAGGACAATTGAACTTCCGGCCGTTTCACTCGCCAATCTCGCAACGGTGGAACGAATTTTGGACGACCCGGCTGGCTATCTGACACCAGAAGAGGAGTCGGCGGAGGAAAAGACGGAGATACACTTGTACGTTTGCACGCATGGTTCGCGGGACTGCCGGTGTGGGGAGAAGGGAGGTCGTCTTGTGGCTGCACTGAGGATGGAGCTTGCGCGGCGACGAATGCAGGAAGCTACCCTTGGGGATTATGGACACCAGAAGGCCGTTGCTATATGGGATCGGGTTAGGATAGGGGAGCTAGCACACGTTGGAGGTCACAAGTGAGTACAGGATTACTCTTACAATGCCCACGAATTACAAACTTCGTCCACCTTTGTGTTTTACTCGTGTTGCTTCAGCCACTGGCGCTCACCCACCATCTTCTCCATCCAGACACGCTGGTAATCTGCTTATGTTCCCCTTCGGTGACTGGTATGTAACAAGCCCTACTCCGAGTCAAGGAACCACGCTCATATGAAATTTCTAATCAGGTTTGGCCTGCTAGACGGCGAACACGCACCGGATATTCTAGACGACGTTGCCGCACGAGCTAACCTACTAGAATCTCATGATGATCTCGTGGCTTCTCCTGCCACTATGGCAGGCCACTGGAGGGGACGGATGGGCTTGAGTAAGGATGAGCAACTAAGGCATTCCCCTTCATCGTGATCCAGTGATATCGGTTTGGATCTGCAACACCAAACTGACTGTTTCGGCGCTAGCAGTCTCCATACCAACTCACAGATCATGTTATCGACCACAGTCTTAAGAATGTTAGTAAACCATTTGTCTTCCAATTCGTAATACTGACCATTAGTTTTTGATGTTAGTTCTCATGTACTTAGAAGTAATGAAAATGGTTTTCAAAATCATTATCGACCGTACTTTGCGATTACCGTCGAATATGGGCATTTCTCCGCGCTCGGGCCATACAATGTTTAGAAGCTCGATTTTCCGCGTATCTGACACGTCTCAAATAATTTCCTCCGATTAACCTCAGGTCATTGTCTGCTCGGTAACGCTTCATGATGCAGCAATTATACCCGGTCAAATATCTCTGCATTTCTATCTCTACATGACACTATCGCTTGTGACCGAATGCTAGACTGCTTTCCGAAACGTAAAATGCAGCCAACACGTCCGCACCTTATAGCTATTGTCGAAGGCTCGACTCGTTCTCCGTGCTATGTCCGAGCAATTTCTTGCCGAATAGGAAGTGATTGATGTTTGAGCCGCGCATCCTACTTTATTCAACGGATGTTGTACAGCCCCCACTATATGGTTTCACTCTCGAGCTTCAGGTCCACAAGAATGATTCTTACTGCGGCAAGCTTTAGTGACGATACAAGAATCACTGACACTTTACTAATGGTGCTATGCATTGAGCATTATATTAACTCTGGTTAGTCCCAATCGGTGATCTTCACGTAACAATTGATCTTCGATAGGCTTGCAATTGGCTTTCGGGCCTTGGTTCCTCCCGCTGGTGTGCCGAACCTACTGCTTCTGACTGGTAGCCTCGGGTACGATGTTCTCGGGCATAACCTTGTCAGCAATCTATAGTGCTCTAGTTCCGCATTTGTGGCAGTCCTGAGGCATTTATTAACCGGCGAATGCAACAGACCTTGTTGCCATCCCCATCTCCTGTGCTTTGTTGACTGCACCGCAGGAGGGTTCACAATTGCTACTTCATGAGCATCCAGGGGACCAACTCTACCACGAGCGACACATCCTTGAAATTTCAGGACCTTTCAAACGACTTAGAGTCCTTGTGAGTAATCTTCGATTCTTACAAACACATTCTTCTGTTTATTTACAGATACACCCAAAGCTTCTACCTCCAGCATGCTGTTCTAGGCGCATCTGGTAAGGAACTTAGACGCATGAGCTCTTTGAAAATAGTTTAGCTTACCCGACTACAGCACTCCTCTTCTATGACTTTTTCCTAACGATACCAATGGAGATTCAAAAAATATGGTCGCGCCGCTTTTCTCTAGTGGGCCTACTATACTACCTCAATCGCTACGTTCCGATCGCAGGCTACATTATAATTCTTGCATTTATGTTCAGCCCTGGTATCTGGACTCCGCGCGTACGTAACTTTCTTCTATCAATACGATGCAATACTGATCAGTAGCCTTCCAGTTGTTTGTACATCATCTCCGCCGTCGCTTCCTGGACTGATGCTTGAATCAGGTGTCAGGGATTTGCATCCTTCTTAACTGCAATGGCATTTTTCAACCAGATAATTGCGGACTGTAAGTGTGTCTGGAAAGTTTCAAGGCTCTAAAGGCTCACAATAGTTAACCATAAGTCATGATGGTCATTCGCACGTATGCTCTCTATGAGCGAAGCAATGTCATTCTAGTAATCCTTTCGGTGCTCGCAGGCTCCTCAGCTTTTGCTACTATCGTGAGTCTCCCGAGGAATTGCACTCCATTCATGCGATGAGACGCGCTGACGTTCATCAATGGTAGTGGAATGCAACGCAGACACGAGGGATATTGATAGTGCAATCAGACAAACTGAAGGTCTGTATGCCTGACGAGAGAAAGTACGTTTTTAACACTCGGACTGTCGGGTATGGCCTAACTCTATTCATATATGCATAGTGCTAAGAGTATGTTTTTGAGATTCCCTTTGTGTGTGGGTCGGTACTGAGCTTTACATACCAGTCCTCATTGTCTCTTGGGCAAATGCATTGGCATTTGACGTTGTTGTTTTCGCTCTCACTGTATTTCAGACTACAAGGATCATTGGTCGCCAGCGTACGTATCAACTTAATTCTTCTTTGGGGCGAGTCATGAGACGAGATAGTACGTCTTCCTCTCGCTTCTAACGCGTTATCACTCTTAATGCGCCCCCTCTAGGTATAATATATTTCTTGTGAGTCAGATCCATGACAATTCTATATCGCAACAAGCATGACTCACACCAGCGCAGAAATTGCGGTGCAATCGACTTCATCAGCATTATTCTCATCACTGTAGACGGCGGAAAAGAGAGCCGATTCACACAAAGCGGAGCTGACCTCGTTATCGTACACGTGTATGTCGAATCTTCAAGTCCCACCTCTCTCTTTGTCTTGCTGGCTGATGTTCCTTTCCCGCAACATGTAGCATCTTCGTGACTCTCACTTCCCGTCTAGTATTGAACTTGCGGATAGAGCACGAGCGCTCCGCACAGGCCGGATACACGACGTCTTGTTTCGCGTCCGTTGGGGCAGGGATGGGCACGGGTACGGGCACCGCGGGCATGAACTTCGCAACACGTGTTTTCGCTAACTTCACTGCGGACATGAACTGCGAGGAGGGCACGGTGGACGACTCGGACTTGGAGGACAGCTACGAGATGTCCGAGATGGTCGCTTCTTGACAACACAGATGCGAACGAAAGTCCAACATTTTGGACGTTGCGTGTACTAGCAGTTGTCAAAAGGGAATCAAAACGCATAATCGAGGCTGAACTCGAGATGCACGAGATGGGATAATCATAAAGGTAATTAGTTCCGTGGATCCCCCTTCTACGATGTCAGGGAACTGAATATAGTTTGGAAATAGCTTATAGTATTACTGGGCTTGATAATAAAAACTGTGTGAGGAGCTAATGATAACACAATTTTGATGACATCAAAAAAAATCCAAAGTATTCCGTAGTAGTGAGTATCTAGCGTATTCGAGGTTTGTGTGGACGGACAGAGGATGTGCTTGCCGCTCCTCCCTTCCGAGTCCTTGGCTCTCCTCCTTTATCGACGGTAGGTAGACCCTCGTCTATCACTATCAAACTATCAAGGATATTATGATGCTTAAAGCAGAGAAAGTGAAGATGAATGCACCCACCCGCTACTTTTCGGTTGACCTCTCGCAAGGTGTCCGGCTGACAATCAAATCGAAAAAAACCTATATTTTCCCTCTCAAGAATCACAGTATGACCCAGACTAGAGCTTTTCCAAAAGGGAAAGGTAGAGCATTCTAGGACACATCCTAAGTTCTTGATTCATGTCATATAGTCTCTCCCTTCTGCCAAACATGATTATGTATACGTTCGCTCTCTAAATAGTCATTTCCTATGATGACTATATGTACTCTCCTCTCATGTTTTCCTAATTCTCTTGAAAATATATCAATATTCTTTCTGCGCTTTACTATGCTTTTATAGTAGCCTACACCATCAGCTCTCAAATATCCCAATCAATAATTTCCTCAATCGTCTCATTAATCTCATTTTGCTCTCCCCACGAAAAGCTGAACTCAATTCCAGCATCCCCGCACGCCGCATTCATCACGATGACGAATTCTTGCATTCCGGCTTCGTAAACATCCACCGCATCCTGTACTTCTGTAGGATACTTCATCTGCTTTACAGATGAGGCTTTCAATGTGATTTGTTTCAATGTGGGGTAGAGTGCGGAACGGACTATTTTCAAGAGTTTTCCGGCGCCCAGCCTTATACGTATGAGGTGCTCCGGGAAACTAGCATGACGGATTCGAAGGTAAAGACTTTGTATTGTGGTGGGCATTGGCGATAACAAGCTCGATAAGTCCCCGAACGGCATTGTCGTGATTGCAAAATTTTCAACCCTCGCGCAGTAGGGAGAGATCCACCGGAGCCATGCATATGCTTCGCGAGAGTCGATGCGCAACGTAGAAAGATGATCAAACAAAGTGGTACATTCCTCCGAAGAGAGATTATCTTTGATGGTAGAGAAAGTTTCGTATGTACCACCAGAAACGCTGAAGGAGTCCAGATGTGCGTTGGGTCTGGCGGAAATGGCGAGGAGAATTTTTAACAGAATCGTCGAACTGGGAGTGTGGAGGACGCTTCCAAAGCTGAGATGGCGTAAACGTGCGAAGCTTGCCCTTTTCAGTAAAGAATTTTGGACCTCGTCAGAGAAGGAAGCTCCCTGAATACTCAAGGATCGTAGGTTGTCTGATACGTTTTTGTTCTCGACGATGGGATCCAGATTGAAACGGCCACCCGTGACTACGGACCATTCAACGTACGCTCTCTGCAACGTCACCTCCTCCAGATGCGTGCTTTGTCGAACCATCTCCCGTACAGTGAAGTTAAACCATTTTGTGAAGAGAGGGATGTAGCTTCTGATGTAGATGTGTTTCAGGTTTGGAGAGCTAACAAGCATCCGGTGCAGGTTCTCGAAGTTCTGCAATAACCCATACTCAATTACTTCACGATCAACATCTTGTTTTGGGGCATATGTTTGACTTGGTATAAGGAAACCTATAGCGACAGTGGTTGTCCAAGGGCCAAAAATGGCCCTATGCTCCGAGTGAGAGAGGAAGTCCATCCTGCCTATCGCTCTGCCGATGCAAACGATGCGACCAAGTGTTTGCTGAGCGGGGAACGTCCAGGATCGATGGACGAGACTCATGTTAGATAAGACATTGTCTTCTGAGATGCTCTCGAAAAGCCGAGTAACATCGAGCAAGCTATTATCTTCTAGAGTCTCCTCGAAGAGCCTTCTGATTGATTCCTGCCGCTCTGCGTGGATTATATCCAGGGTCTGGTACAGAACGAATTGCGGAAAGGCAGTTTGCTCCATGTGTCCGTTGGCATTCAGAGACCTTCCGTGCACGACGGCCATCCTGTCCTGCAATCGAGCCTCTTCCGTGGCCTTTATAACGTCTAGAGAGCTTTCGAGAGTGACTTGCTTGGAGTCGAAGTCCGGATGAGTGACGACGGAGATGATGAGGTTCATGATCCGGCAAGGGACCTCGTGAAACAACTGGAGGCTGGCCAGCATTGCATCTGACTGCGACGGGAATGGAACATAACTTTTTGTTGCCTTGTAGTATGTACCGTTGTTGATGAATGGCTGTGTATTTTCTGAAGCCATGTTGGAGAAAGATGTAGAGCCTTGCTGTTATCGTCGCAGTTCACGAGCACGTGAGAATTTTCAGACATATTCAAGGTTCAGCTTTAGGGCAGGCTGATGCAGGCTTGGAACTCTCATCTACACATAAACGCCCCTGTTTTCTTCATCCATCACCAGCTATCTCCAGCGGTCTCCACTTCGCTAGTCATAGCATTACTTGAAGTAGGCTGCTTCTTACCTGCTTCACACAGAAGCGAACTCGTGATGGCTACGTGTCCTCAGGAAGACCCTCTTACATATTTCAAAAGGTCGTGGTATCGCTTTTATTAGAACCTCATTTTCGCGCCAAGCTGAGGACGGGCGCTAAAACGAACACGTTCATGTTCTCCTCGTTGTCGCTGGCAAAAACTTGCTTTAAGGCTCGGGTCGTCAGAACTTCAACTCCAAGCTTTAAGCTAGACACTGGTAGACCATCGCTCCGAGACGTATCAATCGCTGAAGGACAAAATTCCTACTAAGAGTGTAATTGACTGGCAACCTCCCATTTACATCTATAAACAATGAAAGCGAAGAAATCGTTTCTTTTGACATGGACTGCGAAGAAGTTCCAGTCTACAGTCATCAATGACATCTGGCCTGAAGTCATCTTCTTCAGTTTGGTTGCTACGAGTGCGTATTTTAATACTGAGTTTCATGATAAAGCTTAACCGATGATTTGCTTTCCAGTGGTAGCTTTGGTGTCGAACATGACCAGCCACTCGCTTGCGATATCGAATCAGATGTTGACTGTCTTGGGTATTGTACTAGGTCTTGTCGTATCGTTCCGAACCACTTCTGCTTATGACAGGTACGTTACGAAGTTCAGATTACGTCAGAATGAAATTAGACGCCTATTTCGTTGACCAGGTACTGGGAAGGACGCAAATTATGGACAGTCATTAACCTCGTATCACGGAACTTGGCTCTTCTGGTCCGTATCCTGCTCTTCCAAGAAATGGTTGGAAGTAACACCCCCATCAGATTTGGATTCATGTCCCGATTGACAGGGAAGACAAAAAGAAGAAACCGGAAGATTTCAAGATCGATCAGGAGAGCAAGGATGCAATCACCAGACAAGCGAGACTCAAAGCCATTATCGAGAAGAAGACAATGGTTAATCTCGTACGTACTGGTATCCGACAGCAATTATGAAGCTTCTGAAAGTGAAATCATTCCAGGTGCAGGCGTTTTCGGTGGCTGTTAAGGTGATCGATTTTTGTTGTCGCTCTCTGGTCTCTATGCTAAATATAATGATATTGATAGCACGCGCTTCGAGGCGAGGCTGGCATTTACTACGAGGACCTATATCCTCTCGTCTGCTTCCTACCCAAGTTCGCCTCACAGCCTTCGGAGGTTGATAGGGAGCAGGACGTCCTTCCACTCTGGTACGAGGATATCACCGAGAAAGAAGCGTCGGAACCACGCAAGAGACCGCGTCCCACCCATCGGGCACTGTCGGGCCCGGGTGACCGACAGGAGCGGAAAGCAGCAGAGAAGCATGTGCGGGGCGAGGACCTGACGACAAATGGGCACGATATATGGAGGAAGAGTCGAGATGATACACTCTTCGATCCCGAGGCCGTGCTTCCAGTTGTCAAAGCGAACAGGCCGCTGAAACCTGCAAGGAACCCGCCGAAGCTGACGGTGTATGATTATCTGCCATTGCTTCTCATCTTCAAGCCGATCATCTCTGGCTCGAAGTCGCTCTATTCTTCTATCAGGCGGTGGATACACGGCACTCGGAAGCCTGCACAAGTAGCTGAAGGGGAAGCATCGACGCCGGATGGAAGAGACGCGCTCGGCCGCAGAAAGAAGGCACCGATCATTGCGTCAAATGTCCCACTCGAAATCACACTTTTCATTTCGAGTTACCTGGCCTGGCTTCTACAGAACGGCCTGCTTCAACCAGCTATTGCAACATCGTTCACGACAACGCTTGTCACTATGCAGGACACAATGGCCAACCTGGACCGGATTAGGACGACGCCTATTCCATTCGCCTATCAAGCACACCTTCGTATGACTATGTGGTACGTCTCAGCGTCCGATTTCGCGGTCTATCTCTGGCTTAAACTGATAATGGCATCCAGGATTTATCTGTTCTTTTTACCTGTATGTACTGGCGGTGCCCTGGACGACGCTACTTACTCGACTTCCTTTTTCAGTTTCAGATTTTGGACGCCTTTAATTACCTGACAATACCGTGAGTACGTCTGCTAACGCTTCCATTGCTATTAATTGACTCACTCTTCATTAGTGCCACAGCATTTGCTTCGTATCTTCTTCTCGGCTTCCTCGAAATAGGTCAAGAGATGTAAGTGTTCAACTAGGTCTCTCCATTATCCACAAATTGACGTGTTCGCCCAGAGAGGATCCGTTTAACTATGACCTCAATGATCTAGGTATGCTTCCCTGTCATTCTGAAGGAATAGTGGCGCTATAACTGAGATTCCCAAGACCTTGACGGCTTCTGCTTGGTTATTCAACGTGAATTGGCCGAGATTACCGCGGTAGGGTTTATTCTCGTCCGCCTTCCAAGCACTCTTTACCTGACAGAGCTCGAATAGCACCCGTCGCCCTCCCCAGAATCCTATGTATACAGTGATATAAATCAGCCGCTCGCACCGAGCGATCGCCGGAGTGCGACGAAGATCATGAGCGAGACGGAACATGACTATCATCATCACGAAAACGGCGTGTTGAGCGTGCGCCGGGCGCTGCTCAGCAGCTGGCGAGACATCTCTGACCGTACGGTGCACCATCCTCACCATTAATACGTCTCGATCTCAGCTGAAGATGTAGAGAGTGTCAAACTTTTGATGGAAAGAATATCTCTGTAACTTCTAGCGTCCTTCTCCTCCTATCACACAACTTGTCTCTTTTTTGTCTTACTAAATGCTTTCTGGATCGACTAATAGCAACTCGTCATATACCTCTGACACTCAGGGAATTGCAGATGAATGCAATTCTAATAGTTTATTTGCGAGGTCACGCTTCAGACCCATACATGATACGGCATGTATTTTGATTTCTTCTCATTCGGCTTTCTCCGGCCTCGACGTCACTGTCCGTTCTCATACCGTAACCTCTCTTACATAGGAGTGACCCCTAGCCTTTAACCTGGACTACGACGGCCAACTTTTTATATACCACCTCAATGTCCTCAGGCAAAGTTGACAGCGGAAGGCACTACCACAAATCATGCACCGGCGACGCTCTCGTCACAGCCAAGACACACGAAAGCCCCCAGGACATCACGTTCTTTGGTGCGTGTTTTTGTCCGTTTGTGCAGCGTGTGTGGGTCGCGCTCGAATACCTCGAGATTCCGTACTCTGTGCGTATGTAGTGCTCGCGTCATCGGATGATGTTTGGATATTTGCTGATGAGATGCGGCCGGGTACATGCTGTATGTATGTAGTATTGTGAGTGAAGTTGGTTTTTTTTTCTCGAGTTGTGCTTGACGATTAACATGCCTTTTTTTGAATGTTAGATGAGGTTGATCCATACCAAAAACCTGCCGAGCTCCTCGAGGTCTCACCCAAAGGTCTCGTACCCGGCCTGAGGCTGAACCACTTCGATCCGCCCAGAGGACTGAATGAAAGCACAGTTCTCCTTGAGTACCTCGAAGAGTAAGTTGATTCATGACGTTCTCCGTCTGACCGTAAGATTGGTTGACGTTGACTGCATACTATCTAGTCTTGCAGCAAACAATTCGAGGAAGAGCCTGCTGCCGCCAAAAATTAATTCATGTTCGTACGGCCCTTATTCATGGTAACATATACAAATCTGATCGATATTATGCAGATGCCAGAGCTCTTGTCCGACTTCAATGTGACTTTGTGAACCGGACACTCGTGCCCGCTTTCTACCGGTACCTCCAGGCGCAAGACGAGGATGCAATTGCATCTGGTGCCAAGGAGTTTATGGATGCTTTGCACGGCTTGACAACGCTCCTTCAGAGAGCTGAGCAAGAGACCGGGGACTCATCCGCGTGTGGTTTGTGGAAGGAAGGCGGGGAGCTGAGCTTAACGGATATTATGGCCGGTCCATGTACGCCATCTTATTTTAAGAGTTCTTCTGCCAGTGTAAGTGACCCAATAAATATGTATAACATATATAGGGCTATTCCGCGCGACAAATGTCCTGAAGCATTATCGAGCGTTTGAACTTCCGCAGAATGTGCAGTTCGGTGCATGGCTCAACCGCGTCTTTGAGCATCCCAACTTTAAAAGCACATGCAGCACGGAGGATCTGTATCTTGATTCATATGAAAGGTGAGCACTGGCAGTATGGTTCACACAGATGATGATCAAAGACGTACCGCCTGATCTGCTCTCTAGGTATGCGTTCAACAGACCAAACACGAGCCAGGTAGCGAACGCGATCAATTCAGGCCGCGGACTTCCTTGATACATGATGTAGGAGAAGAGACTCGGAATATGATCAATCTGTGAGTAGTGTAAGAAGATGAACGGAACGTCTGTATGGTACGTACGAAGAGTACAAATGTATTCACATTATTTTATTCCATTCATACGCTTTATCGATAATTGGGGTGCAGAAACGACTTGATTGACAACACGCATCACCATGAGATCGCTCGCCGAGGACCAGTATGTGTACAAGCACAGGACACGTATCTGATGAGAACTCCCGATTTGCGGTGGCACAGTTATCATCATCATCAAATCAGAATAGTACACCACGGACTGGGTTATCCATGCAGATCTTGCACCTTTTCTGGCATCCGCGGCGCAGCTCCGTCTCAGGCTGCCATGTGAAGGTTCAGCCGCGCATCATGGACTTCTTCTTCTTAGCAAAACTTCGTGAGTTTCGGAAAACAAAGACTCTTGAAGAGTAGATAACCTTTTCTAAGAATTGATTGCGACATGAGGTTTGTGTTCCTCTCATTGCGGGGATTTTAATGTCGGAGGGTGAGTCGCTCATGTCGAGGCTACGTGTACTGCCGCGAGTTCAGGGTCGGCTAGAGTACAAGGCAACGGATGAAATGAGGCAAGATCTTCGTTGCTAACATGCAAAGTTCGGCTGACGTTCAAGTTTTGCTTTTGCAAGTGTTGGTGTTGGTGGTGGTAGTCCAAATGAAAGTCGAGTAGAAAAAGACTGGATTGCAATAATTCAATTGAACCATATACTATGTAATTATGTAATGGGCTAAAACTGGTAATTAGGTCGTGTGAACTTGAGAGTGTGCGGAAGCAGAACATTTGCAGTACTAAAGCATCCGAAAGCAGATTCCAAATTGAATTTGTTGGACAAGAATAAGAAGTGCTCACACACTGGCAATGAGGGGACGCCCGTGGAAGCTCAAATGCATTCCACCCACCGCTTTGCTTCCTTCGACCATCTTGCCCAATGCTTCCTTGACCGCGCACGGCCATGTTCGACGATGGCCCCGCCATCTACGCGGCCGGCCTCGTCGCGCGTTCATCGTCGGCTGCCATGGCGCTCGCTACGCACGGAGGAGGGTTAGTCAGTCGTGAAGGCTTCGTTGCTCAGACAGTCCGGAACATGTCAGTTGTCTCTCTTTTGGAAACGTTCTTAGCCCTTTTCGTTGCTTTTACCTCAGCCTTTCTCGACGTTCAATTGCCTGTCAAACACAGCGTGGCATGGTTATCCAATTCCCCCGCACGCTCTATACTCCTATCGAGATTGTTTGGAAATCGCTGACACTGTCGATCATTGTTGCAGAATATTCGTTAAATACTACGCGGTTGCATCGGTCTGTGAGTCCTGGCTGTGCCTTTTCGTAGCCATCTGAGTTGAGCTGATCGACGTCATTACGACAGCCATCCTGTACTTTGACTACCTCGTAACGCTTCCCGATGAAATCCGTCGCATCTGGTTTTCACGTTTTACCGGTGCAACAGTCCTGTTCCTGCTTAACCGTTATGTCCCAATCATCGGTTACATTCCTATTCTGCTCAGTATGGTGGCACCTCCATGGGATATAGATGTATGTTGATTGTCACAAGCCCTCGTCTTGATTGATCTAATATTTCGCAGGGGTATGTTGTGGCATTGTCCCCGAATTCGAAAGGATGATCTGATGTAGTCGTTTGGAGTTGCCGGAATTTCGCACCGTTCATAGGGGCCTTAAGCACTTTCAGTCAGGCGGTTATTGTCGGTGCGTGTCACTACCATTGCTTCCCAACATGCCTCTAATTTGTCTTCTGCTAGTCATTCTTGTTCTACGAACGTATGCCCTTTATAGTAGGGCACGTTGGGTGTTACTTCTCACAGGTTTCTTTGGCATCGCATCTATTGTGATTCCTGCAGTACGTGGTGTTATCAATCTGTTAGATTGACCGATTAATGATCGATAAATTTTGCCGTTGAATATAGTGGTCAGCAAGTGCCGTAGAAGGCGATTTATTCAACTTCAATCCCATAGTCACATGTCTTCCTATGTTGCAAAAGTGAGATATAATCTTATGGCCCTTCTTCTGTTTGCTAATGAAGGGCACAATAGGAACCAACGTTTGTTTATCCTCGCTCACATGTTGTATCTATACTCAGGGGCTGACCAGAGCGTTGTTCATTGCTCCACTAGGCCTCAAGTTTGCGTGGATTACAATATTCTTGTTCGACTTTCTCATTTTCGCTTTAACACTCATGCGCACGTACCGACTCATCAAGGAACACGCTGGGTTGCAGTTAAAGTCAAGTTTGGCAATGCTTGTAGTGCGGGATGGTAGGCTTATTTTATCGTGATTGTTCCTTATCCACACTCATACTTCGTCGATAAGGCAGCTTCTACTTCTTGTACGCAAGATTCTTGACATCTAGTTATTTGAAGGCTAATCGTCCATTAGCATCATGTCTCTGGTGAACGCTGCAAACTTTATCTTGTATACCGTGTGTCATTCAATTTCACCAGAAACAGGTCGAATTACTCATCATCCTTACAGGAGCTGGACAACCAGTTTTTCGCAGAATCTAATGGAGCAAATTCAGTTTTGTCACATATGTATGTGCATATTCTCCCTCACGGCCCTCTTCTATTACTCATAGGCACTTTTGATCGATTACAGTATTTCCGTATCGCTTATGTCACGCCTCCTCCTCAACCTCCGCGAAGAGTCAGCCCGGCATCATGTACACGCAGCGGGCGGCGGCAGCGGCTCGCGCTCATTCAATGCCCACACCCTCACGGACACGAACCTCATCTTCTCTACGCGTCTCATGGGGAACCTCACTGCGGAGATTGACTACGAGGATGGCGAGAATTACTATACGTATGGAGGGACGACCGATGACGACGAAGATTACAGGGGGCTGAGGACGGCGCAGTCCGGGCATAGCATGCGCTCTGGCTTTACGGCGGGGTCGAGCAGAAGTACGGGCACGGGCACGGGATCGGCGTTGGGGAGCGAGGGCGTCGAGATTGAGCTGGGGTCGATGGCAGGAACGGGCACCGTCGCAGGTTCATCGTCCGGCTCAGGCTCAGGCTCAGGCTCGGGCTCGAGAAAAGGGAAAGGAAGGGCAGTACGAGGCGCGGGGAGGAGGCCGTCTTCGCGAGGCGGGTGGTCGGCGTTCACGAGCACAGGCTCTTCGTCGCTCGGCGGGGCGTGGGATGAGGAGATGCATGTCGAGAGTCCGACAAGCGCAGTCGAGGATCCGCGCGTCGGCCTGTTCACGAACCGACGGCTTGACATCGACCCTGCGGAGCGAAGGAGACCGCCGTCCTCGCCGCTCTCGCCAGCGTCGGCGTCGACTTCCGCACAGTCGCCGAGCCCGACGCTCAACCAGCTCTCTCCGCCAGGCTCGCTCGGCGCGGGGAGCCCAATTTGGGGTAGTGGGGGCGTCGCGGGTGATTCAGGCGGGGAGGAGGGGCATCAAGGAGAGAATGATCAAGGGCGCGGACAGCATCAGCACCAGCAGCTGTCTGTCACCGTCGGCGAGGCGTTTGAGATGACACGAATGGACAGGCGGCGGCATGGGCGGGGGAATGGATACGAACACGATCTTCATCATGACCATTACCGGCAAGCACCTTACACACCTTGAACACATTCCCACACACACCAGAAAACCTACCTATCTTCAACTCAATCCCACAAAAAAGCTCGTCGATCTTGATTTGGATTTTTTTTAAATTATCGTCTTGGTTAGATTTCTCAAGCTCCATTGTACGACTATACACTGCAGATTATCTCGCATCTCTTCATCTTTTTTATTTCATAATTCTTGCTTGCTTCTTTATGAGTCATGTGTACGATATGGTCTCCAAAATCTACATCTACCTTCATGTGCGTACGAAGGAATGTTTCGATAAGACGTAAACCTGGGACAGCATACGTTTGAGTCGTTAAGCAATTCATTGTTGGTGGGCTGCAAGATAGGTGGACGTCATATTATAATATTGAATAATAGACGCGCAAAGGGAGCGTGGCATGTTTCAGTCATTTTAATATACATATTTCGAAGTACATTTCGTATTACTGTAGGGATACAATATTGGCCATATTCAAATGAATTCATATTCCACAACCTTGATTTCAATCCCTTTCCCCGCGCAAACGGCGCTCATCTCATTGACAAAATTATCGAGGAGTTTTCCTGTATCTTCTTGCAATTGGACAACCGGCCGAAATTTCCTGCCAGGGGGAACAGCCATCGTGACTGCCTTCAATGCTGGACGGTCACTGGAACAAGCCAGTTTCAGAAGGGGGTCTTTGCAGCTGAGCAGGTTTTCTACCTCTGTCTCTAAATGAAGGACACCTTCAAAAACTTCAAGAGAGGCGGGCAGTGGCGGTAGTGTCAATGATCCATTCGCGCAAAAGTGGAGTTGTAATTTTTTTGTAGTGGCAGGGAGTGGCGGTAGTATCACAGGGGCCGAGTTGTAACTGTGCAGTTGCAAATCCTTCAGATTAGGACAGTGGGTAACAAGCCATTCAATCCACCGAGTTCCATTTTTCTCCTTGAAGTATATTGAGGAGCTTCGGAGGTGTTCGCAAATGTTCGCGAATTGCCTTGGAGTGAAAGTCTTCTCAAGATTGCCGAGAACAAGGGGGTCGATTAAATCGAAGGATAAGGAGTTGAAGTTAGGGCTCGGGTATGAAAGAATGTCTCTAAGGTCGCGGAATCGTTTTCCCAGGCGTCCGGGGTATCGCCCATCGTAAAACTCCGTAAGTGAGGGAGGGCCATTGTTTGAATCGCGCTTCCCCGGAATTCTTGAGAAAAAGTTCCTCCTTTGATAGACAATTTCCGTAGCTTTTGTGAGAAATCCTTGCCTAGAAAATCAAGGTTGTAGGAGTAGCGAAGGCGAAGGCGAAGGCGATTCCAATCCATCGCCTCCAGTGTGAGCTCTGTCAAGCAACGGTTCTGGCGCATCATCGCTTCGACCGTGCCATTAGACCACATCGTCAGAAGTGGAGCATAGCTTCGAACATATAGCTGTCTGAGGTTCGTGAAAGTGAGAAGAAGACGATGTAGATTTTCGAAATGCCCCAAATCTCTATACTGCAGGTAAGTCCTGTCTACCGGGACGTCCCCAGCGCAATCGTCGTCATCGTATGAAAGCAGACCGATAGCAGCAACGGTGGTCCAAGGACCAAAAATAGCACCCATCCCTGGCTTTGAGAGGAAGTGCAGGTTATTAACCTCCTCACGGATGCAGATCATTTGCCCAAGCGCCTTCTGGGCGGGTGACGTCCATGACCGATGAACAAGAGCCATGTTGGACAAGGTGTCGTTCTCCTTGATTGTTTTACGAAATAAGCCACAAGGCGTGATGCCTTTTCCGAATATTTTCTTGATCCTTGCCTCTCGGCTGGCTTTAATGACGTCCAAAACACAGTCCAGAACAAACTGGGGTATTTTGCTCTGCCTGAAATGCCCGGCGGTATTCATAGACCTTCTGTGCACAACTGCCATCCTATCTCGCAGACGATCCTCCTCCGCGATCCTAATGACGTCCGTAGATCCTTTGAGCGTAACAAGCTCGGAGTTGAAGTCTGGATGGGTGACTACGGAGATGACGAGGTCCATAATTCGGCAAGGGACGTCGCGGAATAGCTGAAGGCTGGCGAGCATGGCATCTGATGGCGTTGGAAACGGAATATACTTATCAGTTGCCTTGTTGAATGCATCGATGCCGATGTATGGTTGTGAGTCGACTAGAGGCATGTTTGAGTGAATCCGTTGCGGACGACAATTGCTACGTTCAGCAACGATTCCAAGTCCAATTTATCGGTATTGGTGTTCGAGTTGAGGTTAAGATGGCACGGAAGTGGCAGCAGTTACTGATAAGAAGGAATGCCGCTGGGCGATGTTGGTGGTGTCACGGTAGGAGGACGCGATTCGGGCACTGGAGACGCGACGTGGGAAGTGTCTGGTCACGTGTCTTCAGCCCGAGGCCGCGTGCAGTAAGTCTCAGATTACTGCTTTCTAAAAAGCCTGGCGTAGACTCGGTCCCTCGGAAGCGTACACACTGCATCTCTCACCTTCATGACTAGAAATTGGGATGGATCTGTCTGAAAATGCTCTGCGAAAACACAAACACAGTATTCATGATCCCATATCCAAGGTCCTCATTCCCGTCAGGAGCTCAGCCGATTCTCGCATCGGCCAATTCGCGCTGTCTCATGGGCTCTCGGCTAGTGGGTTTGACCAGCTCATCTCGCTTCTGAAAGAGCCGGAAATCAGGACATCTGAGATCACATTCAGCTCGGGGGCAGATTTCGTCAAGACGGTCGCAGAGTACAAGGAAAGGCTGCAGCCTAAGCCATCTGTCTCACCTTTGGGCTTCCCACCCGTGGTCTTGGACGGTGTCCTCGACGTCATGCGCCAGTGCATGGGCGCCTTCGTGGACGCCGTCGACGACTTCGAGCTTGACGTCCAACACGAGGACCGGATGGAGTATCGGGACGCTCTCCGCCGTACTCTGCAGAACATGGCTCTCGTGCATCGCTCCTGGGTCCAGCCCGTGCACGGACTCCTCCACATGCGCTACTGCTGCACAAAACGAGACGATACCGACTCGGAAAGGGCCCCGGCGGGCAGTGGCAGTGGCGATCAGGGAGCTGGCGGTTGATTACAGATGGGATGATAGTACGAGCTTGCGACCGTTGATTAATCTGCTCCGCCATTTACCAAACCTACGGTCGCTTTCTATCGGGCTGCGGGACGGCGAAAACAGAGTACACCAACAGAGCATGCGCTCCTTATTCCAGGCAATCGGCAGGCAATCGAATCTGGAGATGCTGTTGTTTCCTTCCTGGAGGCAACTCATATCTCACAGTTGTGTCACAACACCTTTATTGGAGATGTGTGAAGCTCTGTCTGACCTGCCGAGGCTATCCGTTCTGTGGCTCAGTCACCTCCACTATTCCGGCACAGACGCAGAGACACAGCTCCTCCTAGCGAAACTGGCGAACCTGAAACCACCGAGCCTGAAGACATTTATTTTAAACACGCCTCTTCATCGTTCTTCTCTCCCCGTAGTATTTCTTCGGTGGATCAGCTCCTCGTATGTAGAGCCCTCGCTAGAAAACCTGATCATGTCGCCGGATATCCCTACCGATCCAGACATGGCATTGGATCTCGGAAACGGGCCCGGCTTCTCCAGATTGAGACGCGTTTTGACGAACCGAAGCACTTATGACGCCATTTATCCTTTGGCTAAAGACGTGAAGGCCCTCTATCTGAGCATTGTCAAAGGCACGTTACCCGATAGGCTGCCGCCACGTTTGAAGGCGTTGCTCGTGCAGTTCAGCACCGGAGATGCACAAGCAGACGAAGCAATAGTGTCCCTCCTGGCACGGAGTGACACAGTAAACCTCGAAAGGATTGAGCTTGATGAATTTTCTCCGCCCCTAATGTTCGACTGGAATGGACAGACAATATTCCCCCTTCTTACAGACTTCTGCCGCTTATCATCGGTGGAGTTGTACCGTTATTATTCCGGGTACAACGAACGGAAGTGTTTCGGCGAACTTGTAAAATTCTTGCTTCCTTAGAATTCAATGATAGCCCAATTTATTCTGTGACCGTTTTGTTTATACTTTTGTTCAATATGCATTTAGGCCAACAGTTCTTACACAGCTACACAAGAGAGTATCCCCATGAAGGCTCCTAATGCTCAGCTTTCCATGCCTGGATCGCAACATCGGCCGTACGAAACGCCTCCAAGCCGTTCGGCATACCGGTGTACACCATGACCTGCAGAAGCGTCTCTCTAATAATTCCGACAAATGCACAATCAGCACAACAGTTTTTCTTATAAAGCTGCGAAAGCCGCACTTGAGCTCTTCTTCGGTCACGCCGTTATTGAGGGCTCCCTTGATGTGTGCGGCAAGCTCCTGCTGCTTCCCCATCGTGCTGAGCAGGGTCACGACGACGAGCGAGCGCTGCTTGTGTGTCAAGCCCGGTCGCGTCCATATTGTGCCCCTATTGCAAAAAAAAAAAAAAAAAAATGAATGAATAGAGCATCAGGTTTTAGAAGAGATGGCTCGATGATCTCTTCGGCTCGCTCGTTATAGGTGATCCGAATCCGTGGTCTGGTAGAGACGTACCATGCTGCCTCGGTGGCCAAGTCCTGCGCGGCGCGCGCGAAATCAGACACATGCCGCGACGTCGCTGAAGTGGAATCGGCGATGATAGCGCATTTTGTGCAACCCTGCGATCAACGACGCTGAACGAAGCGTGCAGTAGAGCGAGCGACTAACCTTTCTCGACGTGCGCATCGCCTAGAACCTTGCGTCGCTGCTTCTCGCCTGTGACAGACGACGATCATTAAAGTTAGTACTGGTATCTGATATCTGAGACAAGAGTCAACCCCCCAAATGAGCCCCCGAGCTCGCTTAATCGCGTACGGCAGGGCTTCGGGCTGTCATTCGAGAGGAGCTGCGGCAGGAGACTAACCTTCGTCGAAGAGAAACTTGTGCACCTCCTCTCTAGTCGGCCCGGGCATGATGAGATCGATAACAATGAATCACAATATTTTCTTCGAGATTTCTTTTGGCTTGTAAACGAGGCTGGAATACGGAGATCGTGGAGGATATGGAAAGACAGTGGTGGGAGCTCCTAGCACAGAGTTGCTCGGGACAATGGCGCGTTGGGCTTACTGGCTCAGGCCTCAGGCTCTCCTAGTATGACTTATCGGAGCGCCGATCTCCCGCACCGTCAACAGTGTAAGTGATCACGTGATTAGTGTTCATCTTGAAACGCGTCACGGTCGCGTCAACGTCACGAGTTGAACTCATTGGGTAGCGACTGTTCTTCCTTCTTGTCTTTGTCTTTGTTCCACGGCCTATATTTTTCTTGGACCCCCCATCCGCACATAATCGAGTACCCTCAACTTCTGCCTTACCAAGCTCTGCTTGTATCAAGTTCTTTCAGTCCGACATGTGCTAGTCGCCCTTTCTTGCGATCGTGCATATATCCAGCGTATAACAATACAGCCCACTGGCATCGTTTCACTTCTGTCACTCAAAGCGACCACCCGGACGATCAGTGAGAGATCTGAAGTACATGTATCGTACAAATCCACTCTCTTCATGTTCGCGTGCTGAGACGACCCCGAGACGTTCGTTCGCGCTCCCCCCATCTCGCCTACATGACTGTTGTACCTCCTCCATAAGCACAGGTGTTTTCTTGGATCGGAGATCTCCGTGCTAAATCATTGCATGCACTTATTCATTGTACATAACATACAACGAACGGACAGGGACACGATGGTAGCATTCCGCTTGTATGCTATCCGAAGACTGGTCAATGAGCACAAATGTACGTACAACACAGTGTATCTCTAAGATTAGACTATTGCAGAGACCCGCGGGCGGTAGTATGTGCTGAACTGGCCATGATCATGATGTCACTTGACGACGGAGTGACCACCCCTCGCGCACCCGTCTATTCCGTCTACTGATCCCGTCCGCCTCGTCTGTCCGCTCGCACCTGCGCGCTTGCGACCTTACCGCCACAAACAGAGTCTGGGATCAGCCAGGTACATAGACAGGTGATACTGTATGTATGCATAGTCGTCCCCGCACGCACACCTGAGTCTGAGTGGAACGAGCGAGTCTGACCTGACGTCGCTTTCTTTTTTTTTTTTTCGCTCACCGTGCGTTTTTAGACACGAACGACATCGAATGCCAGACAGTGAATCCGCGCCGATGCCCTCCGCGGTTGGGTTCATCGGACTCGGGAGTACGGTCCCCCCTGCATGTTTTATCGCACGGGTCTACGCTGGCTGACTTGCCCCTCGTTTCTTTTTTTTTTTTTTGGTTTGGTTTGCTTTGGTGACGGCAGATATGGGCAAGCCCATGGCGCGCAACCTGCGCAGGAAGCTGCCGCAGACGACGACGCTGTGTGTGTATGACGTCGTGCGGGCGGCTGTGGATGATTTCGCGAGGGAGTGTGCGCAGCTAGGCCGCGATGGCGACGGCGAAGAGACAGGCCCCGTGAGGAAGTGCACGAGCTGTAGAGAGGTCGGGGAGAACTCGGTGCGTACATAGTATGCGTACAAATCGTCGAGGGATACTAACGTCCGGGTGCAACCCACTTCGTATGCGGGGGCGACAGGAGGTGACGTTCGTGATCGTGCCCGAAGGCGCACACGTCCGCGCCGTCTTCCTCGACCCAGCCACCGGGCTCCTCACCGGGCCCCCCGCGGCGGCGTCCGCCGCGAAGACGTACGTCGACTGCAGCACGATCGACACCGCGACGTCGGTCGCGGTCGCGTCCGCCGTCGCCGCCCTCACGCCACCCGCGCCGCGCTTCTACGACGCGCCCGTCTCGGGCGGCACCGCCGGCGCGGCGCGCGGCACGCTCACGTTCATGTGCGGTGCCGCCTCGCCCTCGCCCTCGTCGTCCTCTGGCGCGCACTCAGACGCGCACTTCGCGTCCGCCATCACGCCCCTGCTGCGCCTGATGGGCAGCAACGTGTTCTGCGTCGGCGGGCCGGGCCTCGGTCTCGCGGCGAAGCTGTGCAACAACTACCTGAGCGGCGTGATCGCGATCGCGACGAGCGAGGCGATGAACCTCGGGATGCGCATGGGGGTCGAGCCGGGGATGCTGCGGGAGGTGTTCCGGCGGAGCAGTGCGGGGAACTGGGTGAATGGTGAGTTCGCGTTCGCATTTGTGTGTGCGAGGTGATGTGCTGATGGAGGGCCCGGCGTGTAGATACGACGAACGTGAGTTTCGGTTTTTTGCCAGCATTGTCTAGTAGCGAGCGAGGCGTTGAGTCACTCACCTTCTCCGCGTTTCACAGCCCGTGCCAGGCGTGTGCCCGGACGCGGTGACCTCGGACGGGTACCGCGGCGGGTTCAAGGTGCAGCTCATGCGCAAGGACGTCGGGCTCGCGGTCGACAGCGCACGGCGCGTCGGCGCGCGGCTCGTGCTCGGGGACGTGGCGCTGGAGACGTACGACCAGGCGAGCAGGGACCCGCGGTGCAGGGACCTGGACGCGCGGGTCGTGTACCGCTGGTTGGGCGGGGTTGAGCCGGAGGTGCGTCGTGCGGATGAGCCGGGAGGAGGCTTGGAATGAGTGAGCGTTGCGATGGGCGAGGTTTAAACGCGCTGCAATGGAGCGACCGACCGACGACGGTTGGCAGGGCGGCGTACATACCGTACGTAGCAGGTGATTTGGAAGACCCGGCTGTTCTATACTCGTTGCTATCAGAGCTGCGTCCGAGTATGCTCTAACGCGCTTTCGATCAAGGCAAAAGCTAGAGTGTAAGGAATTCGAAGAGTTCGAACCAAAATATGTAACAGCGGACTTACTGGATGACTTCCCGTAGGAATTTAGAACCAGTTTCTAAGTTCTAAACAGTTTGAGGAACTAAAAATTAGGTTTAGAAACAAGTTCCTAAACCGTAACACAGTTTAGGACAGGTCAACCAAGCTCACAACCTGTGCGAGTTTTCCGTGAGATATACAACCAAAAAAAGTAGCAGTCACAATGATACTATAATGTCACAGTCAAAAGAGGCAAGATAATCAAATTCAGGGTGTCACAAGCGAGGTTTAGAACTTCGTGTGCTTTGAGACTCCATACCCCCCCGAGTCTCAAAGCCTTGAAATTTAGAACCTGCAGACATCAACCGAAAATTTGGCTCGGACCCTGACAGGGTCTTTTGGGACTCTTACGACCGTTCTAAACGGTTCTAAATTCCTACGGGAAGTCATCCACTGTATACCTCGAGGCTCGCAGCTGGCATTAAAGAGCTTCCGTGGTCCCTTTCGTATTTGACGAGCGACGAGTCCAATGAAGCCTCCGTCGGAAGCAAGGCCTTATTAGCACTGCAGCCTTGCGTGCAACAAATGCAACGAGGCCGACGAAAAGTTCACCAGCGGAAGCAGGCTCATATCCTCGAGGCAGGATGATCACATTCTTAATGATGAGTTCATAAATGTCGGGATGTTGGAAATTATGATGTTGAGATCGTTATCAGTAACGAGATCGGCCCGAGTCCACTTTGCCGGGTATCAAATCCGGGGTTTACGCCCCAAATCTGGGTATGTGCCGACATGATTAAAAGTGAATTGAAGCCGAATATAGAGCGCTGGCTTCTATATCGGACATACTAGAGTGGCGGTGGCGCTAACCTCTTTGCGTTGACTGCCCATCATCAGTTCCCTACCCTCGCCGACTCGAGCCGCGCAAGGAAAAAGGCCTCAACGCGAATTTGTATGTTGAACTTTCTAGAGTGCAACGTGCAACCTGCGAGTGCGCACTTTTCTGCCTACTTTTCTACACCCCCCTCGAAAGATCGAAAGCGGAAGCGTACCGAATGCTGCGTTCTGTCAAACCACCACTCATTACTCGCAAGGGCACCGCTGGCCATTGGGTAGCGCTGAGGCCAGGTTTTCCGATTTGAGAAATCAGGACGGACGGGCTCTGGGCTGGAGGGGGGTGATCTGATCTGCGCCGAGCTTCCGGGGAGAAATAGAATGCGAAGAAAGAAGGAAAGCAGCAGAGGTGTTTCCCGGCCGGGCCAAGGTCGATCCCCTCCTTCCACCCACTCGATCGTCCATAACGTTACCACAACCAAAACATGGCTTATATCTCCTCCATCCCCTTCGCTTTCTTTTTTTCGCCCCGCCGCGCTCTGGCTTTTCTCTTTCCTTCACGCGACGCCCCCCGCCCTTCGCGCCTCATTAGCCCATCTACGCGTCCTGACGCGGCGCATACACCCACCGCACCATGCCGAGCTTCGAGTCGCAGTCCACGTTCACGTCGTCCTCCAGCTCCGAGCGCGACGGCGACGGCGACGACCTGAAAGGCGCGCACAGCGTCGGCTTCCCGTGCTACGAAGACCTCTTCTACCGCCCGCCCCCGCGCACGTCCTCGCGCGCCTACCGCCGCCACGCGCGCATCCTCATCAACCAGCCCGGGTCGCCGCATGCCTACGACTACGCGTGTGCCGACGAGTTTGGGTACGGGTGCAACTACGACTACGCGCGCTACCACCCGAGCGCGAGTCCCGGCGTGGACGAGCAGCTGCGCGAGCTCATGTACGAGATGCGCGACTGGGTCGTCGAGAACCCCGAGGAGGCGTACAAGAGGCTCCAGGTGCGTTCTCTCTCTTGTCTTCTTGAGCATAAGACGCGTCATGTATACGATTACTTTTATTCTTATTTCTTGCTGACACGGTAATTTTTTTCGCTCGTAGAAACCCCTCCCTCTCCTCCCACCACCAACGTCAGATGCTGAGTTCGAGGACGACCATATGTTCATGCACGAGGTGCCCCTCCCGAAACCTAGTGTGGAGGACGCTCCTCTCCCTCTCTCAAAGTCAGTAACGCCAACTAAAGCAACCACAAGCGCAAAAATTTCCATCGACGACGCGTCTGCCTCTGCGTCCACGCCAAAGCCATCGCCCACATTGACACCGACACACTCACCTGCGCCTCACCCTCACCCTCAACCTCAAGCAGAATCAGAATCAGACCAAAACAAACCCGCGACTGTCCCCAACGTACGGCACACCACAGCGCCAGGGTCGATAATCGGGACAGGCGCACAGCAGCGGCGCCGCCCGCGGCACACCGCAGACGTCCCCACGTCGCCCACCTCCACCATCTTCACGCTCGGCGGCTCTGGGCTCGCGTCCCCGTCGTCCCAGGTCTTCGCACCCACGCTGCCGGCGTCCCCGACGCACAGCACCACGAGCACGCAGACCGCGTCGTCCGCGACGCTCTGCGCGAGCAGGACGTCGCTCGACGCGTTCGGCGCGTACGGCGCACGCAGTGGGTATGCCAGTACCGTGCAGGCGCGCCAGCGCTCGAGCTCGCTCAACGCCGTCGCGTTCGCCAAGAGCCGGACGCCGCTGCCGATGCCGATGCCTCTGGCGGCGCTGGCGACGTACCCAGAAAAGAATAGTGGGGCGCGTGCGGTGGACGAGAGCGTGAAGGAGAACGAGAACGCTAACGAGCACGGACGCGTCCAGCAGCCTCGCTCCCGGCGGCGCGCGCTCTCGCATGCCGCGCCCATGCAGCCGTCGTCGTCTTCGTCCTTGCACCCGCCCCTCCCCTCGTTCACCAAGCCGCTCGCGCCCATCAGCTCGCCTTCGACCTCCCCCAAGCTAGACCGCGACAAACCGCACGCACACCCCCGCACGCGCACGCGCGTCCACCGCCCGCCGCCGCTCCCACTCGACCTCGCCCTGAAGCCGAAACTCTCCGTCGGCGATCTCAGGGGTGCTGGTGAGCGTGGTGGAGGGTCTACTAAAGCAGATGGAGAGGAAGAGGAGGAGGCGCAGCTGTTCTCGCCCGCGACGCCCACGACGCTCAGCAGCGCCATCAGCTCGGTGTCGGTCTCTACCTCGGCGTCGACGTTGGCGAGCGTGTGTTCGGAAAGCACCGTCACTGGTATGCGGCGCGGAGAACGGACAGTGGAATCAGAGCGGGAGCGGGAGAGGGAGAGAGAAAGGGAAAGGGAAAGACGATCGCCGTACGGCCTCCACCCGCACTTCCATCGGCACCGACACCACGCCGCAGGCATCGCAGGCGACAGGACGCCCACAGCATCCTGCGCAGACGTGCACACCACCGCAGACGCGGACCCGGACGCATCAGCGACACTGGCAGCAGCCGCCTCCAGCTCGCGCTGGTCCCTCTCCACGAGCATCCTCGAGCTCGGCAACCCGTCCCTCACCACGCTCTCCGCACCCCCCAACGCCTCATCCACATACGCGTCCCGCGCGAAACGCACGTCCAGGAAGCTCTTCAGCGCGGCGAGGCGCACGTCGGTGCTGACGGCGCACAACCGCGCCGCCAACGACAACGCCCATGCTAACGCTCACGCGTTCGTGGGTCCGAACCAGCCGCCGCACGAGACACCGGCGGGCAGGGGCAGGACAAAGTCCCTCGCGCGCTCCGTCTCGCTCTCGAACCTCAACCGCCGGTTCTCCTCCCTGCTCGACCTCCGCGGGCTCCTCCGGCGCATCCCGTCGCACCCGCACCTCTCCTCCTCCTCATCGTCTGCGAACGCGAACGCGCCGCACCTGCACTATCCCCCTGCTGCTACGGGTTCTGTTTCTGTTTCGGGTTCGAGTTCGGGTTCGGGTATGGGTGCGCCACGGGCGTCGCGGATGCGCATGAGCAGCCTGAGCAGCCTGAGCATGCGCCGGCCGAAGCGGCACCGTCTCGTCCTCCGCGGACTTGTGGACCAGCACCCCGGACGGCTGCGCGCGGTGAAGGTGTGGAGTGAGGTGAGTTTCAAACATTTCTTTAACAATTTCCCCTTCTCCGCGTCCCTTCGAATTCGGATTCGGGATTTGAACTGTTGTTGTTGTGATATAAGGAATACAATGAACTGACTTTCTTTCTCTCTTGCTTTCCTCCTGTTTTATTTCATTTGCTACTGGCTCGTAACTATCGACTATCAACTGGCACATTTCATTCTATGCCACTGAAGGGCTTTGGAGCGATTCGCCGTATCTCACCGAAGGAGAACGGTGAAGTGCACGTCCACTTCCGGGAGCGCGCGTTGGCCGAGGACGTGAGTCTCTCCTTTCCTTGCGCATCCTCTAACACAAACTGACGATTCCTTCTGAATTATTTCCATACACCTTTCGTACTACCGACTGTTGCTTTCCACCTCCTGGTTTTCTTCGCATCCGCACGCACGCACCCGAATCGCGCTCCTGCGATATACACCTGCTACAATTACTCGCGTCCTCGCGATCCGACACACTCGTGCTCGCATCGAACCCGTGCAACGTCCACCGGCCGCCGGTTGCCTGAACGTCTGGCTTTCTGGTGCCAATATCAACCCAACTGACGCTGACCGTACCCCGCCGATCTCCACGTTCTCTCTTTGCCTATCGCTCTTCCCTTTCAATACCCGAACATCATTTGCGACGTCTTACGACCTTACTTACGAAACCTCCTCCGGACATGAAAAAAAAATTGCTATCGCCACACTGGCATTCATATCCTGAATGTTCCTGTTGGCGCCGCCGCTCTACTCGCGCACCGCACCGCACCGCACAAACGAACACATACGAAACGTACTGTGGAGCAGGTCTGCCGAAGGCACACGATCGTGACCATCCGAGGCGCCGGGACGGTCTCGCTATTGTATTCCGATGGAAGCAGGAACGTGCGGTGCGCGCCTCGCGCGTCTGCCATGGCCATCCCAGCTGCTTCGACGACGTAATACTCACTGAAGGGAACGCGAAGATATAATTTTCTTTTCTGTTCATTTGCTTTGCATCAAGACAGCTGGACAGCGGTTCGAGTCCATCCGTCGAACTGTCTGATTCAACCGCCCATTTCGCGATGACCCGCGTTCCCCACTTCTTTTCTTTTTCGCTTTTCGCACTTCGCACTTCGACCTTCGTCTTTCTTTTTCTGCGGACCGTACATTCGGTTAGTTGGTGTGTGGTCATACTGTAAACATCGGTCCATTCCGTGTGTTCTTTCCTTCTCTCATTGTGTACACCTTCCCTAACTTCGGACTCTCTTTTCCCACTCCTTGCATTAGAATTGTAACTCTCCTTACGCTGTGTCTTGATTATGACCTTCCTCTCGTTCTTTGCACCTTCTCGTACTCCATCTGATAAACACTTCCATTCCTTGACATTCGGCATTTAGCAGTCACAACTTACCCCGACTCTTCTCTCTTTCTTTATTCCTCATGCTTTCCTGCCTTCCTTTTGTTCCCGCCTCTAAGCCGGTGTCTCTTCAGCCACTCCGGCTATACATCCCTTGGCTCTTTGGACATCCGAGTCCCCCGGATGCTGTACCGGGAGCTATGGCTGTTTGACTTCACTTTAATAGGTCAACAGAATAGACATAGGTCCCGATCGCTCAATATCCGCGGGTTCTCATACTCATTAAACTCCATCACCTTCTCCCATCTCGCCATCCCCTAGCTCATTCTGCCGCTTGCCTCTCCGTTCTTTAAGATTAACGTTTCCGACTCTTTTCTACCGCACACGCACTTGATGCACTCTATTGCTTGCCTTCTTTCGCCTGCCTGTACTCCGTCCATCTCTCCATCTCTCCCCCTCTACGTCCTTCGTTTCTCGCGTTTCTCGGTCCTAACCCAGCTCGTCGTTTTCCTTGTTCCCTTCTCGTACAACATCACGCTCACCGCTGTAAACACTCACACTCTCTTTTTTTGCCTCTCCTCATTTTCACGCAGCCCGTCTTTGCATTTCAACAACTTTGGTCGTCTTCTCTGCTACACAACACCGTCTCGGAAACAGACATTCGCCCATTTATTTTTCGTCCTTCTATTCTAGCCCCGGCCTGGTTCTCATTGCCGAGCCCTGGCGGCATTTACATAGCTTGTAACATCTTCAACTCCATCCCAGCCTAGGCCCATCCCCGGATGGAAGTGTAGTTAAAAACTGACCCTGGGCTTAGGCAGTGTATATATCGTACAAAACACGGATGTAATGTACATGTACACACAACTCACTAAAAGCAATGTATAGACTATTTTCATTTACTGTTTCATCTGGAGTTTGGACGTCAACACACACATTCACTTGCTTTCGTGTATGTACATGTATGTATGTACGTACGTGCACAGGGGTGAGATCTTCCATCTAATTGTTTCTCCTCTTTTCGTGGATGGAACAAATGAAAGTCAGTCCAGGTTTGGCTGTAAATTAGCTATGATACGCGCTAGAGCATTTCACGCTATTCAATCCTCTCCGGTAATCAATCAGTTGCGCGCTATCATTTTGACTGATACACGTCACGGTTGATTTAATTTGCCCTCTAACCATCCGGAGATCCCATAGACGAATATATGTACCAAGTTCTAGCTGCGACCTATGTATGTCGCTCAGACTATAATCGCCCATTCTCCAGTATATATGTATATCGCACATATGAATAAACGTGTCGACCCTGCTTGTCGATTCTTCTTCACAATTACTACTGATAACTTAAAGTGTACCCGACTTCCACGCTTTTATTCTGACCGTCTCGAGTCTCGACTCCGGATAATCTATACGACAGGCCATCGTTGGAATGCAATTACAAAAAACAGTCAGAAAGCACATTCGTGAAGTGGAGACCTCGGAAATGAAAGTTTAATACATGCACTCGAGTACTACTGTGAGCCAAAGTTCTGAATTCGATTTGAAAAGCCCCCGAGATCTCGATAATAACAGCAAGTCTGGTCCTACAAAGGTTAAATTCGACGCTTAAAATACATTCTTCGCCAAAGATCGTTTTTTTCTCCCGCAAGCATCGGTGCCAGAAGCATCGGGAAACACAAGACCGGTTATTACAAACACGACCCTCTCCACCACAACACACACAAAAGAGAACTAAAGCGCGGCAATGGGTCACGGATGTGAGTGGTGCATGGTGTGGTCGGAGATGTCCCGCCAGCTATTGAGCAGCGCCCGGCGCACGCTCGGCAAGCCTTTTGCGTGATGATGAAAGTCGTGTTCCGTCTCGCTCATGATCTTCTGCGCACTCCGGCGGTCGCTCGGTGCGAACGGCTGATTCAGCTCGTTGAAGACAAAGGACTCCGGGGCAGGCGACGGGTGCTATTCGAGATTAGATGTACGAGGGTCAGGTGAAAAGTACTTGGAAGACGGACGAGAATAAACCTACCGCGGTAATCTCGGCCAATTCACGTTGAATGACCAAACAGAAGCCATCGAGGTCTTTTAAATCGCAGATTTAGCAATACAGGTCAAGTAAGCAATGAGGCAAGCAAACCTAAATCATTGAGGTCATAATTGAAGGGATCCTCTCTGAGAGCATCTGTGAGATAGCTATGGAGGAAACGAACTGCTGAGAGACTCACATTTCTTGCCCTATCTCGAGGAATCCGAGCAGAAGGAAGGAAGCAAATGCCGTGGCACTGAAGCGGAGTGAATCAAATTAAATAGCAACAATGGAAGGATCAAAGGCCGTACTCACGGTATTGTCAGGTACTTGAAAGCGTCAAAAATCTGAAACTGTCAAAGGAAGACAAATAAGGAATGCGTATTTCAGAGAACATAGCTACGCACAGGCAAGAAGAACAGATATATCCTGAAAATACGTTGCTGTCAGTACCAGTCAACAAAGATGTGAAATGGGAGACATACCACATAGACATCCGCAAGTGAGCTTGGTAAGCAAATGGAATGGGCGTCGTCCTGATACGATCTAAATTGGCCATCGTGTCCTGCAATGAAACAAGCGTCGTCGTGAAAGATGAGGCAATAGCTGGCTGAAGCAGACCGTTCTGCAGAAGCCAGGCCAAGTAACTCGAGATGAAGAGTGTTATTTCGAGAGGGACGTTTGATGCGATGATCGGCGCCTTCTTTCTGCGGCCGAGTGCATCTCTTCCATCCAGCTTCGATGCATCTTCTTCCTCTGCCTTAAGAGGCTTCGGAGCACCGCGTATCCGCCTTCTGATCGAAGAACAAAGCGACTTCGAACCAGCGATAATCGGCTTGAAGATCAGAAGCAACGGCAAATAATCATACGCTGTCATGTTCGGTGGGTTCCTTGCAGGTTTGAGTGGTCTGTTCGTTTTGATTGCTGGGAGCACGGCCTCGGGATCAAAGAGCGTATCTTCTCGACTCTTCCTCCATATATCCTGCCCATTTGTTGCCAGGTCGTCGCCCCGTACTTGCTTCTCTGCCGCTTTCCTCTCCTGTTGGTCACCCGGATCTGACAGTGTACGATGAGTGGGACGCGGCCTTTTGCGTGGTCCAGGCGCCTCTGTATCCAAATCGCCCTCGGACCACAGAGGTAGGACGTCCTGCTCCCTATCAACTTCCGGAGGCTGCGAGGCGAATTTGGGTAGGAAGCAGACGAGAGGGTACAGGTCCTCATAGTAGATGCCAGCCTCACCTCGAAGCGCGTGCTATTAATGTTAATATTTTTAACAAACGGTATTAGACTGCAATAATAAAGATCGCTCACCTTTACAGCCACCGAAAACGCCTGCACCTGGAATGATTTCACTTTCAGAAGCTTCATATTTGCTGTCAGATACCTATACGTACGAGATTTACCATTGTCTTCTTCTCGATGATGGCTTTGAGCCTCGCTTGTCTGGCCATTCCATCCTTGTCCTCCTGAGTGATCTTGTCATCTTCCGGTTTCTTCTTTTTGTCTTCCCTGTCGATCGGGACATGAATCCAGATCTGATAGAGGCGTTACTTCCAACCATGTCTTCGAAGAGCAGAATACGGACCAGAAGAGCCAAGTTCCGCGATACGAGGTTAATAATTGTCCATAATTTGCGTCCTTCCCAGTACCTGATCAATAGAATGGGCGTCTAAATTTCATTCTGACGTAATACGGACTTCGTAACGTACCTGTCATAAGCAGAGGTCGTTCGGAACGATACGACGAGACCCAACGCAATTCCCAAGACCGTTAGAAGTTGATTCGATATCGCGAGCGAGTGGCTAGTTTTCTCCGACACCAAAGACACCACTGATAACAAGCCATTACCAGTTAGATAGCTTCAAAGTACGTCGGAAGACTCAGGGATAGTACGCACTCGTGCCAACCAAGGTGAAGAATATGACTTCAGGCCAGATGTCATTGATGACAGTGGACTGGAACTTCTTTGCACTCCATGTGAAAAATAACGGATTCTTGGCAACCATTTTATACTGAATGGACAGTTGAGATTTCTCCTCCAAGACAATTGCGTGTCGCCTGCTTGTCAAGCTTGGGCCTGTCCTGACTGGTAACGACCTCAGCTTCAAGTTTTGGTAGAGAGACAAGAGTGAACGTGTTCATGTCGGTACCAGCGCTCATCTTCAGTGGGCGCGAAAATGAGGTTCTAATAGAAGTGATGCCACGACTATGAATGGACATATGGAGACTACAGAGTTCTAATCAGGGACGTACCGGCGACACGCATTCACCACGAGTTTGATTTTCCCGGGCTTACCGCTATGTAACGGTAAACCAGAAAGCCTCATTTTAGAGAAATAAAGGCAAGACAATGCTTATATACGCGTAACAAAATTAGTGAAGTGCAGGTAGTAGGACAAGAAGGTCATCGACTCCAGTCCCCTACCCAAACCCTCCCACGGATCGGAAGAGGCCGAGGCCTCAGGGTCCAAGTTGAAGTTGAGGGACCCATTCCTCCCGTAGGGAGGGTCTGGCATAAAACATTTTAGCCGAGGCCCGCTCGTCGTAAGGGTCCACCCCCGACAATCACTTACCATGGGATTAGTGGTTTTGACCTTTTGGGAAATAAAAAAGTTAATAACTTGCATGAACAATAAATTGATAACAGTTAATTGGTGCTCAAGACACAAGTCTCTAAATATATGTTCTACTGAGTGTGAGTGAGTTGCTAGAAATTGTGCACAAAATTTCGAGCTCCCTTCGAGCCCACCCAAGGCCGCCACTCCCACGGTAAGTGATTGTCGGGGGTGGACCCTTACGACGAGCGGGCCTCGGCTAAAATGTTTTATGCCAGACCCTCCCTACTAGAGCATGACACGGGTGAAGGTCACCCGCAGGTACCCGTGGGTACCTGCGTCAAAAAACCTGCGGTTCCGGGTGCACCCGCGCGCAGGTACCTGTTTCCCACGGTTACCTGCGGGTCCAGGTATGGGTTTTTTTTGACCCAGGTACCTGCACGGGTACCCGCAGGTACCTGTACAATCACGTGCACACAATACGTGTGCGACGAACGCAACGATGTACCATTACTTCTCCTACACTCTACTCAACATGTACCACTCTCTAAGTGTTCTTTATAGATTTCGAAGCCGCCTACTACGATGACAACCTCAAGCCCAATGTTCGCCTCCGCGCCAAACCGGGACAGGAATGGTTTGAAGGGCGATACGAAAACCGTGACGCTCACCTTGAGGAAGAAGATGTGCACCTAGGCAAACCATCCTCTGCGCAGGCATCCTCCACCTACCTGCATCAACTATCAGTACCTTTGCACATCTTATCCGCCTCTTCAAAGTCACCCTCGCCCTCGCCAACAAACCAACTCAACCTTGAGACCATGTCGCCACGCTCCATCCTCAAGCGTTCCTCCGCACAGGAGGGCACCCACCCCAGCTTCAACGGCGCGCTGCCCTACCCGCCTGAGCAGCCCCAAGTCCACTTCCCGCCCACGCCCTCCCTCACCGCCGTTGTACTCGGTAGGCGGCGATGCGACCCCGTCGCTCTCGTCCGACTTGGACGAAGACACGTCGGGGACGAGGGGTGGTGGTGGCCCATAGGAAGGCATGGTAGAGGAAGAGGGACTCGAGGACATACCCCAACTGCCGTGGCCGTCCTGGACGGCGCGGGGGTGCATGCTCTTCCCGCTGCTGCTGCTGCTTCCACTCTTCGCCTTACACCGCGCCTCGTAGCCGTCGTACGTGCGGCCCGGGCACCCACGCTTGGGGAGGGCACAGTCGTTGGGCAGGACAACGATGGGCGCGCGGTCGTACAGCGCGCCCGAGTGGGTCGGGTATGTCTGGCTGTGCCAGAAGTGTCGATGTCGCCGTCCCAGTATGGCCCGTTCACGATGCCGACGCAGCAGCAGTCCGACAAGGCGCTCGCCTTCCTCCCCATGCGCCGTCGAGTAGCCCCAGAGCAGTAACAGCGGTAGTATTAAGAAGTCGGATAAGGAACGCAAACGGACTACAAGTAGCAATCTAGTTACACCGAACTACGCCAGCACCACTGTCATTTCTGGAACAGCCGGATCGGCGAGTGTTAAAAATGGGGCACCGAGGCAGAGGAATTGGCGGGAGACGACTTGTTGGATGAGTGTCGCATTCTTAGGTTCGTCGGAATGTTCTTATTACTTTTTGATCCATTCATATCTCATGCAGAATCGTGCTCGTAGGCAACTGTTTCTTTCACTCCCTACGACGTTCTCTCCCCTCTCGCGCCTTCGCTACCTAACTCTTCGTTCAAATTCGTTTACATTATCTCCAGAAGTGGTAAGTTTTGTGCTTTTCAACCATGTTCAAAACACAGTGGCTTAATGTAACTATCCTAGCCTTCGACCATGCTGTCTTTGGAGGTCCTAAAGCTCGTCGACTCGGCCACGACTGTCCGGCCTTTCCTACGGATGCTTCTCCCTGGTCTCATCAAGATTAAGGACACCATCGGCGATCCTTCCGCCCGGGGAGTCGTGGAACGTACCATCGCCTCCCTGCATCAGGTTGGGGAGGTCCCGACTGGCGATGGTACCGACCTTCCGCTGCTCAAGACTGCTGAAGCCAGTTCACTCGCGAACACTCTTGTCGGTATCTACAAGAAGGCTGGCGCAAGCTCTGTACCCTCAACATCAGATGTCGTCGTCGTTCACGTTTCGCGCCTCAGTGCTGCGCTTATTCACAACAAGAACTTTGACAACGGCGAGTGGCAGTCTTTCAAACCCTATCCTGCTCTTGTCACCTCATCTCTGGAGTCGGCTACGACCACCGCTGACTTCATGGTCCGCCGTTCTGAGGGTGGTGAAGACGAGGTCGCTGAGGATGGAGAGGAGGGCGAAGAACTTTGCAACTGCACATTCTCTCTTGTGTACGGTGCCCAGATCCAACTCAACATTGTTACCCTTTGTCACAAGCGTGGCCACCGTTATGGTCTTTGCGACAAGAATGGTACCCGCTAGTCCACACTCATGCGTGTCATTACCAACAGCCACTTCCCATGTCTTTACGTTCTACGTTGAGCACGATGTTGACAGCAGTGAGTCCGATACCTTAGTGCCCCAGTTCATTCTTTCTGACTAACATATCTGAGGTACAGAGTTTGAGGTCATCGAGACCCTCGCGTCCGTTGGCTTAAACAATGAGCTGCAGGCACAGGCAATTGGTAGCCTCTTTGGTGAAGATGAAGCTTGCACTTGTTTGTGCTATGCTTTCTGCTTGACAGCACAACCTTGGGGGTTGCTCTGAAGGAAACTCTTGAAATTCACTAGTGCACAGTTAAGCAACCCCGAACCCCCATCTTGGGCCAGCATTTCTGTGTGCTAGCTGTAGTTCAAAGCTCTCCTTCAACACTTATAGGTGCAACAGCAGTTGGCTTGGTGGCCCGAGCGCCCAATTTAGGCCACATTTCCATCTGCTGCTTGTTATCTACTGTGTCCTCCTTTGGTGTGTGCTTCCACTCCTTTGCAGGCTGCGGCCTCCGGGATGCATCTGCGGAAGCATCCCTTCATTTTATTCCTTCGCAGGCTGCGGCCTCTGGGACGCATCTGTGGAAGCGTCTCTTCATTTTACTCCTTCGCAGGCTGCGGCCTCTGGGACGCATCTGCGGAAGCGTCTCTTCATTTACACTGCCACTAAACACAAAGAAGCATTAGTCCAGGAAGGCCCCCACACCTTAACCTGCCATAGCTCACACGTGTTGACCTCTCCCCAAGGGGGCCACGTAAGTGAGCCTTCATCTGGATGAAGGCTCATTGAGTTTGACGGCTCTCCCTGTGTCTTATCCTTTACTGGAGGTGGCTTGCAAGCATCAGCTCCAACTACTTGAACTCCGTGCGAATGTACGAAGACAGGAGGTTGGGCTGTATACTCAACAGCTGACAATCATGCTGAGGCGTGGAAGTCGCCATTGGCTTGGGTAAAGTTGAGGCTGTCACCCAGGCTGTTGAGCTTGCTGTTCAACCTATACGTCAACCCTCCATTTCTTCGGAAAGGAGCGACCTGTTGAGCAGCTATGTACCTCATTTTGAACATGCGTGTTCCATGCACAGGTAATGTGTTTTGTATACGTACACGTTGTATTTATATTTACATACGCTACCTCATTCTAGATACCCAACATTGCCCACATGCATATTCGTTTGAAATATGAGTAAGTGCCCTATGCCTCACTGTAACTACCTCAAATTAATGAAATTGAGACAACTGGTAATACAGACAGAGTATAGAAGCCACGTAGTAGGCGGCTGCATGTGCAAGGACTTCTTATATTAATATATAATTTAATTTCTGTACATAGATAAATATGCGTAGAGGCAACAAAGATTGCTTCACTTTCCACCTTACTACGTTAACACAATGGCTCGAAGTAAAAAGCGAGCGCGTGTATCTTCTGGCACATCAGTAAATGTTGTCCCAAGCTCTCCACATACGTCTGTTATAGACGTTGACAGCCATACTGAGGATCATGAGCCTCATCAACTTAGCTCAAAGGCACGAAAGACCTTTGAGGCTCGTTTTAACACCAATGAGCTATCACCAGAAGAGGTACTAAGTACGTCTCATAACATTTATCCTGTGGCTTATTAAGTTACTAACCTACTTATAGAGGAACAAATGAAGCGGTGGAAATCTAGCTGCTATGATCACTATAGGTCATCTCCAGCTATTATCAATAGAGATGGAACAATTCGTTATGAATTTGTTTGCAAGAAGTAAATGCTCTCTTGTCATCTGTTTCTACTACTAATTAACTCTGCATCAGAAACCCTTCAGTTACTATCATCCGTCATCGAGAAGATGACTCAACTGGAAATCTTCTACATCATGCAAAAAGCTGCAGTGGACAACGCACAAAGGAATCAAAATCCATGGAGCAGTTTGTCCAGGGCTCAACATACTCTGCCGCAAGATTACGATATCTGCTCAACATTTGGATTGTCCGCCGTCATCGACCATTTTCTATTGTTGAGGATACAGAGCTTATTGATATATTTCGTATGTTCTGCAGTCGTGTTGCTGTACCTTCAGCTCGAACAATATCAAGAGACATTCAAGAAATATTTCAAATGTCAAAGATAAACGTAGCTCAATTTCTTCAGGTATGTAATATAATCAGTATTACATCTGCATAATGTGTCTTATACAACAAGCATAGTCATATCCGGGAAAGATACACATTGGATTAGACGGATGGACATCTCCTAATACTATATCGTATCTTGGAGTTGTAGTTTATCTGATCCATGATGCTAAGATGATGGCAACAACTCTGGACTTCATAAAGTTTGTTCATCTTTTAATATAGATTGCACTGCACTAAACAATAAATAGGCTTGAGAAATCTCATACGGGCAGCTACCTTTCAGAAGAGCTTGTTAAATGTCTAAAGGAGTATGGCATTCACAACAAAGTCAGTTGTCGTCTGGTTTATTTAAGACAATTAATGAGTAAATAATATTACTTACAGATATTGGGTGTTGTTTGTGATAACGCCTCAAATAATGACACTCTAGTCTCTTCTCTTTCTTTAGAGATTGGAGTCAATCAAGGTTCGCGCATACGGTGCTTTGGACATATTCTAAACTTATCTGTTAAGGTATGTGCACATATACGAATCTGCTATATTTATTAATGCATTTCTCATAATCTATAAGGCTATTCTAGCACCGTTTACAAAAGCAATTAAAAGTGCTAAGGATTCAGATGAGGAAATTGATGAAGAGAATGAGGAGGACAAGGAGGATGAGCTTGCAGACGAAGCAGAGGCTTTAAGAGAAGAAAGTGATGAGCGGATTATTGATGATATTAGTGAGAATATTGAAGAAGACTATCTGTTGTCGGAAGAAACATCTTCAGTAGGGCGAACTGCAGTTACAAAGGCAAGTCAATGAAATCATTATTAGTTGTTATAATCTAACTGACTCTTTCTTAATAGCTACGCAAACTTGCAAAACGCATTCGACACACACCACTTCTTGCTTCTGACTTACTGAAATGCTGCGAGTCATGTGGATGCAAAGCCAATTCAATGATCTGTCCTGTATGCACTCGATGGAATTCAATGGCTGAGGCTATTAATCGAGCTTTGTCAATGCGTACAGCACTTGACAGACTTGTTGAACTGGGTCATCATAATACTGGCAATATCAAGACGCATCTTAGGAGATACAAACTAACGGTAGAGGAATGGAGAATACTTGAAGAGTGTTATGCATCAAGCATGCGTGCCCTTATTTGGCCTCTATTTACTCCGTTACCGCATACGGCCCTCCCTCTATTTAACCTATGTGACCTTCCGTGACTTTACCATTTAGCCTTTTAACCTTTTACCTTTGATGCCCCAGTGGGCCCCATTATGCCTCAACATGCCTTACTGTGCCCCCTTCATTTCTTCTTGCCCTCCGTAGCCTCACTCGATGCTTCTTGCCCCAAGTTGCCCCATGTAACGCTTCTTGCCTCACGATGCCCCGAGATGCCTCAACTTAGCCCGAGTTAGCCCAATGTATTATTCTCTTTATCTATTGTTCTCTCTACAGTATATAAGGCATGTACATAGACGCCTCTGGATGACACTTAAGTCAATCCTCCTATAGTCTTTTACACCATCGTACCAAAGACTCTGTTCACCCACGACTTCCGAGCATAAGAGAGCCTCGTTAAAGCGCCAACTCTTTGCTCAACCTTGTTTGTTCACTAAACAACGCTTTTGTCACTTATCATTACCCTGATAAGTCTACCGAAGCCGTGAACGTAACAATTAGGATTGACTTCTTTCCTTAACTCGGAAAGCAGCCAAGACTACCTTCACTTGACCTCCCTTTCCAACAACTGGAATTAAACAATCAACCCCTACGAGAACCAATCCGGAATACTTGCAAGGAAGTAAACGACTGGCCATTGTCTACTAACTTTCAAACTAGGAACGAAGGAACTCGAACGACATATTATCGATACACAACTGTATTGTGTAACTCCCACACAGCACCAGGAACCGATCCAACGTACTAAGCAGGTTCACGCCCAGAATTAACGGTCCTTGTTACATTTTGGTTGGCATACGCAGGATAAGAGGTTAGCGACCCGATCAGAAAGCCGAGCCACGCCAGGGTAACTTGAAGAGAAGAAAGCAAGCAGAGGAAAGGTCTGATACACCAGAGAAACTGCTACGCATATAGGCGATTGTCCCAGAAGAGGATTGCTTTACTCGTTGACGACTGAAATACCGGTGAACACGACTAAGGAATAGTCTGTTATCCAGCGAACCGAAGAAGAATACCGGACGAGCATACAAGGAGAGAGCCACCACACCCTCTTGTGTGTAACAACAAGTTGTTACGTCTCAACTTACGGTCTCGTATAGTTGGGTTTCGCAACGTTGGTTGCTAAGACTAATAGCGGAGCTAGGGCTCAACACTTAGAGTCTTTAAGTATGGACAAAGGCCTACGATGTGGAGTAGTAAGTATGGACAAAGGCCTACGATGTGGAGTAGAGATAAAGCAGATGTATAGTGTGACTAGAGACGGGGGGTTTGACAAAGGAGATCGAACTTAGGGTTCGATCATGCTAAGTACAGGGGTTTATATACTATAGCTGCGGAACGGAGGTACATCTGATGAACAATAAGCAGGGAACAATAGGTCCGTAGACAATAGGCTACTAATAATAGTGTGGGAGCGGGGCAGAGGGTTAGGGCAAAGGGTTACATGTGGGGCTCCGGGATTGGACGATAAGAAACAAGGATGACTGAGCAAAGACAAGAATAGAAACAGATAGGGCAAAGGGTGCGGAGTCGCGGGAGTCCGTCGGAACAAAGGGGGCCGCTGACATAGTTAGAATTTGTAACATTACCCCGTTCTTAAATTGAAACGTAGTGGAAATCAGTTAATAGATAAAGAGAAAATGGCCGTTATAGGGACAAGTTAAGTCCAATAAAGAAAGTAAGAAAAACGTGCCATATAGGCGAAGTTAACGCCAATAGGGTATCCGGTGGTGAGCAACAGGTGCTTTAGTCGCTTTGAGAGGAGTTGCGCTCCTTTATACGTCCTTGAACACGTTGTTGGAGGACTCGGAAGGTAGCGCATTCGTCGTCATGACTTTCTTGTTGTCCGCATGAGGCGCATCGATGATCGTTGCATTCCGAGGCTATGTGTCCCGGTGCTCGCTTATGACAATATGGACATGTATAAGATTCGCAGGTGGAGGCGGCCAGTTCGTACTGGTGTTCAATGGGGGTATGCGTCGAGCATTCGGTCGAAGAATTGAGTGCCATGGTTGAGAACGGGTTGTTGTCCGGTTTTGGACTGGTGACTGGTGATGGTGGGGCGGTGTGGACTTCGTATGCAGGGCTTGGTGACTTGAGCTCCATAGGATCCGATAAGCGATCGGCGAGGCCTGGGCGTTCAGGGACTTGAATGCCGACCGAATTGATGAGATCGTTTGTGAGATCCACGACTTCATCTTCTGTAGTGAGATCAATGACTGGCGGTGCAATGATTTCCGGTGGTGCATGGGTGAGGAACTGGTCCAAGGCGTAGCGACGAGCTTCTTCGAATGAAGTTTGGGCAGATCGGAGTAATCGAAGGGCTCCCTCCACAATAAAGACGTTGGTTTCCATAACTTCTTGGTTGCGAGTGGCGATGTCGTAGAATTGGGTCCAGATGGTGAGTAGAGGGGTAGTATCAGAAATTGAGGCATGGAGTCGTCGGTGAATAGTTCGATCAGCAAAGAGGTTAAGGACTCTTCTTGTCTCTGCCTGGGTGAGATGGTCGATGTTGATGTCTGTCGGTCGAAAGGTTGGTATAGGTGTTCGAAGGGTGGGATTGATGCGAGGCGAAGGTCGTTGAGTACGGGACGGGGGCATTGTCTAAAGAGAGTGAGTCGGACAGTTATAGTGGCAGCAACTGCAAGTGCAATAAGGGTCCGAACGTTGAGGTTCGAAGTGACTAATATGTTTGCGGCGGTGGCGGGTTATGGGTCGAGTGATAGTAAGGGGTGGTTGGACACGAGCGGATGTGTTGAAGTAGTCGATTAGTTGCTGTGCGTAATCGGGGTTGAAGTAGAAACAGTGAATAAGGAAGGTGGAGAGAGTGGGAACGTGCAAACGGTTGGAGTACGCTTTCTGCCAGTCGGGTATAAAGTGTTTTTCTTTTCTTGTTTTTGTGAAGGAGGGTCGGACGGCGTCCAGGTAACCGGGGCGCGTTGGAATCAAGGCAGGCGGTAGTACAAGGGTTGTTGGTTCCGGAGTAATGGGTTGTTGGTATGATGCAGAGAGAGTGGAGTCGTTGACAATGTTAGAGGAATGGGGATAAGAGAAGCGAACGAGTTTGTGGGATGCGGGCATTCAGGCAAGTTGGTGGAGCTTCTTATAGGCTTTGAGGATGGTCTGTGCGTTCCGGAGATTGGACTCAGGTTCCCATGAGTTTCCAGAAGTGGGGTAACCTTTCCATTTTATAAGGTATCTTCGTCTAGTGCCGTTTCCACGGTGGGCACGGATGGCTTCGACTTCGTATTGTTCTTGTCCTTCAATCAGGTCAGGTGGGGGATTACTGTGGGGCGGTCCATATGCTTCGGTCTCGGTGTATCTCACGAGAAGCGCAGCGTGGAATACCGGGTGTATCTTCCATTTAGTCCGTGAGAGATCTAGTTCATAGACTAGTGGCGATAAGACTTTCTTGATCCGGAATGGTCCGTCACGTTTCTCCTTGAACTTCTGTGATAGGCCAGGGATTCGGAGGTTCTTGGAGTCTAGCCAGACTTTGTCGCCTTTATTGAATGGTTTGAAGTTCCGGAAGGTACGTTCTTTCATAACCATAGCAGCAACTGAATGAGCGGCTAAGGCTTCTGACCGGTAGACCGTGAGATTGGCAAGTCGTTGGGATACTGATGGAACGTTCGATTTCGGGTGTTTCAGGGGTAAGGCAATTGGTTCATATCCCATGAGAAGCGAGAAAGGGGTTCTTTTGGTGACCGTGTGAGCGCGGTTGTTATGGGCGAATTCAATGTTGGGAATATGTTGAGACCAATTTTCGGGTTCTCCGGTGCAATAGATTCGAAGATAGACTTCGATCTCTTGATTGGTTCGTTCTGCTTGTCCATCTGTTTGCGGGTGATAAGCGGTTGACATTGATGATTTGATTCCTACGATTTTGCATAATTCTTGAAATGCTTTAGAGGCAAATTGAGGTCCTCTGTCGGAGATGATGCGGATGGGAAGTCCAAATCGTCGGTAGACATTATCGAAGTATAGTTGCGCTGTTTCGATGGCGTCTATTGTCTTTTCGCAAGGGATGAGAACAATAGCTTTGGAACAATCGTGATCAATGACCAATAGAAGGGTGTCGTATCCATGGGACATTGGAAGGTCGGTGATGAAGTCCATATTGACGTGAGAGAATGGAAAAGAGTTCTTATCGGCGGCGATAGGCATTAGTGGTGGTGCGGTTGGGTGGTGATTGACTTTCATTTGTTGGCATAGTGCACATCCATGGACGTAATCGGATACAAATTTCTGCATTCGGGGCCAATAATACGTTCTTCGGACTTGTTCCAGAGTATTGAATATACCAGGGTGAGCGCGTACTGGGATATCATGGTGAAGTCGTAAGATTGTGCGTTTTAATTCGAGATTATCCGGGATATAGATGCGGTTCTTGAAGTATAAAATGCCAGTGTCGTCGAAAAAACCAGTCTTTGAGTGCGGTTCGAGCGGGTGGTAGCTTCTTCTTTAGTTGAGAAATGGTATTGGTGAGGTATTCGTCTTTTGTCATTGATTCTTTGATGGATTTCGTCAGGTTATCAGTGTCTGGAAGGTCGTCGTCAGACTCGTAGTTAATGCTTTCTTCTCCGTCTTCCGAATCATTGTGGTCTTGTAATGCGGAAATGAAGAGGTCGTTCGGCAGCATTATAGAAACTTCGTTTAGATTCTCCCCCTGTTTAACATGGTCCGCCCGGCGTGATAGAAGGTCAGATTGTATCATCTGTTTGCCGGGAACATGTGTAATGTGAAGGTCGAATTGTGATAACAGCAAATGCCATCGAGCTTGACGGGGTGAAAGTCGTCGGGCTTCTCTCCAATAGGTTAGATTGCGATGGTCACACCACAAGGTGACTTGATGTGGTGATCCAAGGAGATAATGTTTCCAAGTATTAAGGGCGCGAATGATGGCAAGTAGTTCTCGGTCGTAAATTTCGTAATTACGTTCGGCGGAGTTGAGTGACTGCGAAATGTATCCAATGGGTTTAAGAACACTGTTGTCGTCATGTTGGCGAAGGACAGCTCCAGTAGCGACTTTGGAAGCATCGGTTTCTAAGAAGAAAGGTTTGTGGGGGTTCGGCATTAGAAGTAGCGGATGTTGAGAAAATGCAGCTTTGAGTGCGTCAAACGCCTTCTGTTCAACCTCAGTCCAAACGAATGGTTGGTCTTTTCGTTTGAGGTTGTCCAGTGCTTTGGTAATCTCGGCGTAGTGTGGGATAAATCGGCGATAAAAGTTGGTGAAACCAGTAAATGAGCGAACGTCTTTGACGTTGGTGGGTACTGGCCATTTGGTGATGCCTTCGATCTTGGTAGGATCCGTTTGGATGTGATTAGGCGTAATGATGAGTCCTAGATAAGTGAGTTTCTGTGTATGGAAGAAACATTTGGTGGGTTTGAAGTATAAGTCATTTCGTTGAAGGATTGTGAAGGCGCGTTTGGCGCGGTGGATAAGTTCTGGTAAGGTTGGAGCATGGATGAGAATGTCGTCCATATAAACCAAGAGGTGGTTCAGTAGGATTTCTTCTCCAAGAATGTCGTTCATAAAGTGTTGGAAAGTTGCTGGAGAATTGCATAAGCCGAAAAACATAACTGTTGGTTCGAAAAGTCCTCGTTGAGTGGTAAACGCAGCTTTCCATTGGTCTCCTTCTTTAATCCGTATGTTATTGTATCCCCATCGAATATCTAGAGCGATGAAGTATTGTGATCCGTGGAGTTTGTCCAAAAGGTCTTGAACAAGTGGTAATGGGTACGCGTTTTTGATTGTACCATTGTTGAGGTAACGGTAATCTTGTACAGGTCGTAGAGTTCCGTCTTTCTTGTCAACAAAGAAAAGGGGTGATGCCATAGGCGACTTTGAAGGTCGTATATATCCATTTTTAAGGTTTTCGTTGATGAAGGTGTCCAGAGCGGCGCGTTGCGGAAGAGATAGTGGATATGGAGAGTGCCGTTTGGGAATGAAATCTGGTTTGAGATCAATAGCATGGTCATATGGTCGTTTTGGTGGAAAACGGTGTGCTTTTTCTTCGTCGAATAGGGAAAGGAATTGGTGATATTGGCGAGGTACAAGATCTAGAAGTGGCTTAGCAGCTTCAAGTCCTTTTCGAGCTTGTTGTGCAAGTTGAGTCGAGATGTTGACGCGATTGAGCTGTATTGATCCTGTATCCCAGTCGATTTTAGGTTTATATTTCTTGAACCATGGTAGGCCAAGAATAAATTCTTCTTTTCCAAGAGTGGTAACATAGAATCGCATAGCATATTGTTGATTTCCAAGTTTGACTTGAAGAGGTGCATAAGAGGTGATACGTCCGGCATTGTTGAGTGTTCCATCAACGTTCTTGGGTCGCAGTGGGTGTCGTAATTTGATTGTTTTTAGGTGGAGTTTTTCTACGAGTTTTCGGTCGATGAATAGTCCTTCGGCTCCGGTGTCTAGAAGTGCAGTCGCTTTGTGGATTTTATTGTTATAGCTGAAGGTAATCGGAATTCGTAAGGCATGATTGTCGTTAATAGAGTTGATGAGCAGCCGAATATTCAACGAGAGAGATGGCTGCGGAAGCTCTTCGTCGTTTAAAAATTTGCTTCCTCAACTTTATCAAAGACTTGATTGACCGTGTCATCGTCAAGACCAATGAGAAGTTGTTGAATTTGGGCAGCGCGATCTTCGGTTGAAAGCGGTTCTTGTTTGTCATCTTCGTTTTCGGGTTCCGAGTATTCGTCTTGATCATCCGTGGCTGTGATCTGACGGATGACTTTGGCTTTATGTGCGCGTGAGTTTGGCCACCGAGATCTGTTGTTGCGTTTGGGGTGTGGCTGAGGACATTTAGCGGTACGATGTCCTGGTTTGTGACAATTGAAACAGAGGTTGTCTTTCATGTGTCGCTGGTATTCTTCCGTTGATAAACGCGCAAGGAATAAATGGTTGACTGCTGAATCGACAAGCTGATCTATGTCATTGAGAGAGTTATCGGAGGGCTCTTCTTCAATGTACGCTTCGTTGGTTATGGCACGGATTTGTCGGTTGGCCTGGCGTGTAGGTCGTCGAGTAGATTGGTATTCGTTCGATCTGGGGTGTCTATTCATTGCGCGACCAATCTTATAGCCAGTGTCCAGTTTGGTGGCGAGATAGTACCATCCGTCCATTGTAGTGGGTTGTGGATGACACGCCAGTAACTTTTGTAGGAGGTTGTTATTGAGTCCTTTCCAATATTGGTTACGTTGGGCAATGTATCCAGTAATTCGAGCGCGTTGTATTAGTGGTCTAAACGCAAGATTGTACGCTTCGATAGATCCCGTTTGACGAAGGTCATCCAATTCTAGTTGAGCTTGGACAGTGAGTTCCGATGATACAAAGGTTCGTTCGAATTCCTGAATAAACTCCTCAAAAGTATCCGTTTCGAGTCGACCAGATGCGACATATTGAGTGGCGAATGGTATGGATCCTGGTTCTGAGCAGTGGGAAATTATGAATCCGATGCATCGATAATCCGTGTTATATTGTTGTGCGTTGAGTCGTAGGAAGACGTTGCATTGCATGAGAAATCGATCAACATCCTTTTGAGTTCCGGTGAAGGGCTTGATTTTCATTGGAATAAAAGCTTGATTGACGTTATTCGGTTCGTCATCATCTCCTCCAACTGGTCCTCCAGGTCCTCCAGGTCCTCCAGGTCCTCCTCCTTCTCCTCCTGGTGGGTTTCCTCCAGGTCCTCCAGGTCCTCCAGGTCCTCCTCCTCCTCCTCCTGGTGGGTTTCCTCCAGGTGGTCCGTCATCTCGTCCACGATTTCTTGCTGGTCCCCACATTCTTCCTCCTTGTCCAAAGCCATGCCAGGCACTAATACTTTCTTCTCCAGGCGGGGGGCGGAAGAATGAGGCGTCTGTGACTGTAATAGTTTGTGTACCAGCCATTGTATTTCGTGATAGTGGTTCGATGTGAGGGCGAGTGTATGTGAGAAAGGGTTTTGGTTTTATGGGAGGTAGGTTAGGATTGGTTGTTGGTCGAGTAGGAGTTTTTTCTGCAAAAGAGTAGTGGGAGGTTCCTGATATAGAAGACTGTTGTGATACTGGTCGTTTAAACGGTTCTTCAAAGAGGTCTTTGGGTGGATCCTGAGGGGCTGGGGTAGGCGATTCAGTAGATGATTCGCGAATTGGTGAGGGTTCACGGCTCGGTGCTGGTTCACGAGGGGGTGGTGTTGGTTGGCGGGTAAGTTCAGGGTGTCGGCGGTAATATTCGTCTTTTAACTCCCTCCAGTTGGGTGTTGAAATTTCGTATGCTTCTCTTGGGTCCCAACCTAGGGGTACAGTGGTCCACTCGTCGTTGATAGGGTTCCACACCCAAGGTGTCTCTGAGAGAGTTCCGTCACTATTTTGGAAGTGAAAGAGTTGAGTTTCTTCGTTGAAGGTGAGGGTTGTAGGAAATGGTGGTGGGGGGGGTTCGCGATTATCAAATTCTCCTGCTAGAGCTCGGCTGGCAAGGTCTTCCCAGTTAGGTGTATTGGCAATGAAGAAGGCTCGTCCTGCTGTTGCTGATTTTGCTGCAATAGGCGTCCACCTACGTACAGATGGGTCGTAGGACCAAGGTCGTTTCCCTACTTCTCCTTCGAAGGTGAGGTAAAAGAATTGTGTCTCTCTGTTGAAGTGTAGGTTTCGATGTGGTGGTGGTGCTTTAACAACGCTGGTGTACGTTGGCTCGGATGTTTGACTGGTAGAAGCGGTGGGAACAACAGGTGTTTGCGTAGTTTGGGTTTGACTTGGTTTAGTTGATGATGATGGTATAGCAGGTGTTTGAGTAGTCTGACGCGAGGAAGACTTGTTTTTGCCTTTATCTGCCGTGGTGACTAATCGGTTCCGGAATGATATCCGTAACTGTCTGAGTCGTCGTAGTAAGAGTTGAGAGTATGAGCAGTAACGTGGTCTTCAGGTATTTCGATGGGCGGGGCTAGGTAGCGATGAACGGTGTTATTGGGTGTGGGTTGGTGGTGTTGACAGGTGCACTGAAAGATGTAGTGGTTGACGTCGTCACTGAGATCTGCCCAACAGAAATGTCTTGCTACAAGACGTGTGGTTTCTGCTTCGCTTCGATGTAATGTTTCTCCGTGGTTATCAAAATGTATGTGACCAATAAAGAAACGACGTAGGTAAGTGTCTCTAGGGATGAATAAGCGTGTATGATGCCACAAGAGTCCGTATTTGTATATCCAAGGTTGTTGTTGATCTCGAGTGTATTGTGCGTATTCAACAGCTGAAATCCAATCACGATATCGTTCGTCCAAGAGTGTTCGGATTCGATTTAGGATGTCGTCGAACTCTTCGGCAAATGCGAGGAATCGGTTTCGGATGAGGTCTCTGGTAGAGTAGATAGGATCGTCAAGGGCTGGAAGGGATAGGATGTCAGCCACGATGGTGGTACGGTGTAGTGTATCCTTAGAAGTCGACGGTCACTTCCACAGATGTGGATTATGCGGACTTTGTTGGGGGCGAAGTTTTCGAGGTAGAAGAATGCGTCTGGGTTGGTGTGGTAGAGGGTGAAAGTGTCACTATGGTTGACAATGGGACTTGCAGTTCGAGTGATTGTCCAAACAGTATCGTCGCAGTATTGGGTGAAACTGTATGAATCGTATTGATAGCAATTGGTGACTGAGTATCGGATTTCGTATATGGGGCGTCCTAGGTTGTCACGTTGATTGGTGTTAGTCTGGTCGAGAATCTGAACTCCGTTTGGGATTAGGTTTGCCGTGGTGAATAACTATTGATGTTTTAACAGCTTGTCTGTTCTTCGATTTCTGGATCGGTCTCCCTTCGCTGTATCAAGCGGCACGTCTGCAAATATTTGCTCGTTGTCCAATAGGCGTCCCAAAGACTAGGCTAGCAGCTTTTATGCCTTCTTTGCAGGTACTGAGTCCTCTTCCTGTGTGCACAGCTACGGTCCCGTTGTATATGACACAGAAGTTGGTTCCTGTTCTTCGTAACGCTACTGTCCGGGGTTTTAATCAACCAATGAGCTGGAGCGGTTTTCTTAATCTTCGGATCGCGACTCTCGAAGTTTTCCTTGGCCTCCCTCTTGCAATCGATGAGCACCTTGCTACACTGAAGGGATTACCTCGAGCGGTAGTTCTTCTGGACTAGATAGGTTTACAACTGGTTAGTAGTACGTGGAGCTAAGGCTCAACACTGTAGTCGTAAAGACGGATGTCTTCGACGGTAGAGAAGTTCGATCTAATTGTTACGTCTCAACTTACGGTCTCGTATAGTTGGGTTTCGCAACGTTGGTTGCTAAGACTAATAGCGGAGCTAGGGCTCAACACTTAGAGTCTTTAAGTATGGACAAAGGCCTACGATGTGGAGTAGTAAGTATGGACAAAGGCCTACGATGTGGAGTAGAGATAAAGCAGATGTATAGTGTGACTAGAGACGGGGGGTTTGACAAAGGAGATCGAACTTAGGGTTCGATCATGCTAAGTACAGGGGTTTATATACTATAGCTGCGGAACGGAGGTACATCTGATGAACAATAAGCAGGGAACAATAGGTCCGTAGACAATAGGCTACTAATAATAGTGTGGGAGCGGGGCAGAGGGTTAGGGCAAAGGGTTACATGTGGGGCTCCGGGATTGGACGATAAGAAACAAGGATGACTGAGCAAAGACAAGAATAGAAACAGATAGGGCAAAGGGTGCGGAGTCGCGGGAGTCCGTCGGAACAAAGGGGGCCGCTGACATAGTTAGAATTTGTAACACAAGTAGCTCAAAGGGTTAATCACCCGAGGAACTGCCCAACCTGAGGATCCAAATAACTTTTGCCGATAATACGGAACGATTGTGGAACAACGTGACCCGGATCATTATTCTAGACCCCATTCAGATTCTAGACATATTTGTACCCGAAAACAATACACCCCCACACAACCCATCCAACCTTGATCACTCAGACGAGCAACCTGAACAAGAAGATTCATCTTATCGAAACGGCACCCCAACCGATAGTAACAACGATCATAACCTACCGGCGATCCGATACATCACTGCCCCTCGATTAGAACAAGAACCTACACAGGAAACTTATCTCAGCTCCGAACCCTCCACCTCTGAAGACCCACAACAGTTCTACTCAAGTCTCATAGCAGAACATAACAGGCATAGACCTCACGAAACACCTGTACATCAGAGAATCCCTCAACCTCATTCACCCCCTCCAATCCAACGAAGAACTACCTCTGTTCCTCAATTCACAACTTCACCTCGACCCGACACACCTACACCAGGACCCTCTCGACTGCGCCGCATCGGACGAAGAATCCGCAGTAGTTTTACCTCCCCCAGAAGGCAAACTGGCTCACCTTATTCCCACCACAACTCGAGTCACCCCAATTGAACCCGGACGCACTGAGAACGAAGAGATCTCAGAAAACTATTTGATCTTGGTTAACAACGGACTAGTGCAACGAATTCAACAGAGTTATCTTTACGACAGCACTTTCCTTTCTCTCAGTTTTCTCATCCGAAGCCGACGACTCGCCAACTGGTCAACGCGTAACAACCTACTTTGGACAGAAGGAAGAGTATACATTGGAAGCTCAGAATCCCTTCGAACACTCCTTATTCAGTCAGCACACATTGACCCAGAAACAAACTACCACGCAACACCCGAAACCACCCACTACCGATTGGACCACATTTGTTACTGGCCTGAATCCGCAGTAGACGTTGAAACTGTTATCAATCGTTGTGGTTGCCGAGCAGAATTTGAACCAGTAACCCCCATCGACATCCCACCAGTAACCCCCATTGGTATCCCACCAGTACCCCCCATTCCGGCTCAATACCTGAACGGCAATACTGCAACTCCAACTAACCAGTAAACAATCTGGCATCCCAGAACTCACCAACGGACAACCTCCCTCGAATCGACACAACTCATTTATCACTACCACCATCTCAACCGGATAACGCATACTTTGACTACTTACTACGCTGCTGGTATCGACAGAAAGGTGTTGTCAAGACATACCTTTATTTTAGCGCACACAGTAAGAAGTGGACTAACATCCCCTCCAAATACTCCGACAAAGCCAACTTCTATCAACGATACAACTCCAACTGGAGAAACATTGAACCTTACGACGCAGAGGAGAGACATCAAACAGAACTTGCAGCTCAGCAAGAACGAGAAAGACTAAGACTAGGAAGAACTCGTAGCCAACGAAGCTCACCTCGAGTAGTAACCAACCCCCTTCCTACATCGTCTCCTCGACTTACTGCTTCATCTCTTTCCCAACAACACACTACTCTACCCTCCCCTCTTGCCCCACCACCACCTCCTCCGTCCTCCTCGAAACCCGAAACATCTATCCCCGGACCATCTCGACCCCACAAACCAACTGAACTTCAAGTAAAAGCTGAACCCAAGGAAACAGCTCACCCGTTACTTGGAAGCCCCACTCGAGAGAAGCATACTCGAACCTTAACTGCACCCTCAGTTACTTCAGTTGAAGGAACTTCTGCAACTGCTGATAAAGGCAAAGGAGTATCCCGCTTAACGGAAACAGAGACACCTACAGGAAAAGGAAAAGGTGTACCCAATCTATCCGAAACACTTGAAGCCCTCCGGATACTAGATAAGCTTGAACAGCTCCGACTAGCTCAAGAAACAGAAGCAGCAGAAGAAGCAAAGACAGAGTTAACCGACGAAGAATTAGACTATTTCGAAGACGCCGATCCTCTCGACCCTGAACAACCACTGGATCGACGCTCCGAATCGGCTAATCCTCCTTCACCCGATCGAGACGACCCAAATCCCTCCCCTCCTCCACTGGAAGACCCACCAGCCCCAGGCTTACCCCCAGAAAATCCTCCACCTCCACCTCCGTCACCACCACCGTCACCACCACCTCCACCACCACCCCCAGTAGGCGTCATGGCAGAACAACCCGAACGAAGGAATGGTGCAAACAAACCATTCAACTTTGATGGACACCGCAGGAATGCCCGAAAATGGTTAGATATGATGGAGAATTACATCTATCTCACCCCCGGTTACACTGAAGATCAGGACAAAGTTCGACTTGCACTCACTTTCTGCAATGGTGGACCCGCAGCAGAATCATTTTCGAACTACATCTTGCAAGGACAGAACGCCAGACTCACCGCAAACCCGGCACTCCCATGGAACTATACTTGGCGAAACTTCCGAGATGAATTTCAGAAACAGTTTGTCTCTGCAGACTATGTTGCAGATGCATTTAAGGAGCTTCAGAAACTCAAGGCACAAGGCATGCGAACGGAACATTATGTGCATGAATTCCAACGTCTAGCCCGAGACGCTGGCATCAATGATTTCACTGTACTCTCGAACCTGTTCAAAGATGGACTACCTATGTCTATTAGGAAAGAAATTGTCCGACTAGAACCATACCCAGTAGCAGCAGGACAACGTGCTACTATGGAACCCTACTACCGAGATGCTCTACATCATGGACTTCAATGGGAACGAATGTTTGGAACTAATAACTCGGATTCGAAACCCTCCACCTTCTTTAGAAAGAAGTATAGTCATGGACGTCCCAAGCCTCAATACAGACGCAAATATCGGATCCATGAAATGGAACTAGACTCTGAACCGGAACCGGAACCCGATGTGGACGAAGACATGAAAGCATTCGATATAAATGCTATGTACTTCAACAAGCTTTCGGACGAAAAGCAGAAGGAAGCCAGAGCAAAAGGACTATGTTTCTTCTGTATGAAACCCGGTCACATGGCAAATAAATGCCCCACACGTCCCGCACGCCCTACTAAATTCCGAAGCAAACCCCCCGGACGATTCAAAAGCAACAAGCGAAGATTCAAGCCTAGAATCAACGAAATGGAAGTAGATGATGAAGACTATGATGAACCGGACGATCTAGAAGATCAGGCATACCAAATCAATGAAATTGTCACTAGTCTCGCCCCCGAAGATCGATTTGAACTCTTCAACATGCTGGATCGCATGGACAACGAAAATGGAGAAGATTTCGATGAACAAGGAAACTATGATGGCGGAAATTTTTGAGAACACCTGAGTTGGTTAATCCGATTCAACTCAACACTATTGTTCTTAATGGCAACATCACTTCATTTCGCATACCGGTCAAACTACGCATAAACGGACGCCTCACCACTCTCAACGCTCTACTTGATACTGGAGCACAACTCAACTTCATCAACTCCGATCTAGTTGATAAACTACACATAAAAACACAGAAACTCAACCGAACACTACAAGTTAGTAACGCCGACGGAACGATTAACAAGAAAGGATCAGTTAACGAACGAATCCGACTGGATCTCATCCACCCTCATTCAATTTCAGCTACCTTCTACTCGACCCATATTCCACGAGACGACATCATCCTAGGACTACCATGGTTCAAGGAAGCGAAGCCTCAAATTAATTGGAATAATGACACGATCACAATTAACAAAATCACTGTCTCTACTCGACTCGAGCAACAGAAACAAAAATCCAAAAAGAAACTCGACATCCCCAAAGAGTATATGGCATTTGCAGACATATTCTCTGAGAACGAAATACAAACATACCCACCAGCCCGACCTTACGATATGGAAATCAGGACACTACCCAGCTTCATCCCGAAGATACACAAACCCTACAAAGTACCAATACATCAGCAACCGATTCTGGATGAATTAATCCAAGACCTACTCAACAAGAAGTTTATTAAGGAATCAAAGTCACCGATGGCATCCCCCTTTTTCTTTATTGACAAGAAAGACGGATCCCTTCGACCAGTACAAGACTATCGATATCTTAATGCTCATACGGTCAAAGACGCATATCCTATGCCAAACGCCCAATCATTGCTTGATCAACTACTAGGATCAAAGTACTTCACCACTCTTGATATCCGACAAGGCTACCACAACATCCGAATCAAAGACGAAGACCAATGGAAAGCAGCTTTTGTTTGTGACAGAAAGCTATACCAACCTACGGTTATGTTTTTCGGACTTTGCAACTCCCCCGCAGTTTTTCAACGATTCATGAATGATATTCTGGCAGACCAGATACGCCGGAACATTGTCATTGTCTATATGGACGACTTGTTGATCCATGCCCCCACTCTGCAACAGCTTATTGCAAACACAACCGAAGTGTTTCAAATTCTCAAGGACAACAACTTATACGTTAAACCAGCAAAATGCCGATTTCATCAAACCGAAGTACCCTTCTTAGGATACATCATCTCCGAATCTCAGATCAAGACCGACCCGTCCAAGATTCAAGGCATATTGGACTGGAAGACTCCGAAGAATTTGAAAGAAGTTAGATCATTCACTGGATTTACAAACTTCTATCGCAGATTCATCCCGAATTATGCGACAATAAGCAGACCACTCGACCAACTTAAACGGAAGGATGTACCATTTGTCTGGACAGACAAACAAGAAACAGCCTTTCAAACGAAGAACCTCTTTGCAAAGCAGCCTCTACTCATGCAACCAGACCCCAGCAAACCCTTCTATCTTGAAACGGACGCATCAGCCGTAGCTACCGGAGCAGTACTACGCCAACTTGACGAAAACGGTCAACTCCGACCTATTGGATACATCTCCCAAGCTCTTAATCCGACACAACGAAACTGGCAAATATATGATAGAGAATTATTTGCTATTATACGAGCACTCCAAACGTGGCGACACTATCTACTCGGAAGCCCGCATACAGTTACGATTCACTGTGATCACAAAAACTTGACATACTGGAGACAACCCCAACGTTTGACCCCTCGACAAGCTCGATGGCAGAATGAACTCTCAAGATATCCATATAAAATCCAGGCCATACCCGGAAAACATATGATCCAATCCGACGCCCTATCCCGACAAGCGGACCATTTTAAAACGGAAGGAGAACTTAACAACGAAGTTACACTTCTACCAGAGAAAGTTTTTCTCAAAGAAATGGAACTCCTAGCAACCCGAATTGAAGAAGCCGAAGAAAATGATAGAAATATCATGGACATCGACAACATTCACCTTCAGATCCGACACGAAACTGGAGACATTCAGGAAGCGATGTCCCTTCTACAGAAAGAATTACCCCTCACAAAGCCCAAGATGACCGAATTCACAATCAAAGATCAACTAGTACACTTCAGAAACAAGATCTATGTGCCAAGAAATACGGAAATCATGCGCAACATATTACGACTATATCACGACTTACCCACTCGAAACCATCCCGGAGTCGCAAACACAATGGAACAAATCCGACGAACCTACTACTGGCCAAGAATGCAGCAGTTCGTATCGAAATACATCCAAGGATGCGCCATCTGTCAACAGATGAAGATCAACCACCATCCACTTGTACCTCCACTAAACCCGATCATCGCAGACAAAGACACATACCCTTTTGCAACTGTTAACATCGATTTCATCACAGACCTTCCGGAATCCGACGGATATGACAGCATATGTGTTATTGTGGATCATGACTGCACCAAAGCGATTGTACTCACCCCCTGCACCAAGGCAATCACTGCACTAGACACTGCACAACTGTACTTCGACAATGTGTACAGACGATTTGGATTACCCAGGAAAATAATCTCAGATCGAGGACCTCAGTTCGCATCTATGGTGTTTAGACAACTATGCCGTCTGCTTCACATCAAGCAGGCAATGTCAACAGCATATCATCCGCAGACTGATGGGCAAGCTGAACGCAGCAATCAGGAGATTGAAGCGTACTTCAGAATCTATGCAGTAAACCACCCCCACCTCTGGAGCAAGTACATTCCCCTCATGGAATTCACACACAATAATCGGAAGCATTCAACGACAGACCAGACCCCCTTTCGCCTACTAATGGGATATGACCCGACCTCATTCCCCTCGGAATCATCGGACATTGATAGCAACATTCCAACGCTCAAGAACCGACTATCAAAGATCATAGAACTCCGAAATGACGCAGAAGCAGCCCTTACTCTCGCACAGGAATACCAACGTGAAGCTCAATCTTCACACTTCAAGCCCCTATCAGAAGGACAATCTGTATGGTTAGAAGCCAGGAACTTAAGAAGAACCGGACTACCCTCGAAATTTCAATCAAAACGAGAAGGCCCCTTTATCATCAAACAAAAACTTCGAGACAACGTTTATGAACTTCAACTGCCTAGAACCTGGAAGATTCACCCTGTATTCCACGCCTCCCTTCTAACGCCTAACACCGAGACAGAAGAGCATGGACCATCCTATTCTAAACCTCCACCTGACCTTATCGATGGAGAAGAAGAATTCGAAGTCGAAGCCATATTACAACACAAAGGAGCAAAGAACCGTCGAAGATATTTGATCAAATGGCTCGGATACCCCACTAGCAGCAACACATGGGAATCCGAAGACGCCCTGAAGCACACAGAAGAACTTCTTGAAGGATACAAGAAGCTACATCACCTTGATTGACCCGATTTGGCGATCTTGGACACACAGGCCCAACGCACTTTAAGTTGCTTACAAACCAAACGTCTCAGCGCTGATATGTTTGATTTGTAATCAGCGCGATCCGCGCGCGCGTTTGACACCGATTACCCGATTAGGACACCCCGGACTCACACATCAATCAAACTTCTTGCCCCACTTCGCCTAGATAGCATACTTCTTGCCTCCGAAGCATGCAACCGAGGAACTTCTTGCCTCAGAACTTGATATCGAAGAACCAACATGCCCCCTCTTGCCTAGAAGTGTTCCCCCTGACAGAACGATCACATGAACAACCTTCAGCTTCGCCAAACGTCACTATATAAACACCAGAAGCAACCCCCAATTTCTGCATCTCCCATGCACAGTCTCTTTGACCTTATCCAACTTCTAGCTTGGATAGCTCGCATTAACTTCCACCCTACTATCACCCGACTCGCTACCCGATTTGGACACATCTTCACCCTGTGGTATCTCTTTCCCTACCTGAGACCACGAGGAACCTGGGTGCAAGGCATTTGTTTCCACTTTGACGAAGACAGAACCACCCGGATCTTCATAGGCCTACGGCCCGATGACGAGTTTTTCATTGCCACATCCAACTGACAGCCACTCATTCTCAGACACTGTGGACAATCTCTTATCGGAACTCCGTGGAGACGGTAGATCATTCGACACATGCGACCCAAAGTCTTATTGGCTATCATCTTCATTACCTTCTACATCAAATTGATTACCCTCATTCTCCGTATCTCGAAACACTGGTCAACAGCATCTCTTTCCGACTCCACAACTGCAACCACCTCGAACAAGTGAGAAGAGCATCCGCTCTATATGTCCTTCTCCAACTCGTTAAGAACCCCAGAGAACTCCCCATCTATAGCTCTCAACTCCAAGTTATCACCACACGCCCCCCCCTGGAATCCTTCACGGTTACACCACCTTCGCCACCCAACATTGACAACTCCCTGCCAGACCTTGAACCCATATCTCCCTCTCCTAGCCCCACACCAACAGCCATCGACCCCTCCCCCGAGGAATCGCACACTGAGATCGACTCAGAACCCTGCACTATCATCCTCACCCCTTACTCCGACGACGCAACCGTTGAGATCCGCGACTTCGACGGTCCTAGACCTGAACAAATTGCTCGCATCCTCCGCAACAGTCTCCTCACCACCTACCTCTCAAGAAACATCCCCAACATCCGCCATTTCTTCTCAGACCCACCCACAATTCCACCGTCCCTTCTTGCCCCCACCAACACCCCGACTGAAGACGATTCCACTCCCGCACATGCCCTTTAATTTCGACACCCCAATCCCAACATATCAACCTCGCCCCTTTGACCCAGAAGAACATCGAAACGCCACCGAAGTCTTTTTCTATCCTCAACCACTGCCTTCCTTCTTCGACGACGAAGAAGACCAACCTCCCCAACAGCAAGAACAACAACCACCACCACCTTCCGAACCCGACAACGCTTGGAACCTACCACTTGACAACAACGGCTGGGGACTACCAAATCCTACCCTTCCTGACTGGAATCCTGAAGGCGACACTTGGTACTCCCAGCTAAGTCACAACTCCATTGCTATCGATTTTCAATATCCTTCTCCTCCTCCTTCTCCCAAACCCAACAACGAACGCTTCCCTCTCAATCCTATCGACCTTGTCCGCCACTATCTATTCGACCCTCACCATACCGACTTTGTCAACATCCAACGGCTCAAATCCTGTTCCCCATACCCTGAACTCGTCAAACTTGTACTTCGACATACATTCTGGAACCCAGAACACGCTGCACCCCTGCTATACGGACTCAAGATTGTTCTTGATCTCTCCTACTCGCCCTACATCACCCGACGCATCAGACATCGACACACCTTACACGCACACTTCGCACCATACCCAGAAGACCCTTTCTGTACCTGCGAGTGTTGTATCTATTGTCCCCTGCATCCCTTTCGACATGCCCGCGATCCGAAACGTGCTCAGGCAATCCAATAAGGAGAACATCCCTCCTCCTCCTTCGTGTCCCACAGAACTCCTACTCCCCAACCAGGTCTTCGTTCAAACGGCTCCCACTCGTCAACAATACTCTGCTACCTTACTGCACAATGGTCTACTCCCCCTCATCCTCGACTCGCCTCAGAACCACTTCCATCACTCAGTCTACTCACTCAACGTCATCCATGATCTTCTTGTCGACATGCAAGATTATATGGATCTCCACCGAGGTACACATCGACGATTCAACTACTCATACATCCAGCGCCTCATCCTGCGCTTGAATCAAGTCGTTGTTGGACAGTTGGCTAATGAGTTCAATGAGTTTCAATTCGAGAGACTATTGGCTTACAATGTGCAGAATGGACGCCTAGAAGAACCTCCGCGTTTTGTGGAACCCCAGCCTATGCCCCCGCCGTCTCCGCTTACCATCCCTCCGCCAGCATTCCCAGAGTCGTATCATGATCAGCCAAACATGCCTATCTTCGATCAATCGCTCAGGAACCTCTTCGATGCCCAGGACAAACCGTCAGAACCTCCGCAACCTCCGCAACAGCCACAGCAGCCCCCTACTCCAGAATCACCCCCATACGTCGTACACACTCCTCATCCGAGTGAGTTCTCCCCCACTGTCTATCAGCCTCGCCCCCTGCAGCCTGTAGACTGGGACAGCATTTCTGCCGCCCTCCCATCGGACTTTAATTTCCCCAAGGCCTAGTTCTTTGATTTTCCGATTGCTTAATACCTTATTGGTCTTGATTTGACCCTATAGCATTCGCTTTTCCTCTCTCATGCTTTTCTTTTTATTGATCTTAACTTGATCCTATAAGCATTGTACTTGTTTTTGAAATTTCGCATCCGCAATTACTTGCTACTACGGAATTTCAATCGTAGAAACAGGGTATTGTTATGCATCAAGCATGCGTGCCCTTATTTGGCCTCTATTTACTCCGTTACCGCATACGGCCCTCCCTCTATTTAACCTATGTGACCTTCCGTGACTTTACCATTTAGCCTTTTAACCTTTTACCTTTGATGCCCCAGTGGGCCCCATTATGCCTCAACATGCCTTACTGTGCCCCCTTCATTTCTTCTTGCCCTCCGTAGCCTCACTCGATGCTTCTTGCCCCAAGTTGCCCCATGTAACGCTTCTTGCCTCACGATGCCCCGAGATGCCTCAACTTAGCCCGAGTTAGCCCAATGTATTATTCTCTTTATCTATTGTTCTCTCTACAGTATATAAGGCATGTACATAGACGCCTCTGGATGACACTTAAGTCAATCCTCCTATAGTCTTTTACACCATCGTACCAAAGACTCTGTTCACCCACGACTTCCGAGCATAAGAGAGCCTCGTTAAAGCGCCAACTCTTTGCTCAACCTTGTTTGTTCACTAAACAACGCTTTTGTCACTTATCATTACCCTGATAAGTCTACCGAAGCCGTGAACGTAACAAAGAGCTTCAGCCACTTCTTATGGTACAACTATCTTTTTATTGCAGATAAAAGTACTAACTACTTGCTAGGCGTTTCTTCTTGCAACAAAGAAGATATCAGTAAAGGGAATAGCACTGATTCATCAGGTTATTCCTTTTATTGATGTACTGACACACGAGCTTGATAAGACTATTGAAAACAAGAAACTACATGTTCTTGTACGTGCTGCTGCCGCTCGAGGTCGAAAAGTGCTGGACAAGTACTACTCAAAGACAGATGACTCAATGATGTACCGGCTTGCAATGAGTACGTTTAATTCTAAAAACAAATAACATATTATCTAACCACCTATAGTTCTACATCCACGTTATAAGACAAAGTACTTTGAGAAAGAAGGATGGGAGCCTGAGTGGATTGAAACAGCAAAGGAGCTTTTGTCTTCACAGTGGAATACTATTTACAAAGACGCTTCAATTGAAAATATACAAGTAGATAAAGTAAGTTTGTTCTTTTCTTTTCTAACGTTACTGATCTGTTTTAGGCTTCTGACATGGACTCAGCCGATGATATATTTTCTCAAGCTGAAAATTGGGGTAGTCAAGGACCACAGACAAAGATTGACGACTATCTTCAAAATCCTACGATTTCATCTGTTGATGATCCTATTGCATGGTGGTCAAGCATGCTGAAGACTGGAGACTCTTTTGCTCGCATGGCATTAGACTTTCTCTCTGCTCCAGGCTAGTTGCAGCTAATATTTAAAGCTTCATATTACTTATACTATTTTATAGCCACATCTGTTGATGTTGAACGTGCATTCTCTCGAGGTACTCTTACTGTATCAAAATACCGGCACTCGCTGTCAGATGATGCTACACGTTCTAGTATTGTATTAAATGCATGGTCAAAGCTACCAGGGGTTATTTTAGCAGATGATATTATAAAGATGTTTGAGGAGAAGTCGCTACGTCCAAAGTAGTACAGATGTATATTTATATAACCTTTAACATGCATTATTATACTTTATACCCACAGTACCTGCAGGTGCCAACAGGTACCTGCATTACCCGCAGGTATCAGGTCCAGGTAGACCCGGAGCCGTTTCCCACGGTTCCAGATCGGATCCAGGTATGGCTTTTTTTGACGCAGGTACCTGTGCTCACAGGTCACAGGTACCTACAGGTGCACCCGTGTCATGCCCTACTCCCTACGGGCAGTCTCCTACCCAAACCCTCCCACGGATCGGAAGAGGCCGAGGCCTCAGGGTCCAAGTTGAAGTTGAGGGACCCATTCCTCCCGTAGGGAGGGTCTGGCATAAATTATTTTAGCCGAGCCCGCTCGTCGTAAGGGTCCACCCCCGAGCATCACTTACTGTGGGAATAGCGGTTCTGACCTTCTGGGAAATTTAAAAGTTAATAACTTGCATGTTCATTAAATTGATATCAATTAATTGATAATCAGAAACATATTTCTACATATATAACCTACTGAGTGTGAGTAAATTGCTGGAAATTGTGCATGAAATTTTAAGCTCAAGTCGAGCCCGCCCAAGGCCGCCACTCCCACGGCAAGTGATGCTCGGGGGTGGACCCTTATGACGAGCGGGCTCGGCTAAAATAATTTATGCCAGACCCTCCCTACGGGAGGAATGGGTCCCTCAACTTCAACTTGGACCCTGAGGCCTCGGCCTCTTCCGATCCGTGGGAGGGTTTGGGTAGGAGACTGCCCTACGGGAGGAATGGGTCCCTCAACTTCAACTTGGACCCTGAGGCCTCGGCCTCTTCCGATCCGTGGGAGGGTTTGGGTAGGAGACTGCATCGACTCACGAAAAGATCAATTTGCAGAGTTGAACACCGTGGGAAACACTCAACGGCATATGATTGTGGCTGCGCTCACTCGCCGGGCTGCAACTGTGCGACAGACTGGAACTCGAACCTGCTCATCACCTCTGCACATACCTTTTTACCGTTAAACGACCTGATCCTATACAATAAAATTATACGCAAAGCAAGATTCTTCGAGGCTGGCCTTTCTCGCAACACATGAAATACTTCTCACTTTCATCTCTCCTGAATGGATTGTTTTGAGTTTGGCTCCAAGTTTGTTCCGATGATTTATCTATCAGATGGATAGTTTCGAAATCCCTGGCTTTTGAGTAACATGGACTGTACCGTTGTAGACGTGGTGCACTGCACGTTGAGTCCGGGAAGGGTAAAAACTCTGCTGCTTACATAATCTTTAAATCTGTCTGACCGTTTACTGTTGTTCCAAGACCAGGAAAGAGCACACATCCTTCATCTGCTCCACTACTGCAGCTTGTATCATTTGCTCGCAAAGAATACGGATACTATCTTAATGATCACTTTCCATTAGTGCGTGAATTCGGTCGATGGAGACGAACCGCTCAACTTCCCGCCTCACTAACTCAAGTTGATTTTGATGCACGGCGGCAGGCTATGGCTATGGTATGTGCTACGAGGATCTATTGTTACAGGTAAGCTATCATCTGCACTTACCAGGAAGACTACTTATACGAGCTCCCAGTATCCTGTTGTAATTGTGTGTTGGCTCGCCGAAATCCGTTATCTGATCATCATCCTCTCTCACGAGGCCCGGTATTCCTCTACATCCGAAGGACCACGTACAGCTCGGAAATTGGCTTTCTCCTATGCTAATGAGTCGGAGACATATCAGAGTTTACATCCGTGACAGTATCGTAGAATCGAAGCTGTCAGCAACGCGAGGGGCCCCTTTCGTTAAGCACCAAGACGTTCTATTTCGTTTGTCGATTTGTAAAGGACGAAGCTCGGATCAATGCCCAGTCAACTCAGCAGAGCTTATTCGTTGCAGGCTCGGCCGATTTATATCAACAATCAGGTGGCATATTCTATTGTGCAATGCGTGCCATCGTGCTCATATCATCCCCTTGTCTAGTGTTCAGGTCTGTGAAGACTGCGTACGTACGTGATGTCAGATAAGACAAGTTTCTCCCTTCCTTATATGGGAGAGTCGCCAACCTTACTTGCTCAGGCATTCAATAATCCATCATGCAGGGTTTATTGCTTCCAATCAAACTGCCAGAGCCCGTACAACCACACTCCGGTCTCGTATGTGCCCGACAAGTTCAAGCTCTACATTGTCCACATTCACATTCAAGCCACGCGCATTTCTTGGCGTATTGAAGGGATCTACTACGTAAACTCGAAGGCTCAGTGCATATAAAATCCAGCCTCGTTCTCGACGACCCATACTTCAAGAGCTCCTCTACCATCACATCGAATACTGCGATTGACTTTCTGAAATGTCGAACGTTACAGATCAATTTGTCCCCACTGGCGTATACTCTCTGACGAACGTTGCCTCGGGTAAACGCCTCAGCTTACCTCAGGGACAGGATTCGCTGCAAGGCGGTCCCGCCTCCAACGATTTCAGCGACAAAGTGCGTAATTTACTTCCACAATTGACGTTTATTTTGTCTAAAATAACTTTCCGGTCAATCAGTGGATTGTGATCCTGCTTGTAAATAAGAAGTTCTACATCAGGAATGGACGCAGCGGTCTGTACGCGTACCCTGAAAGTGACTACGGCGAAGGTGACCCAATCTACGCTCAACGGGACAATTACGAGTGGGTTATTAAGGCTGTCAGGGGCTCACCCGGACAATATCAGTAAGTCTCAATGATACATATGATGAAGGTTGTGTTACTGAAGCTACGTGCTCAGGATCTACTCCCGTATTGATTCCAACCTTTTCTGGTCCCAGTCGGACTGTTCCCCGGTAAGATATCTAATACGCCTTACTTGAATTACATTGAACCGACCGCGTTGTATAGGTTGAGTTTAGCAGGGATGCCAGCTCCAACTCAACTCGCTGGACGTTCACGAAAGAAGAAGATATCCCTATATTTGGAGCCTTGCCAACTGTAATTGACGGAGTAACGCGCCCTGTAGAAAAGGTGCAAAACAACAATTTCGAAGTCACAGTACCAAAAGGTTGGACAGCTGTTGTCTCTGGCGTGAGTAGTATTATGCCAGGCCTCACGTCATGTACGGCTTATATTTATTGGATTCTAGGTACCATTAGGCAGGGCGATCAACTCCGTCCACCTCCAGAGCGTGGACGCCTCAAAGCTAGTTGAAATGATCCAGTTTTACAACAAACACGATGACGGGAAATTAACCCTGCGCAATTCAGCTCAAACAGCCTACCAGATCTCTGCGGATGTTGGACCTGTTGCTATTGGCCTGGCCTTCTATTGCACCGCGGACGCTCAAAAAAAGGATCCACTCGTACTCGCTTACACAGCAGAGTATAACGCAACCTTGAACGTTACAATCGTAAGGATCTTGTGTGCGAAAGCGTAGCTTCGTGACTAAACCTCAATCAGGTTGACAGATCCATTGACCTCAAGAGGTTCCCAGACTATCGTATCTACCATGTAAGCATTTTTTTTCATATTGACACGCGCACCACGCATCTCATACCTTTCTACAGATCATTAGCTGGAGCCCGAGCAGCAATGTCTCTTGTGCCGTCGTTACAGTTACCCTATCTAAGAAGGAAACCGAGTCGACCAAACCAACCAAACCAGAGCCCGGTACAGTGAACCCGGGTTACAACCCCGAGTGTGACGATGATAGGCCTCAATACCTTGATGAATACCTGAGGTATATTGCAGTGATCTTTCTGGATTACGACTTCGTTTGTTTACATGTCTATACCTCAACAGGAAGTACGACAGTTCATTCCTCGTCGATGATTCCGGTTCTGTGAGTGCTATCATCGCGACTGCATGATATGTTACTGACTCGGCCGTTACGAATGATAGATGGCTGGCCCTCGGTGGGACGAGGCTAGAAAGGCACTTATCGATATCTCGAATGAAGCCTTGCAATATGACGCCGATGGCATTAGTCTCCAGTTCCTAAACTCGCAAAAGCGTGAAAATACAATTCGGGTTTGTTGGGTGATTACTCAAATCTGCGATCGAGACTCATCGATTTTGTAGGGTCAGAACATGGTGCTCGGAATTTTCGACACGGTCACTGCTAGTGGTTCGTACGGTGCTGGTTATACCAAAGCGGATTTGAAAGACTAACGCAGGCTCGTATAGGCTCTACTCCGACTGGCGCCAGACTGGATGCGATCCTAGCCGAATACATCAGTAAACTCGACAATGCTATCGGCACACCGCTATATGGCCAAATCAAGCCCCTCGATCTTATCTGTTTAACTGATGGCGAGCCGAGTTAGTCTATCTCGATCTCTATCTTTGTAGAGAGCTAACTCTCTACTCTTCCTCGCCTCTCTATCCTGGAGAAATGGGCTGCGCACCTTGATGCTAAGAAACATCACCCGAACATCGTGGGTGTACAGTTCGTCCAGATAGGCAACGCACCCGGCTGCGATGTAGCCTTGTTAGCACTTACTAAGGGCAATGTTAGAGTGAGTAGTCCTAGGTCTTTGATAGCCTAACGCGAGCTCTAATTTCATTCTGATAGGGCATGGTTGATACTGTTCCGTACAACGGACCAGTAACCCCAGAAAGGCTCACCAGGATCCTTTTGGGTGCGATTAAGCCGTCAGTGAGGAAACACGCCAACGCACATCTGCCTTAATCCGGGACACTTGTTTGGATCTGATTGCAATGTATATTAATGATCATTCATTTTGATAGTCAAACTCATAACGAAATACCATTTGCTTTATGAAGCCGTTTGAAACCCTCCTGTAGAGCGATCGTGTATGCAGTTATACTTCTCCCGTGCATTGCCTCGCTGGGCGTTTTAGTATTCAATGATATATCTGATTTACCAACGCGATGGATGAGTAAACAGAGATCGGATGCTAGTATTAGTAGTTTCTTATTACAGTCGTCCTTTTTGGAAAGCAGTATTATTTGTGCAGGCGACTAACATTGGTGGCCGTTGCTGCGATTGCTGTGGGAGACCGGGTGGTATCTGAGTGTGAATGGGGTTTCGTGCGGTACACCTAGAGTCCGTAAAGGGTCGGGCTCAGCCCGTGAGCCCTAGGGTTGAGCCCGATGTCAGCCCTAGGGTCGGGCCAGAATAGGGTCGGGCCGGATGGGGTTTGAGTAGGGTCGGGTCAAGGGCCAGCATCTTTTTTCTGAGCTCAAGCCCTACGAAACCCGACCCGGCCCTAGCCCGACCCTTGGCCCTATTTTGGGCTATAATTAGCCTTTTATAGTCGATCTTGGTTAACTTTTTTGCTGGAATACTAATTTTCTTTCGGCAACTGTTACCAGGCCTATTGTATAGTTACTTAGTGTATAATACTCTTACTGTATTAGGAATAAATGACCTTGTTTGGCTATAAGATCGGTTTGGCACTCCTTAAGTGCCGTGGGACAACCGCTTCTGGAAATAACGAGACGAACTTATGTATTTTTCCTCCGGCATGGGGTCAAGGGCCGGGCCGGGCTCAGCCCCTGGCCCGACCCTTTTTGGCCCGACCCTAGGGCCAGGTAAGGGTCGGGCCAAGGGCCAAGCTCTCTGGGAGAATATCCTGGCCCTAAGGGTCGGGCCAGCCATAAAAATGACAAGGGCTCGGCCCGACCCGACCTTTCCGGACTCTAGGTACACCCACGTGGCTTCGTAGGCGTATTTCGGCACGCCTACAAACTTGAAGTCACGTGGGAGTACCACCACTTTTGTATCCCCACCCTGAGCGCCCTTCACCCCAGCTCAAGGATCCCGAGACTGCCTATGTTCCACCGCCAGGATGCTGGTGGCTGTATTAAGCTGCATTACTTTATCTAAGAAGGGATTCACGGCAAAATAGGAACACGATTAATCTTCTCCACCTCCGAAAGCCAGTGCGGACTTGTAACGTCTTCGGATTTAGCCGATCCTTCGAGCATAAATCATAAATCCCCGAGTCACGGCTTGTCTCAGATAGCGACATCTTCTTTAACCGTTCACCATCATCATGCCCTCTAGAACTCAAACCCCCACAGTCAACCTGGAATCATCGACCGAGAGTTTGCGTACTCTGAGCTCGTACCTGTCTGCATCTCCTTGCCCTCTACTGAAACTTGTCTCGGGTAAAAGAACACGGACCTCACGGTGAGTACTACATCTTTCTACAGCACTTGACCATGGATCTCATACATGTACGCATAAGTAAAGCGTCTCGGAAGCAGGATGCGCAGGGTGTACTTTCAAGGGGTAAAGCCTCGTTGCTTCAGCTCATGGATCTTCGAGATGCAGTGTCATCGCTGCAGGTCGCTGTAGACAGCGCCGTGACCACTCTGGAGAGCGCCATGTGCCCTCACATTCTTCACATTGGGATCAAATCTCTTCCCGACGAAGTATTCGTGCTAATTCTCGAGCAAGTATATGAACTAGGGAGGACCAACATTGACACGGGGGATTCAAGGTCATCTAAGTTCTACAAGGCCGATTTCGTCGATTGGCGCGTTCCGGTGCAGCTGTCGCATGTGGATCGTCGGTTCAGAAGCGTCGCGCTAAAGTGCCCTGGCCTCTGGACCTCAATCTCCTACCGTTACCGGCGTGATATGATCAGAACATTCTTGCAAAGGAGTGGAAGACGGGCAGGTCTCACAATTCTCCTCGATATTGAAGCACCCAAGCTTGTGTTGAAGGATATCACCGCCGTATCTCGGCGTTGGAAGTCCGTAATTATCCTGGGCAGACGAGGTTTCTTGTCTCTACCGTCAAGCGATAAGTTCTGGCCATTCAACCACTCGGTGCATCTCCCATCTGTTGAATCCATTTCAACAGTCACCGTCGGGCTTGGTTTTAATCTTCTAGATAATTTCGACCTTGAGTGGCATGTCCCGAACCTCAAGTATTTATCTGCCCACAATTGCTCCCCATTTTCTCCTCCTAACGGAGTGACCAACGTCAAGTTGCTTGACCTATATCTGTGTAACGGTGGTGGATTCTCTATCTCCTTTGATTCTATAGTGTCGAAGCTTCGACAGATACCAAATCTCACTCATCTTTCCCTGTCACTTAATTTGACACACGCACAAGCTGCTGATTATCCGCCGCTCGAACTTCCCAACCTGATAAGCCTATCAATGGAGCTGCGACCTTTCACTGGAGCAGAACTCATGGCGAAGAAAATCGTCGCAAAGAACGTTCGTACGATAAACGTCGTTCTTCATCCTTCGGATCCCCTGTACACCGCCTCCTTCTGTAATACAGGATTGTCCCTCGGATCTCAAGAGATCTATCCAAAGTTACAAGAGATCAACTATGCTGTACGTGCAGCAGATGATTGGCGAGCAAACATTCCAGACAACATACTACATTTGCTGTCGAAACGGGAGACCCTGGAGCGTCTTGTCCTGGATACTCCATGTTGCTTAGGTAGTCCGAATTTCTTTGAACATGCGGTGGGCCAGTTCCCAATCTTCCGTTCGATATCGCTCAAAGGTTGCCACGCATCTATCAATTATTATCTGGAGAAGATGCTCAAACGGTCGTCGGATGCATACAGCAAATCGAACGGCGCTCGCGGATTGAAGTCTCTGGAGATCATCGGGTGTACGGACATCGACATGGCGAAGGTACTAGAGTATGTTTCTGAAGACAGACTTAGCGTTGTTTCTTAAATTTTGGTCTTCTGAAATTCGAATATACATGTATTTATAATTTGTTGTAGGGTTTCCGGTTGCCAGTGTAGTTACCGCAACAGACTCGAGCTCAAACTGTTCTTGAATCCCGATATCACCTCTACTCATATTTTCTGAATGTTGTAAGAGTTGAGTCGACTATCAAAACAAATTATGTCCAAGCAAGATTCTCCGAAACGGACTCTTTTCATGAGTCATAACACATAAAATGCTTTTCAACCAGCATCGCTTTCAACGCTTCCCGAATGCATTGTTTTGAGTTCATTCCGAAATAATGCTTTTATCTATAAAGTGGTTATTCTCAGACCCTGGATTAGGACGTGTTTCAGACGTGGCACGTCGAGAACTGGACCGGCGTGGGAAAACCTTGAAATACATTGCTTTCATAATCACCAAAATTTGTTCCTTTTTGTCGTTCGACAAGAAAGAGAACAAATACTCCATCCAAACCATAGTTCCTTCTGCACTATTTTCTCGCAAAGGATACGGTTAATGCTATCATCTCGCTGACTACTTTCCGATAGTGTCTAAATCTGACTGATGGAGTTGAACAGACTACAGCTCACTGGCAACTCTTACCAACCTCAAGTTGCTTTTGATGGCTATGGTCTGTGGTACGAAGATATTTTGCAACAGGTAAGCTACCATACGTTTCCTTCAATAAGACGACTTACACGGGCTCCCAGTATCCTGGCGTAGAACTGTGTGTCGGCTAACCGACACTGTTATCTCATCATCATCTTCTCTCACGAGGCCCGGTATTCCTCAACATCCGAAGGACCACGTTCAGCTCGCACATTGGATTTCTCCTATGCTAATGAGTCGGATGTATATCAGAGAGCACATCCGGAACAGGTTCATAGAATCGAAGCTTTCAAACTCGCGAAGTGCCCCTTACCAACATGTATTTTGTTTGTCGACTTGTAAAGGATAAAGCTCGGATCAGTGCCGGTTCAACTCAGCAGAGTCTATCTATTGACAATCACATGGCATATCCTATTGTGCGCGGTGTACCATCATGCTCCATAACATCGCCTTGTCTAGTCTCAAGGTCTATGAAGACAATATACATACGCGATGCCAGTTAAGACAAGTTTATCCCTTCTTTTCATTGGAGTCTTACCTACTTTAGTTGCACAGGCATTCAATACAGGGTTTATTGCTTCCAATCAAGCTGCCAGAACCTGCACAATCACAGTCCGGCCTCGTATGTTCCCGACAGAGCATTGTACACATTCCCATTTACTTAGCTTCGCGCATGTCATGGTGCAGTGATGGTATCTACTGCGTGAAGCTCGAAGGCTCAGGACATACAAAATCCAGCCCACCTCTCGACGACCCATACCTCAACAGCTCCTCTACCATCACACTGAATACTGCGATTGACTTTCTGAGATGTCGAACTACATAAATCTACTTGTTCCCAGTGGTGTATACTCTCTGACGAACGTTGCCAGCGGTAAACGCCTCAGCTTGCCTAAGGGGCAGGATTCGCTGCAAGGCGCTCCCGCCTCCAACGATCTCAGTGACAAAGTGCGTAAGTTACTTCCACAAATGACGTTTACTTTGACTGAAATAAACTACCCGGTTAATCAGTGGATTGTGACGCTGCTTGCATCTAAGAAGTCCCACATAAGGAATGGACGCAGCGGTCTGTACGCGTTCCCGAAAAAAGGTTACGGCGAAGGTGACCCGATCTACGCTCAACCCAACTATTACGATTGGGTGATAAAGGCGGCTGTGCGCTCACCCGGAAATTATCAGTAAGTCTTAATGATCCATACGATGAAGGTTGCGTCACTGAAGCTATGCGCTCAGGATCTACGACCGTGATACCAACCTTTTCTGGTCCCTCTCGGGCAGCTCCGCGGTAAGATATCAGTTACACCTTCTTTGAAATATATTGAACCGACCGCATTGTAAAGGTTGAGCTTAGCAGGGATGGTAGCTCCAACTCATCTCTCTGGACGCTCAAAAAAGAGAAAGATATCCCGACATACGGAGCCTTGCCAACTGTGATTGACGACGTAACGCGCCCTGCTCGAAAGGTGCAAAACAACAACTTCGAAGACACAGTACCACAAGGTTGGACGGCCGTTGTATCTGGTGTGAGTAGTCCTGTATCGTCACATCTTTTGCGGCTCATATTCAATGGCTTCTAGTTTCCATTAGACTCGGCGATCAACTCCATCTACCTTCAGAGCGTGGATGCCCAGAAGTTCGTTGAAACGGTCCAGTTTTACAACAAATACAATGACGAGAGGATCCACTCACTCTTGCGCACACGACAGACAATAACGCGCGCTTGAAAGTGAAAATCGTAAGGATCTTGCTTGCGAAAGTGTAGCTTCCTGACTAAACCTCAATCAGGCCGACAGACCCCTTGAGCTCAGGAGGTTCTCAGACTATCGCAACTTCCATGTACGTATTTCTTCGTATTGCTGACGTGCACCACGCATCTCATAGTGTCGTTCAGATTCTTAGCTCGAGCCCCAGCAGCAAACTCCCTTGTGCCACCATTACAATCACACTATCAAGGAAGAGCAACAAGGTTGATCCCAACAGACTAAATGAATTTACAGTGAACCCGTATTACAATCCCGAGTGCGACAATGGTAGGCCTCAATATATTGATGACTATTTGAGGTATATTCAGTCATATTTTCTGGATTGCGACCTCGCTTGTTTACATATCTATACCTCATCAGGAAGTACGACAATTTATTCCTCGTCGAAGATTCTGCCTCTGTGAGTGCTACCATTGCGAATGCATGATCTGTTATGAACTTTATTCTAACAAATGATAGATGGCTGGCACTCTATGGGATGAGGCTAAAAATGCACTTGTTGATATCTCGAATGAAGCCCTGCAACACAACACAGATGGCATTTCTCTGCGGTTCATAAACTCCTATAGGGAAGGAGATAAAATACAGGTCTGACTGGTGATGAATCATAACCGCGATTGACACTGATCGATTCTGTAGGGTAAGAACATGGCGCTCGGAATTTTCGATACGGTTACCCCTTTCGGTTTGTATTGTAATGGGTATCCAAAACGAATTTGCCAGACTAATGCAAGTTCATATAGCCGACGCCCAGACTGGCGCCAAGTTGGATTATGTCCTAGGCCAACACATCAGGAAACTCGACAATGCTATCGGCACGCCGCTATATCGCGATATCAAGCCCCTTGATATTATTTGCTTAACTATTGGCGCGCAGTGTTAGTCTGTCTCAATCTCTATCTCAGTAGAAAACTAACTCACTCCGGATGTATCTATTCATTCTTCCTAATGTAGCTGATGATTCCCCCCCTATCCTCGAGGTCCTCGAGAAGTGGGCTGCGCACCTTGATACTATGAAACATCACCCCGACATCGTGAATGTGCTGTTCGTCCAGATGGGCAACACACCCGGCTGCAGTGAGGCCTTGTACGAACTTGTTCAGGGCAATGTTAGAGTGAGTGGTTCTACATCTTTTCTACTTCAGACAGGCTAACGCGAGCTGAATTCAACCAACAGGGCATGGTTGATAGGATTCCGTACTTGGGCCCGGTAACCCCAGAAAAGATTATCAGGATCATTATGGGCACGAATAAGCCGTCAGAAAGGACCCACTTCAATCAACAGGGGCCCAGTAGTCCCAGATCAGATTACCAGGATTTTAGGTCATAGTAAGGAAACGCGCCAACGCACACTGGCCTTTATCTGGGACAGTAGATTGGATCTACTCGCGATGTATATTAACGAACATCCATTTTGATAATTGATTTGTATCTAAACGCCACGACAGATTATGCTCAATAATCTCCGAGATTGAGAGCTCTCAGACCTTTGTTCATCTATCGATTACCACATACGATAAGCTGCATCGCATTCTGTCAGGACAGCACATCCGTTGCAATACCATATTTGGCAGACTGCTCCCTCCCCAACTCTGTCAGTCGCTCATCACTTCTTGGAACTCGACACCATCATTCCCGGCTCTGGGTTTGTGAGGAGTCCGGCAGTGGTGTTGTGCGGCGTGCTGGCTGGCTCGATGAACAAACTCGCGACTCAGCTCAAGTTCATCTACGGTTACGACGACTGCCTCGACATTCGCCTCGCACGCCAACGACGGGCTTGTCGGCAATGTCGTCACCACGATCTTCGCCCAGTCGTCCGTCCGTTGACCAGCTCGACAGCGTCTCCGGCGGATGGTTCCGTCACTACTGGGTGCAGCTCGTGTACCAGCTCGCGGACTCGACGGCGGGCATAAGTTACTCGTTCGCGGTGACACCGGTCGTCCTGATGCACTTGGTGCCCGGCCTCCGCTTGCGGTGCGACGACGAGACAGAGATCTTGGGCGTGGACGATGCGGAGCTCGGCGAGTTCGCGTATGACTATGTGGGACTGGCCGCGGAGCTCGGCGCGCACCTCCCGCAGACGTCGTCTGGCCCTGGTGTTGTGAGCGCAGACGTCGCGGCCATTGGCGCTGTGGGCGGTGGACGCGCGCCTGATCATATTCATCAACCCCTCGTCAAGGAGGACCATAGGGATAGCAGCAGCGAGAGCGAGAAGGAGAAGGAAAAGCCGACTGCGTGATTTTACCCAAAAGGTTTGAAATAGACAATCATTCGTTCGTGGCTGTTGTTTACCGCCCCCCCCCCCCCTTCCTCCCCTTTACCCTTAATCCATTATTACTCCGTCCTTCCTCCCCAAATGCACCCTCTCCCCAACCCCACCATTATTTACTCGATAAACATTTGTTTATATGTGCATAATACATTGCAATACTAAATCCGTCCACGTATCGAAGATAAAGAAAATTGCATGACGAGAGAAGAGTTGTGACATAGAATTGCATACTACATGCCGAAGCAACGGTATATATAATGAATCTAGAAGAAGGACAGAAAAAAATGGCATATGTTAAGGAGGCGTTTTTTTTACACAAGTAAGGTAACAACGTGAGAATGGGGTATATGGTTACTGTAATGACGAAGAGTGTGTGGATTATATGGCCGCACTTGTCTGTGGGGTAGCTTGGCCTAGGAACAATAGCAATCAGAAAGATAAAATATGACATCTCACTGTCAGCTCACAATCTACGCCTCATCCTCCTCCGCTTCCAACGCCGCTGCCTCCTCAGGGGAAAGCTCCACTGTCCGATAAATCGTTCTACCGGTCTCCTTGCAAAAGACAGCAATGGTCATTGGGGCCCGACTGTCCCTCGAGTACTCGAAAACCGGAATGCTGTCTCCTCCGAATAGCACCGCACCAGCTGAACTACAAGCAGATGAGGTTGAAGAGGGAGACATGGAGTCGAACCGTTTGTCTAACAATATGTTGCTGAGATCAATGTATATGTTGCGAATTCTATTTTTTCTGGACGTTTAATTCAGCTCCTATCATTCTCGGAAGTTGATGAGGACAGAAGCTCACAGATAATACTCCCATACCCTCTGGTCTAGAAAGCGCGGAATGAATTGACCCGGATCCACCCACGTTATCGCATCGATGCACTTTCTCAAAAAAGCCCTGTCGATGATACAGGATCTGGCCTCATGTATACACATGAAAGGATAACTCGGACGGCGACACAGTTCGATATATTCGTTGAGTTTGAAGTTATTTTCCACGTGAGACGATATCGCTGTGAAAGATGATGAGTCGATGGCAGCCCTTGTTTTAGCATCCCCAAAAAGACCACTGCTGAAGTTTGTCTTGGCATAAGATCTAGGGAACAGACTTCGTGTCTGTGGTCTGTAGACTGAGCATCAGAAAGGATATTCATATAATATCATCAACTTACAGAGCAAAGAGGGAGTAGAATCTCAATAAGGTATCAATTGATCTAAGGTCATACCGCAGTACGGAAACATATATGAAGGTAGGAGGAAGGATGCTGTCAATCCAATGTATGTATGGAAGCAGTGATATATGATGGTGCTTCAGTGATGCATTCGAAGAATGCAGTACGTGCTGGAGGACATTGAGGAGAAAACATATGTAGAAGTAAAATATTTCGACAACATATATATTTCTCAAATCTAAAAGGCATCTGTGAAGCGTCACACAGGCCTGATGTATGATGAGAACTGGGTTGTAGTTGAAGGTCCTGCGAAGGTTAGAGTGCTTTCCTAACATGGAGGTATGACTGGTTAACATACTGAATATTTTCTATCATTTGTATCAACTTTGTCTTCGTTTCTCTGATATCGAGGCCTTTATTTGACGTAAATTTTTGTTCGACACATAAACGTAGGAATTCAAGTAGTAAGAGAGAATGGTCTGAGCGGCTGCTGGATGCGGATAAGCTGCAAAAATTCTCTGCTCGAGCTCTGATGGTTTTGGTATCTTGGCATTTTGCAAGTGCTTCGTATGTGCGCTTTAGCATGTCGCGTCTGTACGATTGGAACCGAATCAGTACGGCACAGGCCATTGCTCTTCGAGACAGCGATGGAGATCTGAGCGATGTCAGAGATATACAACAGATGATATTCAATAACAACGTACTGCATCTGTTTTACAAGAAAATCTATTCCAGTATCAATCGTGACTCTATTAATCTCTGCAAACTCCCATTCTGCAAAAGGAATCCTATGAAGATAATAAGAAGCTCTGCTACTGTACTTGAATTTGGGAAGCAATAGGTCTTGCAGACGCCGAGCAATGATGAAAGGCGGGATGGCACCAAACCGAATCCCTATCCGACTCGCCCAACTCTCGATCCATCTCCCAGCGGGTTGGAGGAAGTATCTGTCGACGGTCCATCCAGCGCCACGATTACTGCCTGTGGTCGCCATAGTAGAATGGGTCATGATGGAAGCGCCGTCGTCGTCATTATCGTCATTCGTGTTTCCGAAAAGGTATCTCGACATGAACTCTGAGTCAGGTGCTAAGACGTTGCGTTTGGACCTGCGAAAGAGTCGCATTTCTGACGAGTTTAGATTGGGAGGGTGAAGCAAATTACGAGGGATGAAGAAGGTAGGTGGGGCTCACTTAAAGGTCCCTTCCCCGGGCCCAGGCTTTTATAGCGGTAGCAGTAAGACAAGAGGGCGCCGTTCGTTTCGCAGACAAATTCTCATCAGAATTGCATTGCCCGTACTATACACCCTCACGGAATCTGGCTTCGCACAGGAATATGGAGGCACAGCAAAATGCACAGGTCCCATTCTCCATATCATGATGCAGATGTCAGTGTAAATTCATACACGCCCCAATATGGGTGTTGACTGATCACTGGCAGTGCATGACATGCGTAAGTGTGAATGTGGCGGCGATACGGGGTCTGTGGACCAACACAGGGCATGAGGGGCTCTTAGTACAATCAATGCGCAGAACAAACCTAAATAGTCATTAATGATACATTGTTCCTCTTTTGCAGAGGCTGTACTCACTTGTCCCGTATCTAGATGGTCATGCCGGGCCTGTTTAACGGCCGCAGTGGGCCTTTTCTATGACAAGTATCTTCAAGGCGATGTCGTATCGCACGTTCATGACCGCGCACACTAAGAGATCTATCGCGGTGGTCGAGAGTTGAGACAACAAGAGGATAGTGGACATTCGTCTTAAAGTCGGCATCGCCCGTGGGAATTTGAGCTCACTGCCAGTGCCTAGCACGGTTCAGTTGCTCTCAGTCTGCACGTTCAAGTCGCTCGCCCTTCGTCTTTTCGTACCTCCGTGAGCGTTGATGGGACCTTAGACATGTCTCATAACGCGCCGGCATGCAAATGGAAGGCGAGCGCCTTTCTGCTTGCTAAGATGGCATCATCCTCAGCTTCGTCCATACCGCCCAGAAAGCTACATATGAGTTTGAGCCAAATTCGAGAAGGCGATGAAGAAGAACAGTGCTACGCACCAAGGTGGATTATATGAAGTGCTGGTTGAAGATGATCTGTCGTGCGTTTCTTATTGCCTTACTTCAACCAACATTTTGTGCTAATCACAACATTAACCTTACCCTCTTCTTTCATCCTCTTTATCAAGGGATCAGCAGCTGCTCGTACGCACGCAAGTCAAGGAGAACAACGATGAAACTCACGTACATTGGCGACCTCAAGTGGTTACTTTGCGCTCACGGTCGTCCTCGAGAAACTATCTATCGGCAGCACGCGCATCCCGTCCATCCTCTTTTGCGTCTGCCGGCTCATTTTCGCCGCCGTCACGTACGTTTTTTCTCACTATCCACGATCTCCTACCACCTTCGACCGCCGCCGCGGCTACGGCACTGAGCACCTTGCGTACAAGCCACACGATGTCGTCCTCGGCGCCGTCTTCCATCACTCCTGGATCAGGTTTCGTCGGTATCCGGCAGCGGTGGCATACGGAGTCCTCGCGGGCACGATTTACAACTTCGCGACGCAGCTCACGTTCGTCTTCGGGCACGACGACTGCCTCGATATCTTCGTCTTGCATGCAATTAGAGGAGTCGTCGCCAACGTCACCACCGCGCACTTCGAGCAAGCATCTGGTTCGACACCACCACTGGGTCCAGCTCGCGGACTCGACGGCGGGCATGAGTTACTCGTCCGTGATGACGACGACTATTCCGTGGTTGACGCATTGCGTTCCGGAACTCCGATTTCGGTGCGATGAGGAGACGGAGATCTTGGGCATGCATGATGGGAGTTTCGAAATTTAGTGTTAGGGACCCCGAAGTATTCTACTTCTATATGTATGTGTTTTCTCCTCAACGCACTCCAGCACGTACTGCAATCTTCGAATGCATCATTGAAGCAATATCATATAATACTGATTCCATACATAACTTGGATCGACGGCATCCTTCCTCCTACCTTCTTACATATTTCCGGAGTTAGTACTAATCTTGGCCGCTGTCTTCATGATATTTTGAGAGTTTACTCCCTCTTTGCTCTGTAAGTTAATGATATTATACATATGTACGTCCTTTCTGACTCTCAGATCAACAGTCCACAGACAAGAAGTCTGTTCCCTAGATTTTACGCTGAGACGAACTTTAGCAGTGGTCCTTATGGGGCTACTAAAACAAGGGCTGCCATCGACTCATCATCTTTCATAGCATTATCGTCTCACATTCGAGGTGGCGCACGGTTTCTTAGTCGTGAACCATTTCTTAGTCGTGATGTGGATTGTACGCACTTTCAGATGGTCCATTATAGAAAATTCAGTCCTTTTCATCCGATAAATGGAATGGCGGATTTGGTGCGATTAATTCCGCGCTTTTTAGACCAAAGGGTATGGGAGTATTATATGTAAGTTCTTAACCTCATCAACTTCCAATATTGGTAGGAGCTGAATCAAATATTCAGAGCAACTACAACTTGCTACTTAAAGATTGATACCAGCAAAATATTGCTTGACAAACGGCTCGACTCCATGACTCACTCTTCAATCCCACCTGCTTGCAGATCAAACGGTGCGGTGTTATTCGGAGGTGACAACATCCCAGTATTCGAGTACTCGAGGGACAGTCGGAACCCTATGACTATAGCAATCTTTTGTTAGAAGACCAGCAGAACAATTTATCGGACAGTGTAGCTTTCCTCTGAGGAGGCGGCGGCATTGGAAGCGGAGGAGGATGAGGCATAGATTGTGAGTTTACAGTACCGTATCAAGTTTTATAAATCTGATTGCTACTATCCCCAGCTCCTAGCTACAAGCTTCCATTGACAGCATAGAGGTCAACAAGTGCAATCAACATGTACTTAGTTCACTGGCACTCATTGTTCTTCGTCGTTCAGTCATCATCTTATACCTCCCTCTACCCATTATTCAATTGCGTGAAAAATGTCATCCTTTCTACATGATGCCCTTTTCTGTCTTTCTTGCCGGTCCATCATGTACCCCAAGTATTTCACGTGTAGTATGCAATTCCATATCTTTACTCTTCTGATTTTTTAAAATCCGCGATATGTGTACGGACCATCGCACCATGTCATGAATACATGTATTATGGCATATAGGCATTTACTTACCAAGTGGAGGCATGATGGCGATCTGATCTCATGCACGGAAAGATAAAGGACGAGTTAACAATTCACAAAATCAGAGCGAAGCAGATTCTCGGATTTGATAGAGCCAGCGGCGCCTTTGAGCAGAGCCTCGCCGTTTGAGCACGGCAGCGTTGATACGAGTTGCGAGTATTCCGTCTGGGAGGCATTGATTGATAGATATGTAGATGGGTCTCTGCAAGCCAGAACGGCGAGCCAGGCCATGACGTGGCTAGTGAAGGCTTGTTGTACTGGCGAGATTGAGTAATATCGAAGAGAGATCTAGTATCCATCCGCTGTAAGAGCCCTTTATCTTAATCATATCATGATGAAAGAATCTGGATTTCATAATAGTAAGACAAAAAGAAAGACAACAACTGGAGATAAGACGACTACACATCAATGCATTAGTTTACCCGCCCAGCCCAGAGGGAAGGAGGAAGGGGGTTGCTGGAATCTAGACAAAGTGAGAGTGTGTCTGGAAAGAAAAGGCGGAGTGATATAGACTAGGAGCGAAAGGGGGAGAGAACAACGACAATAACACCACCAAAAGATCACGCCTCTATTTCCCGAATCTAGATACAAAAAACCCTTTAGGTGAGAAGTCACGCAGTCGGCTTCTCCTTCTCGCCCTCGCTGCTGCTATCGCTGCGGCCCTCCTTGCCAAGGTAGTGGTGAATTTGGTCCGGCTCGCATCCACCGCCCTTCGCACCTACAGCTGCGACGTCTGCACCCAACTCGCCGGTCCAGACAACGTGTGCGGGAGGTGCACACCAAGCTCCGCTTCCAATCTCACATAGTCATACGCGGACTCGCCGAGCTCCGCATCGTCCACGCGCAGGATCTCCGTCTCCTCGTCGCACCGCAGCCGGAGGCCCGGCGCGAAATGCATCAGCCAGAGGACGACCGTCGTCATCACGAACGAGTAGCTCATGCCGGCGGTCGAGTCCGCGAGCTGGTAGCTGAGCTGGACTCAAGTGACGACGGAACCATCTGGGCAACAGACTGACGACTTGGCGAAGAGCGCGGTGGCGACGTTGCCGACAAAGCTCCGATGACGTGCGACGCGAAGATGTCGAGGCAGTCGTCGTACCCGAAGATGAACTTGAGCTGTGTCGCAAAGTTGCAATGCAGATTGAGTCTGCCACCGTTGCCGACGAAAGCCGACCCAGGAGTGATGACGCAGGAGCAGAAGCCGAGTGCGTATCACTTGCCCAAGGCGCCAGTCCCCAGCATCGAAGTGAGCCCAGTGAGCCGCCGACTGACGCGGGGAGGTTGGAGGCGATACACGCCTATGGCGGCGCGGAGCCGCCGATGAATCCGAACTTGCTGAACGAGAGAGGAGGTGCGATGTGCTCGGTGCTGTAGCCGCAGCGGCGGCCTGGGTAGTTGGAGATTGCAGAGGCGGCGTTACAGGAAGAGATGTGCTCGGGCGTGCCGCCGGCATTGGAGTTCCACGTTCAGCAGGCGTTGAGGTCGCACACGAGCGTGGACCAGATGAAGAAGACGAATGAGGGGCTAATGCAGGCGTCTCAGCGAATGCACAGTCAGCCGGTATGGGTTTGTTGTTGGAACAGAAAATCCGCGCTTCATATGTGTGTTGTGTTGTCACCTATCCACGATAATAATTTGGAGATGCCAGGAAGAAAAATGTCAATGAAAGTCCCGTATAACGCAGAGGCAGACACGACCGCGTGCGAGAGTGTGAGGAAACGTACGTGATGGCAGCGAACATGAGCTCGTAGCCGCATAGGAGGATGGAGGGAATGCACATGCCGCCGATGTATGGTTCCTCGAGGAAGCCCATGAGCGCAAGTGTCATTGATATTCTCCTTGACCTTGAGAAAGGCGATGCAGTGGTATGCACTACGTCAGAGAGCGCCAGGCGTTGTGCAAAAGGGTGAAAGAAGAGGGTAAGGTTAAAGTTGTGAATAGCACAGGATATTGAGGGAAAGAAACGCACAAGGAATCGCCTCATCCCATCCACCTTCGGGGGTGTAACACAGTTCTTCTTCATAGCCTTCTCGATTTTTGCTTAAGCTCTTATAGCTTTCTGGGGGGTACAGACGAAGCTGAGGAGAGGTGTTGTTCTGAGGATGCCATCTTAGCAACCAGAAAGGCGTTCGCCTTCGATTTTCAGGCCGGCGCGCTAGGCGACATGTCTATGATACTATCGACGTTGACGGTGGTACGAGAAGGAGGTCTGCCAGTGAGCAGCTGACCGAATTCTCACGCCAGTAGAGATAACTTACTAAACGCCGGAGGCTTTCCTGGACTCGGACGTCGACATTATGATCCATTTCAACTCGAATCTTTGCATACCTAAACTCGTCGGCAAATGCTTTGCTGTCTCAGCCAAAATCCCCTTCTGTGGCTTGCGTTCTTGAGTCTTCTCGGAATGAAAAGCTAGCCCGCCAAATTTCGCATCATCTATCCTGATTCCTATGTTGCTCATCACCACTCAAACCTCCAGTCGCTTGCACTCCGAATGTAGGTAAAGTATCTTAATCACTGTATCGAGCTTTTAGTTTGGTTACCTACTGACAGCAGGCTTTGGTAAACTTGGTTTGGCCAGACGATGTCCGCACTGCAGGTTAGCAAGGAGAGGAAAATATTCTGCAACTACAACTTTTCTTGGCGTGGGCTCGGTTAAGCATAGTGACTTTCTAACAGTCTCATCCTCGTAATGTAATACAACAACCCTAGAACGGATTTTGGACAACTGGTCGACCACCCGATGCAGATGGGCAAGTGGATGAAAATGCGGGTTAGTGCACATCGCTCACGGAACTTTCGGTACGGTGAGAAGTGAGCTTCTTTTGTATCTGTGCTAAGGACGGAACGTTCCGAACAACGAACAACGAACGTATCCAGCTGCATCGAGGGATTCTCGACCAAACGAAGAGTATATATCGCTTTCGACCTTTGGATTCGGGTTTAAATAAGGAAGTTGGCGACGCTGGAGGTCATGGATCATGCGAGTATGAACTTCGATGGGCATCATGATGTAGGTACTACTGGTGCAAATCTGTCCATTCTTTCGGTGCTCATCTTGTCTTCTAGGCGCCAGTTGTCCTCAATCATCCGGTCTCACATTCACTTCTCCGCTCGCCCGCATATGTGAGCTCCAGTGATGCATTGATCTCCACGCGATCAGTGGAAGAGGTAAAAATGATTCAGATCTATTAAATTCGGATGGTCCATGTACGGATAATCTAATCGTATAAGGTCAACCGTCAGCATTATGTTCAGAAGACGAAGACAGTTTCGGCCACCTGTAGCCTTATCTGTGGTTCAAAAGTGAGTACAGTCTTTGTTATGTTATGTGTTGTTGATCTCTTGGCGTTTAGGACACACTTCCACTTCCTTCCCTCATGTTCATTAACAGCAATTTTTAGAACTTCTTCTGCGCATCTGCCTTGCGGTATCCGCACGTTCTTATACCGAGCAACGCCTGCACGAGCCTAGTATAACTCCACCAGTACCTTCCCAGTCGTCGTGATAATTCATGAGGATTTGAGTAAGTCGTTTGTGAACTTGCCAAGGGCTAAAAGCAAAAAATGGATAGTAATCAACAACCTAGAGCTTCTCAGTTTAGATCCGGTGTACAATCCAGGCGCCTAAAGACTCGGAATTGCTGTGACCCAATCTTGAAGACGTATTTTACACTCCCACGCGGCTCATTTCCGATGTGACTGACCCCTTGAAACTTGAAGATGCTGTTGCTTCAGTCCGAAGGCCTAGTGTGCATGCCATGCCTGCCACTAGGTGTTATAGAGGCTATGTATTGCTATGTGCAACCGCTTTCAGTACAACGAGTATGAAGAGCAAACTGTCCGATGCTTCTTTGCGTTATAGACACTATCCTCGCGCGTTACAGGCTTCCTATAAATACTTCGATAACTTCAGCAAGCCTCATTCCCCCCCTGCTACTCACTACACACTCCATCCGCCCCAGGCAAGTCGTTCTACAATGAAACATTCCAAGAGGCAAAAACGGAATGTCCTAGTTCATGCCCTCATACCAAGAAACTTCGTCCAAAATGCCAATGACGATAGTGTCAACGACGGCGCTTCGATCATGACATGTTCGACTATGGCAACGACAAATAGTAACCGCGGCGCTGGCTGGACCGTCGACAGATATTTCTACCAACGCGCTGGGAGATGGATCGAGACTCGGGCGAGTCGGATTGGGCTACGGCTTGGTCTCATCTCGCCTTTCATCATTGCTCGGCGTCTGAAGGACTTGTTGCATCTAACAATTCGGTCAGATGGTAGTATTATTCTTCGGGCGCGCTGGGACACGATCTTCAGATTTGAATACGCAGAGACAAATAAACTCACAATAGAAAATGGATTAGATCATCTTTTGAAACAGCTGCAGTATGTTCCTATAGTCTATCAACTGTCATAATAACTTACAACACTCAGATCTCTATCGCCGTCTCGACGAGCAGTTGCATGTACTGCGTTGATTCGATTTTCATCGTACAACAGAAATTTGCTAAACCGTACTTACGAAGCACTTGCAAAATGCTATGACACCATAAGCATCAGTAATCGGGAAAAGTCATTTCGCAACTCATCAGCATCGAACGACCACCGCGTTTATTCTTGCTTACTGCTCAACTTCCTACATAAGTGTAGCAAAATCCAGCTATTGTCATACGTCCAGCGTGGTCCGTTTGACAATTCTGCTAAGGAAAACTTGCTACGATTGATTGAAAATATTCAGTATGTTAATCAGCGATCACCACGGCAGATTGAATTAATAGAGCTCAAATCTCCGCAGGTCCCCCAGCTGTAGCCCAGTTCACATCATACACGAGGCTTGTGTAGCGCTTCAAGAATGCCTTGGTAAATTGCCGGATCTACGATTTGTCGAAATGTTCTACTTCTATATTTGTTTTCTCCTCAATGTCCTCCAGCACGAACTACAACCTTCAAGTGCACCAGTGAAAGAGCATCATATATCATTGATGCCATACATACATTGGATCGACAGAATACTTCCTTCTGCCTTTATCTTTGTATGCATAAGTCAAGTTTATGATCACGAAATGAAGATCATCTTGCAATTTTACTCCCTCTTCGCTGTGTACGTCGATGATATTGCATAGCAAGCCCTTCTGACTCTTATTCTAACAGACAACAGACAAGGAACTTGTTTCCTAGGTCTTACGTTGAGACGAACTTTAGTAGTTGTCCTTATGGGGCTGCTAAAACAAGGGCAGCCATTGACTCGTCATCTCTTAAAGAACTAGCGAGTCACATCCGAGGTGGCGAGGCCATTACTAAACAATTACATCGTCGTTGTGTGAGATGCACGTATGGCAATTATGGATTGCGGAGCGCTTTCCTTAGGGGGAGTAAGTTGCATTTTTTAATGCGAGGGATGGTGGAGAAGGGTTGGCCACAAGTTAATTCACATTTACTAGACGAGAGGATATGGGAGTATTATCGGTGAGCTTTGGGCCTCGTCGATTACCAAAAATAAGAGTAGGGGCTGAATACTAGATCCAGAACGAATAGAAAATGCCACATGCATTTTGATCTCTTTGACATATTGTTAGACGAACAGTCTGACCCCATGCTTCGCTCGTCAGACCCGCCTACTGGCATTACAAGTGGCGCAGCATTGTTTGGGGATGATAGCATCCCGATCGTCCAGTACTCGAGACACAGTCGGGTCCCTGTCACCATCGCTTTTCTATGCAAGGAGACCGGTAGAGTGGTTTATCAGACAGTGAAGCCTCCCTCTGAAGAGGCGGTGACAGAGGAAGAACTTGAGGTAGGGCGAGAGGTGTAGATTGTGAGTCGGCAAAAGCATGTCAGGTTTTATCTTTCTAATCGCTACTGTTCCCAGATCCTACAGAAGCAAGGCTTAAAACAAAGTACAACCATACTAGTAGAAGTGAACGAATGTGGTTAACGTGTAGTCAACTCATATTCCTTCGTATTTAGATGTTTTATACACCCGATTGCATTGTACAACAAGGTTTCATTTCTCCATGATATTGTGTTTTCTGTCTTCCAACATATATTGTGTGACTCCAAGTCTTAACTCTTTTTATTTCTGTATACGTACGGACAATCACACCATACCATAACTACATATATCGTTGTTGTCACAAATGAGTAGCTCATGCACGCTGTCAGATCCGCAAGCTGGCAGTCGAGCTGGACCTAATGGTGATGGAACCAGCCGTCCCCGATGACCGTCGCGCCGTCGAACTGGGCAACAAACGACTATACGAAGAGCGCGGTGGTCACGTTGGCGACAAACCCGCGGATGACGTGCGACATGAAGATGGCAGTCGTCATTCCCGAAGATGAACTTGAGTTGCGTCGCGAAGTTGCAGATCGTGCCCGCCAGCACACTGTACGCGACCGCCGTGGGGCTTCTCACGAACCCAGAGCCGGGCGTGATAACGACGATGCCAAGGAAGTGTTGAGCAACTGACGACCTAGATGATGTAAAGCGCAGGAGGAGCTGGGGGAACCATGTGCGGGCCTGCGAAGTCGAGGCCGCCAGCGCAAAGGAATTGTTATAGGAGTTTCAGCACGATGATGGGCCAAAAGCAGGCGCGAGCACGAGATGATGAGCCAAGGGTTAGGTAAATAATGACAAGTCCTGTGATTGAACCAACGATAAGCAGGCACCTAATGGTAGCTGGCTTGGCTGATACTGATAATGGAACAGACACGTACTCATTAAGAGGATATCACCGACTCAAGGCGCTTCTTTGCTTTTTACTCAGGATGTTCGTACATACTCGCGTAGTGCACGGCTTTGGGGCGTTCTAGTCTTCACGCTAACGAAATTTTAGCTAGTTGGGAAGGGATGGACGATGGTGTCGATATCACGCTTGGCCTTCAAAGGTGCGTATATATAAGTAGAAGTAAAGAAGGGTTGAGATCGCGTACGTACATCCTTTGTAACTTGCTGCCAACAAGCAGAACCTACACATCCTTCACCAGAGTAGATGCTATTGCTATTCTCCCTAACCTGTGCGCTTACGAGCAACGGTTGCGTCTGCTTTGAGAAAGGCCACGTACTTCACTTAGGAGTTATGCGAAAGGACGAAAGAAGAGGCCAAATTGAATGCTGCCGATTAAATCAGAACGTGAAGTAGTTAGCGTAAAATGTTGATTGAAGCAAGGGAAAAAGAAACGCACGACAAATCGCCTTCAGCCAGTGCTTCATGCCATCCACCTTGACGAGAAAGCTGCAGAGCTCGTATGCGTAGCCCAGTCCTTTCTATACCCTTCTTGAGTTCGGCGTAAGCGAAGCTGGGGAAAGCTCTTGTAGCCTTCTGGAGCTATGGATAAAGCTGAGGGGCCCGGGAGGTGTTGTTCTGAGAGGACACGATGATACAACTAGAATGCCATCTTAGCAACCAGACAAAGCGATCGCCTCTCTATATGCCAAAGATCCTATAGATGTTGATGGCGGATAACTTATGGGCACGTTGAACGAGGAGACTGAGAGGGCACGCTGAGAGTTCAGATTCCCACGACTCGAACACGGTGGCGGCAACGTGAAGTTGAAGTGAGTCCTCTTGTCTCCTCAACCAACGCTATGTTTTGGAAAGACCTTCGTAATATCTTCAGCCCGATTTCTTGTTTTGCGCGGTCATAAAAGCGATGCGGAATCGATTTGAAGATATTACAGAAAGGGCCCACTTTAGCCGTTAAGCGGGTCCGGGCATACGAATTGTTGACCAGGACACCCGTGCTTCGAGGTATGAGACGAGTGAGTACAGCCTCTGTTAAAGGGGAACAGTGCATCATTGATAACTACTTAGGTTTCTTCTTCCCATTGATTATGCTGCGTGTGGTCCACAAACCCGCGCCTGCCGCTCACTGATCTGTCAACACCCAAATCAGTGGGTGCGGCATCTGCATCATGATACGGAGAATGTAACCTGTGCATTTTGCTGTGCCTTCATATTCTTGTGCAAAGTCAAATCCCTTATGGGTGTGTAGCACGGGCGATACAATACATATGAGAATGTGTCTGTGAGACGAACGGCGCCCTCGTGTCTTAGTGCTACCGCTATAAAAGCGAAGGGTCCTTCAAGAGAGCCCATCTACCTGCTATATCCCTCAACAATTACTTCACGCTCCAAATCTAAACTGGTCAGCAATGTGACCCTTTCGCAGGTCCAAACGCAATGTCTTAGCACCTGAATCTGATCTCATGCCGACATGCTTCGCCCGAAACGCGAACAACGATGATGATGACGACGGCGCTTCCATCATGACATATTCGACTATGGCTACGACAGGAAGTAATCGTGGCGCTGGGAGATGGATGGAGACTCAGGCGAGTCGGTTGGGGCTTCGATTTGGTGTCATCCCGCCTTCCATCATTGCTCGGCGTCTGCACGACTTATTGCATCTTACATTCAAGCACAGTAGCGGAGGTAACGAACGCCTTCTGCAGCTCTACAGGAGGACTTTTGTAGAATGGGAGTTTGCAAAGACGAATAAAGCCACAATTGATAATGGAATAGATTGTCTTCTGAGACAGTTGCAGTGCGTTATTAATAAATATGATTATCTATTGTATAGCTCTGACATTGCTTAGATCTCCGTCGCTGTCTCGAAGAGCAGTTGCCTGTGCGGCACTCATCCGATTTCAATTGTGCGGACGCGAAACGCTAAAACGCACATACGAAGCACTTGCAAAACACGATGATGCCAAAAGCATCAGAGCTCGAGCAGCGACATTTTGCAGCTCCTTTGCATATAGCGACCACCGAGCCCATTCTCGCTTACTAGTTGACTTTCTGCATGATTGTTACAAACTCGAAGGTGCACATGAAGACCTACTCTTCAATCCTGCGAAGCCAGAATTGCTACAAATGCTGGAAAATATTCAGTATGTTAACCAGTCATTCCTTCATGTCAGGAAAGCACTCTAATCTTCACAGGTCCTCCAGCTACGACCCAGTTCTCATCGTACATAAGGCCTGTGTAATACTTCACAAATGCCTTTTGGTATGCCGCAAAAAACAATTTGTCAATATATTCTACTTCTATATGTGTTTTCTCCTCAACGTCCTCCAGAAAGGACTGCAGCCTTCCAATACATCAGTAAAGGAACATCATATATCACTGATACCTTACATACATTGGATCGACAGTATCCTTCCTTCCGTCTTCATACGCATTTCCGTAGCTGTCTTTAAAAATCACGATATTTTATTTCTTTTGAAATTCTACTCCCTCTTTGATCTGTGAGTCGATTGTATTGTATTGTATGTCTTGCTGACTGTCTGCGCGACAGACCACAGACAAGGAACTTGTTCCCTAGGTCTTACATTGAGACGAACTTCAGCAGTGGTCCTTATGGGGCTGCTAAAACAAGGGCAGCCATCGACTCATCATCATTCGAAGCATTATTGTCTCACGTTCGAGGTGCCATCGCAAGTAGCAAGCAGACTGATAACTGTCGTTTTAGCTGTACGCATACCGGTGATTTGATGCAAAATAGGATAATCACTTTTGAACATCGGATAAAGGGGATGACGGAGATGGATTGGATGCGATTGACTCCGCGCTTTCTTGACCAGAGGGTATGGGAGAATTATATGTGAGCTTCTGACCTCATCAATTTCCAAGAATTATAGGAGCTGAATTAAACGTCCAGAAGAAATAGAGAATGCAACGTGTGCATTGATCTCTACGACGTATTGTTCGACAAACGGTTCGACTCCATGTCTCGCTCTTTAACCCCACCTGCTTGCAGCTCAAGTGGAGTGTTATTTGGAGCTGGCAGCATCCCGGTACTCCAGTACTCGGGGGACAGTCGGAATCCTATGACCATTGCTATCTTTTGTGAGAAGACTGGCAGAACAATTTATCGGACAGTGGAGCTATCCTCTGAAGAGGTGACGGCGTTGGAAGAGGTGGAAGACGAGGCGTAGATTGTGAGCTCACAGTAGCGTGTCATGTTTTGCATCTCTAATTACTACCATCCCTAGTTCCTAGCTAGAAGTGCCTATGGACCGCACAGACGTTAACAAGTGTGATAAATAGTAATTTCTACCGGAGCATGCGAGTCAAGTATGCCTGACTTGCCAAGTCCTCCCGAGTCTCTTTCTCTGGTCCTCCACCCTCGAGATCGTAAGTGATTCGAGGTGGTAAACAGCATCGCATACGCACTACTTAGCTAGTTATTGTGGGTGCCTTCGCGCCCGGACGCATGACTGTCCTTTTCAAGTTATGTTTCTTCTCTTCTTCGTCAAAATCGATCATCTCAATTGACCTTTGCTTGTTTATCTGGAATACCAAATTGAATGATACCATTTGAAGTGCATTACGTTCGTCTATCTCGGTATATCCGTCGACGAATATTGCGGGACGAGAAAGATACATTTCCTCTTCCTCTTTATTGCTTGCACTTGGAGGGCGATAGACTAGATAAATTCAATGTTCAGCAGAGACCCGACGCTGTAATACATGTAAAGCACTCACCTCTAGCACATATCATTCGCTTTGGCTTTGCCCCTTTGAGTGTGGCTCCCGGACCATATTGGAAGCAATTCTTCCACTTTTCTTCTGCCTTAAGCACCCAGTTGTTTGACACACCTTCCTCTATCGCGATCAGAAATCCATTATTATTGCACCCTACATTATACGTATCAGTGGCCTATGATCAGTGCTGTTGTCTTGTTCTTCATCTGAACTTACATTCAGTGAGAAACTTGCGAAAGTCAATGTAGGAGTAACGTTCTGGAAGCTTGTTTGGGTCACTACGGATGAACATACTTTAATAGTAAATGGGCTTCCTTCAGATCTTTTGGGTTTTGTAAAGAGTACCTATCGACGTACTTCTCTTTATACCAGATTGTTGCCTACGGAAAATTCCCTAAGGTGCAGTATCTATGCCCGCAGGGCATGGCACATCGTTGTTACCCCTGCAAAGGTGCAGTGAGAATTAAGCAAACCGGGACTAACTTTCGGAACGGATGCCACGAAAGCCATGCATATGCCGAAGTGCTATCAGGAAATCGCCTGACTATCCCCGCGAAGGCGATACAGTGGCGACCGCGTTACAAAGAAAGTGCGCCACATATCCAGCAGTGAAGACAACCATTCGCAAGCGCCAAGGACGGCAGGGCATTGACTACTGTCGTGAGCGAAGAAGATCAACAAAGCAGCCTATGGTTGAAGCTTAACGTCCATAGTTTGCATCCTGCATCTTGACTTGGTGAATTTGCCATTCATGCTACCCCCCGGATCGTGTTATTGTGCCAAGAGAAGCAAACAATCTTGAGATCTCTTCGGAAAGTCTCTTTGTCTAGAAACAACTTGGTGAATACAATTGCGAAGCTCTACTTATACAAAATACGGAGTCTCTGGGTGGCTATTGATACATATTAGTCCTATGAATGAATGTCAGCTAACGCTAGTAGGAGGATAACACTCATAAACGTACCTCGCATCGAATTGATCGATCATATTCAAGACCTGAACCAGATGCTTGTAGCTTACATCCTCCTTCTTGCTACTCGCGATAGCGCATGCCGTACGAACAACATTCTTGATCTGCCTCCCGTTCACCTTCTTCTCCCCGAGCTCCTGAAGTTGACTCTTCGTGAGGCTTGCATATTGATCCGCTTCGCCCGCACCAGTCGAGCCGACATTAGTTTGTTTCCGAGGCTTTATTTTCTTCAATAACGCGACCCAGATCTTTCGCTTCGCGTCAGGAGAGAGGTCCGGATAGAGGAGCGAGACGTGAATACGCGATTGAAATGCTTCATCGAACGTGCGGACGCGGTTCGTAGTCAAGAACAAGATGCCTCGGAAATATCTGCATATGTTGGTCGTCAATTAGCTTTCTCGCAAGTTCACATAAAGAACCGACGCACTCTAATTGCCGCAAGAAAACAGCAACCATTGCGTTCCGGTGAATGTCCGATAATAAACGCTCTTCTAGGAAGACATCGGCCTCGTCGATGAGCACAACTGCTTCCCATGCCGCCGTCAGATTGAAGATGCGTGTAAGTTGATTGTCAAGGACATCTGCCGATGTACCCAGTTCCCCAGCGCCAACGACATAGAGGGGTTTTCGGACGTCTATAAAATTTGAGAACAGAGAAGAAAGCGTTAGCGGGGAAACGAGATATTTCGACTGCAAAACTGTACATACATTCACTTGCAGCCTCTGCGGTTAAGCTCTTCCCAACACCCGGCGATCCGAAGAGGTTGATGATCAGCCCACGGCCCTTCCCGTCGATAAAATCGTCGAAGCCCGAGTCATCGAGGGTGTGTGCCTCTGCGAGCGACTTGATTAGATCCTTCTGATCAGCAGGGAGCACAAGGTTTTCGAACGCTCCGTCGTTCCACTCAAACGTGGAGACATTATCTACGTCAAGCTCAACTGTTGTTCATCCAAAATTTATCAGCAAAGATGACACTCGATGTCGAATGAATGGACGTACACCACTGCTTATCCGTCAGACTAAATCCGTAAACGATAGGGCTGGCGAGCATGAGCTCCTGATCTGACAATTCAGATTCAGGAGTCTTGTTGTCCTCCTGAGCCGTTGCATGAGAAGCACTGAACTTCCTCGGGTGTTTATCGATGTCTTCGCCCGTCAATGCCTTCGATACGATCGGGAGCAAGTAGTTTGGAAGTGTCTTCGAGAATGTCTGTCTGTCAATCATAATCCTACTCGAAATCTATTTGATGGGGCATAGATTAGTAGCCCAACTCTCGTGTAATGATTAGGAGAAAAGCATTTACTGTTCGCTTCTTATATCGTCGCTCTTGATCATCCCATTTGAACCCAGTCCCGTCATAGAACAGATGATGCAGGCCCTGCAGTCCAACCCATCGCTTCCCGCGTTCCACCAGACGTGCCATTAGCTCCTCCGCACCGGGATAGTACGCCATTGGATAGAATGGGAGACTCGTGATCTTCTCTGTTCCAGCAAACAAAGGGACCTCCAGGTTTAAGAGTCTTGCGTATCCGTACTTCGGCTGACCTCCACTAGTCGTATAAGCAGCATTGTAGTCAATATATTCTGCATCGACTGCCCAGAATCGGGGTCCATCACCTCCACCGCCAATGCCGGGAGGAGCACCTGGTGTGACGCGCTGGCGGATCTCGACGTTCCGGACGCGCAGTGCACGCGGCGATCCTGTGACAGGGCACGGTGCGTACAGGATTCTGCGTGGCTTGAAGAGAGCCCAGAGGAGATCGAACGTGATCTCGTCGTGTGAGAGGAGGGAGTTCAGCTCCTCAAAAGTCTCGGTGTATTCGTTGCGGATGAAGGTAAGGAGGAAGTGAAGGTGCGCAAGCTTTTCAGAAGTAGACGTGTCTTCTTCGCCCGCTTGCTGAGCTTCGTGAGCTAGTTCGGTCTCGTAGGTGGTGAGTTGGTGGAGGAAGGCCATAAAGATCTTAGGATCGACCTTGGTTATAAGGGGTTAGCGCGTTACTCACACAGCCAACGACTGAGACTCACCTTCAAAGGTTTCGATGTCCACGAAATACCCTGAACCTGTCCAATCACACTCTTCCCAACCTCACGCAGATGCTCGCTCTTAATATCCAAAGTCGTCGTGACGGTATGCATCCCTTTGTTGTCCTTCGGCTGGAAGCGACGATTGACCGTGAACGCATATGCGGCGTACGTGTCCTTGCCGTCCCTCACGCCGGTTTCAATGATTCTGTCGCGCGAGGACCATTTGCCGTTCAGTGCATCGTACGTTTCGTCGACGCGCTTCACCTCAAGGACAGAGCCAGGAGGCGCTTGAGGATGCTGCAATTCTCCTGACTGCGCTTCGTTGGCACTTTGATCGAATTCAGCGTAGACAGTCTCTCCAACAGGGATTGATACCGAAGGCACCCCATTAAATGACATGCCTTGAGTGATCCGGAAGTCTAGAATATGAGAAGGTCAAAGATGTTGAGCATCTGATGTGAATGAAAACTCACCACCTGGAGCAAACACAACACCACTACCGAACGGCGGACAATCTCCACACATACTGAGTGGATTGATTCGGATTCGGATGTACTTGGATAGCTGATAATGCACGCACGACCTATGATTTCGGTGCGCAAGCTGGTGAAAGGAGAAAGAAGGCGATGTATCTACGATGGCTGCGTTGATGTTTTATAGGGCATTTATGTGGCCCGTGCGCCACCAGCGAGCGTTATTAGCATCCATTAAGCTCCTAGGATCCTTGTATTTGGGCAGTGCAATCAGTGATGGGCGATAAGTGACTCATTCCTAGTCAACATATGAAGTTAAATGAAGGCCAAAACATAGTAGGAGAAGGTGTGCCCTAGTCATTTTCGTAGGTCAGCGGAAGCGCAAACAGATGACTGGGCTTTGAGTGATGATACTGGGAGGAGATTGTAAGGAAGAAGGTCTGACATCGTTGAACTTCAAGCCGACATACTTCTACTCACTGGCAGTTCAAGCTCCGACAGTGGAAAGTTTGGAAAGTTTACGTAAGATATAGAGAAACGGAGAAACGTCGGCGAAACTGACCAATTCATACGCAACCTCTGGCAGTGCCCTTTACTCCCATCGGTCAGGAGTAGAGGGAATACCGTGGCACTCAGCTTCGAGTCTGTTGAGTAGTCTTCCCTTACTCATCTCTATTCATTGCGTTAACAACAGAGAATAATTGATGAAACTAAATACAAGTCAAATGTTGTGGGGATCCTACACCAGATTGGGCAAAGAAGATTGAAATGCAATAGAAGACACAGTACTACTGTTAGAAGGTTTTTGGAGCAATCTGAATGGTTCAACTGCAGTCCAGAAGATGGTGCGGTACCGTTGGCGTGCTTCCTTGGCGAGCCCATAAACCACAAAAAATCCACAGGCATATACTGGGTATTCATATTCGAAGTACCTAAGTGTCAATTTTGCTAGGAGGCCACATTCTTCCCATTGAGAGGCGGGAATGAGGTTTGGCTCCCAATTGCTGTGGATTTCGGACCAGCCTGGCCAAAATTTAATTGCTGATTTCCTATTTTCCCGGACACTGAAGATTGTGTACACAGAAAGGTTCAAAATCAGGTTCCACATCAAAGGCAGAACGATGACGAAGCTGAGTATGAGAGGTCTGGAGAAGTCAGGGCGAAAAGTGTTCTCAGTGCTGCCAATAAAGTTCGCCATCTCTCTCTGTCGCTGAAAAAGAGTCCAAACGATTTTTGCTTCGTGAAGTTAGCTTTCGCGGACGGAAAAGAAGTTTTATCACTCACGGATGTGAACGAAGAAAGAAGCCAAAGGTAAGATCGAAATCCCGATGATTTCATAGAGAATCGAAGCTCCAGAATAAGAAATTGATGTTTGGCAACCAAATTCTTCATAGACGTCATATCTTGCATTTTGCACAATGTAATCTAAGTGCGCGATGAGTAATTAGCAAAGAGAAATTCGGAACCTACACTTACATAGGCCAGTCATTAGCATCGGAAAGCCAATACAAATGAGGAAGTCGATCGTTGTCTCTTTCGGCTTCTTCGACATCCGATAAGCAGACATATCAAACCTCAGTTTTAATAACTTACCTGGCTCCGACTCATATATATTAAGGAGCTACTGTAGCGGACGATTTCGAACAAGCGAAGGGTGATGACGAATGTACAAGAAGGTATTGATGCTTTTACGAAGATGGTGAGATGGGACGCTGAACGGATGTTCAACAACAAAGATTTGAGCCTGTATCTAATATGATCACTCACTGATATCGCACCAAGCAGGTGCTCTGTCGTTAGCGTTATTGGACCATACGATGGTGTTTATTCCGACGACCAAAGACTTGAGGAGAAAATTGACAGCAAGCACGAAGACAGCAGTATTCCAAGGTCGGTTGGTAAGTACGCCTATGAGTGAAATTAGGACCAGAAAGGAGCCTATGAAGTTAGCGATGGGTGCGAGGGGATACGTTGGATCCATGCACGGTTTCCTGAGCTATGCCCGTGGGTTTTGAAGCCCCCGCATGGATAATGGCATATCCAAGACAGGCTGAATGCTCGGTCGATCTGGAAGATTTCTTACCCTATACTAATTTGAGCTCCGACGCGGGATCAAATATCCGTCCGGGAATCAATCGTCCCAATCGGAAATGCACAGCAAAAGACGTCACTGTAAGTAGCGTTTGAGAGTAGAAAAATAGGCTTCACAAGTGATGTAGCTGTACCGAGAACGCGTCGCGGGGAGTACTTACAGTAATGTTACGCGATTGATCCGAAGATGCCTGAGTTGAGACAGTCACAAGATTTAGACCCTCGGGTCAACGCACGGCCCCGAGTTTACCTAGTCCGAGACGCGGACTCCGATTTGCTTACGTTTGTGGCCGGCGATTGGTTGACATGATCCTATGTACTATCTGATGATCTCAGGCCTGGCTGCCGATTGTATAGTAGATCTGTCTTTTGAACTTGTCGCGAAGCGGACTACCGGATCATTGGACAGCTCCGTTGATCGGGACTCGGGAGGACAAGTCGAGATGGGGGCGCAACTGTCGAAGGGAACTAGAGGACGTAAGCTTCAAAAGGTCTATGACGGATACTCGACGGTTTTGCCTGAGAATTCGCTATCATATAAGAGCCTTCTGCTAGAAGATGGTGAGATATTTGAGAGTCCATATATGATTCCATGAAGGAGATGCTCACCAGATTATCATTCTGTATAATATCTTCCCCCTCCAGCACTATGCACGTAGGCTCAAGCAAAGAAGGAAGCTGAGTAAATTCGGAACATAAGAATCACATACATCAACAATTGTAAGGAATACCAAGCTCTTGGAAGTCTAGTGACCGGTTGACAGCAAGAGACTGGCAGACGACTTTATCAGAAGCCAACATAAAATGCGATGCAATCTCTGGGATGGGTAAGGTTCCTTCGTTCGAGCAGCATTCCACGCTTCATGTTTCCAAAACTCTCGTTCCTCTATCAAGTGTAGACCGAAACAACTTCAGAGCTCGATCTGTCATAGACATGTCAGGAATAACCAGAGAGGAAAGCTTATACAATCATCCCCTGAGCTATTGAACATGTTTAATGGGAAGTTATCCCGTTGGCAAATAAGCGCGCGCGCCTAATAGGTGACTTCAGCGGTATACGTAGGTCCTGATTGCTTAACAGGACCTCAAAATGGTCCATGCGCCAGTAATGAGCGTTATCGGGATTCAGTAGACTACTAGGATCGCAGTGTTAGGAAGGGCGGCAGAGGCATGTCTTGGTGCGATAAATGATGGCCGATACACGTACACCACAGTGATTCTTTCCGAGCTAGCGTGCAAAGTCCAGTTTTTTATGATAGTATGAAGAGAGATGCAGCTGTGCCTTAGATGATGTGAAGTCAATTTGGACTTTCGAGAGTGAGGAATGGCAGATTCTGGGATGATGCTGATTGTCATGGTTATCTGTCAATATACTGTTTAGGCGCCCACGGGCATAGCATTGTTTTGAGCTCCGACTCAACGTGAACATTACTGGACTAGACATCTAAATGAATGCCCTCTTCATCGGTAGAAAAAATAGTACTCCATCTTTATGCGTTAAAAGCTAGTCCTCAATCTTTTAAGTCATCAACTACCTTCAAATCTTGAAGATATGTAGCTCCGAGATTCTAACACATTCTCCGGGTTCTTCCTTTATACTAGGTTACTTATTGTATGTATTCTTAGAAAGAAAATGACACTTGTATATTACTGTAAAGCTGATTGTCTTAGTATGTGAATGAAGAAACAATATAGTAGTATTAGGGCATCGCTAATTAATCACATTCCGCTGACTGAAATTATACTTGCGAAAGTCATAAAAATCATAAGCTCTAAAACCTTTGCTCGCCTATAGATTATCGACCATAAAAACTTCAACACTGTGTCTGTTGTGATGATTGTCAGTAGAAGACAGAGAAAGACTATATCATCAGCATGGCTTACACCAGAAGGAAACACCTGAACTGCAGTAAATTGGAATACAATGGCAGACGCAACTTTGTTTTCCGACGGCTTCGGGCGTATTCCGAGCCACGGTATTGCCGCCCGGAAAATGGACCGGTACCGTTTTCGAGAATTCTCGGTGAGCCCAAAGATCACAAAAAAGCCGATGGCGTACAGTGCGTTTACCCACTCGCTATACTTGAGTGAGAAGATGCTAGAATAGCCATATGTAGTCCACAGAGAGGCGGGTATGAGGTTCTGTTCCCAATCAGAATGAATCGTGGCCCAGCCGGGCCAGAAGACGATGAACGAGCCCGAAGATTGGTCTTCGCCCACATTTAGAATGACGTATACAGAAAGGTTCAAAATCAGATTCAATATTAATGGTGGAATGAATACGACGCTGAGAACCAATGGCCTGACAAAGTCACTGCGATAATTGTTTTCGGTACTGTCGAGGAATTTCGCCATCTCTCTCCTTTGTACATAGAAGGTCCAGATTATTTTAGCTGTATAAAATCAGCTTACGTTGGTGCGCACAAATGGCATAAGGGCTCACGAGTGTGAACGAACAGGGAGATCAGAGGTAGAGATAGAGTTCCAATACCAAACAAAAGAAACGATGCTCCGGACGGATATGTGGCAACGTAGCATCCCAGTTGCTCATAGATATCGTATCTTGCCCTTTGGATAGTATAGTCTAAGTATATACTGAGCGATTGGCGATCTCAAGGTGATTCCAGAAAGTACTCACATAAACCAGTGATTGTCATCGGAAAACCAGCACAAAGAAGAAACTCGAGGATAATCTCGTTTCGTTTCTGTACAATCCGGTGAGCAAGTGGATTAGATTTTGTAATCTAAAACAGACCTCGCGCCGGCCCATGTTTGTTAACGAGCTTCGGAGACGAACAATGTTGAACAAGCGACGAGTGATGAGGAAGAAACAGGCAGGTATCGAAACGTCTGTGAATATATAAAAATGAGAGGCTGTCGGCTTATCATTAAGGACCTTTCAAACACATTGAAAGTGTTTTGCTCACCGATATCACACCAAATAGGTGCGCTATCCTTGACGTTATTGGACCAGACGGTGGTATTTATTCCTATGACGAGGGACTTAAGGGAGACGTATACGACGAGCATAAAGATTCCGGTGTTCCATGGGCGGATGAATATGCCCACAAGCGAAACAAGTATGAGGAAGCAGCCAATAAAATTGAGTGCGGGTGCGAGAGGATACGTCGGATCCATTCCACAAGCACAGAGTAAGTTTGTATCCTTTGAATGTGCAGAGCTATCCAGGAGTCTTATATATTCTATTTGTGAAAAGTTGATCAGAAGTTTATGTACTCGCTTAAGTTTAAGACACCGAAGCTCACACGAATAGCAATTGGGAGTCACCCTTTGAATCAACTTCACAAAGCTGACTTCAAACCGGTGAATAGTACGAACTCTGCTAAACAAATGTGGAAACTCGACTGTAAAGTAGGGGCGAAGTACCCGCTCGAGTAGCTGAATATAGAAGGGCAGTGCTGCTTACCGCAGTTTCCCATCTTGTCCGCGATCTTAAGATTAGCCCAGCAAAAACAACGGACGCTCGCGTCTCTCGTGCTATCATATCACGTCTGTGAAACTGAGTTAGCGCACTGCTCGCTGTGACGAAGAACATGTTCGGCGTATAAAGGTATAAGAAGCTTACAAACTTGCTCGTAAGCTGCTTCATCATCGCCATCGCAAATCGATCCGAGTCGCATCAATGTTACCTACATAGATATCAGTCAGCTATCTATCCATTGCAATAGAGATTCCCAAGTACTAGCTTAGAACACAATCGGACTGAGACACACTCCGACGTATTAATCTTCAGTAAAGGCGCCACGCGAGGAGAACACACACCGACCTATGAAAGTTCTTCTAGATTAAAAATGAGAGCGTTAGACCTTATCTGATAGCAGATACATGTGAAGGATGGAGCATGCACTTCCCGAAATTGCACCGCGTCACTTATGGAGACTAGTCGAAAAAGCGAGATGAATTTGCCTTTAGCGAATAGAAATTGCGACAAGCACGGCGATGACGTTGCGATGCTCAAGACAAACATTAATGGGTGAAATTCAAGCTTAAGGAATGTATGTATGTCGCCAAGATGCCCGAGAATATGAAAGCCGGTGATGGAAGCGATATATTCTTCGTTGCCGTTGGAAGTTATTTTCTCACAGTTCTTCAACAGGAGGCCGTAGTCGACCTGTCCCGTATACAAGGAGCACTATGAAATTCTCGTTTCTTCCCCACAAAAGAGGCGCACGTTTGTCCACGTCGATATAGAAAGCCATGGAGATGCCTAGGATGTTTGAGTTCATCAAGTGTTGTTGGTCGTAGACGTCGACATGGACGTTGAAGAGAAAGAGGACGAGCAGAGTCCCGTGTAGTTCCGGCGGGACCCAGAAGTAGTCGGGAAAAGTTCCGAGTTACCCCATTCGGCGACTCGGAGTCCGGCAACCAGAGCATGCTGTCGGAGATCGGAATGCCACCGTGATTGCATGGCCAAGCCCTGTGCTCGGGCTGGTGTACGGACGTAGATTTGTAAACCAGTCGCTTATCATGTGGATGAAGTTATTAGATAGCGCTGGTCAGAGCCAGCGGTCCCCGACACGAGAATTTGATGACTAATTTTGTTAGTACAAGCAGTGATTCCCGAGCTGCAGCGGCGAATCCCTTACTCTGACTTATATTGAGAGTCTTTTCAGACATATGTAAATATATGATAAGTAAAACTATCCTTGTAAGGAGGACTGATACCTACAACAAAGCAAGCTACCCAGAGTTGGGTATTATTAAAGAGTTACAAGCATAAGACAGAATAATTTTTTCTGTATATATATATATATGTACATTAGAGACTAATTAATGTAAATTGATTCAGGAGCAGTGGCGTGCTCTTGAACATGGCAGGCTGAACGTCCGTCCACCTCTCAATCCCGGATGCCTGACGCATGATACGAGGCTGTATTTTGTCTGCGTCAGCCAAACGTCGGGCACGCTGGACGATTTGGCCTCGGGTCGTCCGAAGGCCGTCCAGCGCTTCTAGCTGAACACGCAACGCGCGAGCGTGATTCTGCGTCAACAGGTTCAACGCATCTTTCCTGCCCGCCGTTGGCACTGTAGACGATGGGACCCACTGTTCGAGATCTTCCTGATTAATAGTTTGGTTAGTGAATGCATTTCTTAAGCAAATGATTCTCTTAGTTACCTCTTCCCAAGTGAGCCTCGAAACAGCCTCCTCCCACTCCTCCCACTTCTGCCGTATTGTTACGCATCAAGCTGTGTACCCTCGTTTATGCCTTGTTTGTTTTTCACTTGACTTATTCTCCCACATCTACTCTTTGCATATGCGTACACATATGCATCATCCTTTCATCATACTTTCATCATTACTCCACTTCTCCACTTGCTCCACTACTCCGTAGTTGTACTACTCCACTCTCCGACCGGACGATGTCATCCAGTCCTTCCTTCCGACAGACTGACATCATTTACTCCACCTTCCGACATCATACTCCACTAATTAGAGCCACTTAGTACGGACTCACTCCACTTCGCCCCACGATGATGTAACTTCCTTCGGAGACCTCTTTCGCCCCACCTTATTGTTCTCTACAGTATATAAGTGCATGTACATAGGCCCCAGGTTGACACTCAAGTCAATCCTAATTGTTACGTTCACGGCTTCGATGGACTTATCACGGAAATGATAAGTGACCAAAGCGTTGTTGGGTGAAGTAGCAAGGTACAGTATGAGAGGGTCCGCTTTGTGAGGGTCTCTTATACTGGAAGTCGTGGATGAACAGAGTCTTTGGTACGTGATTGTAAAAGACTATAGGAGGATTGACTTGAGTGTCAACCTGGGGCCTATGTACATGCACTTATATACTGTAGAGAACAATAAGGTGGGGCGAAAGAGGTCTCCGAAGGAAGTTACATCATCGTGGGGCGAAGTGGAGTGAGTCCGTACTAAGTGGCTCCAATTAGTGGAGTATGATGTCGGAAGGTGGAGTAAATGATGTCAGTCCGTCGGAAGGAAGGACTGGATGACATCGTCCGGTCGGAGAGTGGAGTAGTACAACTACGGAGTAGTGGAGCAAGTGGAGAAGTGGAGTAATGATGAAAGTATGATGAAAGGATGATGCATATGTGTACGCATATGCAAAGAGTAGATGTGGGAGAATAAGTCAAGTGAAAAACAAACAAGGCATAAACGAGGGTACACAGCTTGATGCGTAACACATATGGTCTCATCGCTTTCTGCGGCATGGTCAAGCATCTGTCGGTATCGTCTCTCAGGTGCCTACGATTTAAGAAAAAGCCTGTGCTGTACTGGCAATGTCGAGTAGACTATGCCAAGTGTGGGTATGGCCTCCAAGTTCCGCGTGAAAGAGTAGACGATTGTGCGGCGGAGGAAGAGGCGATATGATCGGAAGGGTGAGTCCGGGGTGCATCGGTTTCGTGCGTGCCCGTCGAAGGAGGCAAATCAGTCGACAAACAGGCGTAGCGAATCCTATACAAGAGTGTAGCGGACTGTCAGTCGGGGTGCTTGAATAGCGATGATTGGGCTGGTTCTGTCACAGTCACTCTGGTGGCACAAACAGCAAAAACAGGTGTCGAGGAACAGCAGTTCTTCTCGTTGGTCAAAGGTTGAATGAGAGATAGTGGCATGCAAACATCAATTGAGTCGGATAGTGACGATGCCGAGAGCATGCATTGCTAGAAAGCGATGGGTGAAGTAGACGGAAGTTGGAGCGATTGGCGAGCTGAAGACAGCTGATGAGATTGTCCTTGTGAAGTTTCTTCAAGTTGAGAGTAACATGAGTAAATAGAAAGAAGAAAGAAGAGAAAAGTACCACATACCATGTCAGTGAACCCGCGCTGTGTGTCAAGCTAAAGTACTAGACATCAGCACCGAGGTAGCCAGTCTATGAAGAGAAGCACTACAGCTGCACTTCGATGAAGTGACCAATGGAGCCCGGAAAGCAATGAACACCAGAATGGATTGCACCACACCGAAGTGACAGAGCCTCGTGCAGAACAAAATAGCAAGTGAGATGGGAAAGTTACTGATACACACTACCCAATAAGTATATGCAAAGCTAAAGAAGGAACGTGAGAAGATGAAACCTAGAAAACTACCTTGAAACTAAGGGAATGACATCATGAATGACAGTGATCCAGGAACAGGAACGTAAAGAAAGAAAGCAAAAAGACAGAAAGAGGTAAGTAACACCAAATGAAGAAAAGATATAAGCAAAGAAGAACAACAGGGCAATTTCCATGGAGGGTTAAGAAGACAGAAAGATAAGACATTGAAAGGTGATTGGCTGAAGCGTGAGAGAAAAGACCCTTGCTTACTTTGCTTACGGGGAACATTTTTGTTCGCAACCACACATCCCTCTCTACGCTACGCTTCGTGTCGGGATGTTACGTCTCAACTTACGGTCTCGTATAGTTGGGTTTCGCAACGTTGGTTGCTAAGACTAATAGCGGAGCTAGGGCTCAACACTTAGAGTCTTTAAGTATGGACAAAGGCCTACGATGTGGAGTAGAGATAAAGCAGGTGTATAGTGTGACTAGAGACGGGGGGTTTGACAAAGGAGATCGAACTTAGGGTTCGATCATGCTAAGTACAGGGGTTTATATACTATGGCTGCGGAGCGGAGATACATCTGATGAACAATAAGCAGAGAACAATAGGTCCGTAGACAATAGGCTACTAATAATAGTGTGGGAGCGGGGCAGAGGGTTAGGGCGAAGGGTTACATGTGGGGCCCGGGATTGGACGATAAGAAACAAGGATGACTGAGCAAAGACAAGAATAGCAACAGATAGGGCAAAGGGTGCGGAGTCGCGGGAGTCCGTCGGAACAAAAGGGGGCCGCTGACATAGTTAGAATTTGTAACATTACCCCGTTCTTAAATTGAAACGTAGTGGAAATCAGTTAATAGATAAAGAGAAAATGGCCGTTATAGGGACAAGTTAAGTCCAATAAAGAAAGTAAGAAAAACGTGCCATATAGGCGAAGTTAACGCCAATAGGGTATCCGGTGGTGAGCAACAGGTGCTTTAGTCGCTTTGAGAGGAGTTGCGCTCCTTTATACGTCTCTGAACACGTTGTTGGAGGACTCGGAAGGTAGCGCATTCGTCGTCATGACCTTCTTGTTGTCCGCATGAGACGCATCGATGATTGTTGCATTCTGAGGCGATGGTCCAGGTGCTCGCTTATGACAATATGGACATGTATAAGATTCGCAGGTGGAGGCGGCCAGTTCGTACTGGTGTTCAATGGGGGTATGCGTCGAGCATTCGGTCGAAGAATCAAGTGCCATGGTTGAGAACGGGTTGTTGTCCGGTTTTGGACTGGTGACTGGTGATGGTGGTGCGGTGTGGACTTCGTATGTAGGGCTTGGTGACTTGATTTCCATAGGATCCGATAAGCGATCGGCGAGGCCTGGGCGTTCAGGGACTTGAATGCCGACCGAATTGATGAGATCGTGTGTGAGATCCACGACTTCATCTTCTGTAGTGAGATCGATGACTGGTGGTGCGGTGATTGCGGGTGGTGCGTGAGTGAGGAATTGGTCCAGGGCATAGCGACGAGCGTCTTCGAATGAAGTTTGAGAGGATCGGAGTAATCGAAGGGCTCCTTCCACAATAAAGACATTGGTTTCCATGACCTCTTGACCGCGGGTGGCGATGTCGTAGAATTGAGTCCAGATGGTGAGTAGAGGGGTAGCATCGGAAGTTGAGGTACTGAGACGTTGGTGAATAGTTCGATTGGTGAATAGGTTAAGGACCCTTCTTGATTCTGCTTGGGTGAGATGGCCGATGTTGATGTCTGTCGGTCGAAAGGTTGGTATGGGTGTTCGAAGGGTGGGATTGATGCGAGGTGACGGTCGTTGAGTGCGGGACGGGGGCATTGTCTAGAGCGAGTGAGTTGGACAGTTATAGTGGCAGCAACTGCAAGTGCAATAAGGGTCCGAACGTTGAGGTTCGAAGTGACTAATATGTTTGCGGCGGTGACGGGTTATGGGTCGAGTGATAGTAAGGGGTGGTTGGACACGAGCCGATGTGTTGAAGTAGTCGATTAGTTGCTGTGCGTAATCGGGGTTGAAGTAGAAAATGTGAATAAGGAAGGTGGAGAGAGTGGGAACGTGCAAACGGTTGGAGTACGCTTTCTGCCAGTCGGGTATAAAGTGTTTTTCTATTCTTGTTTTTGTGAAGGAGGGTCGGACGGCGTCCAGGTAACCGGGGCGCGTTGGAATCGAGGTAGGCGGTAATACGAGGGTTGTGGGTTCAGGAGTAATGGGTTGTTGATATGATGCAGAGAGAGTGGAGTCGTTGACGATGTTAGAGGAGTGGGGATAAGAGAAGCGAACAAGTTTGTGGGATGTGGGCATTCAGGTAAGTTGGTGGAGCTTCTTATAGGTTTTGAGGATGGTCTGTGCGTTCCGGAGATTGGACTCAGGTTCCCATGAGTTTCCAGAAGTGGGGTAACCTTTCCATTTTATAAGGTATCTTCGTCTAGTGCCGTTTCCACGGTGGGCACGGATGGCTTCGACTTCGTATTGTTCTTGTCCTTCGATCAGGTCAGGTGGGGGATTACTGTGGGGCGGTCCATATGCTTTGGTCTCGGTGTATCTCACGAGAAGCGCAGCGTGGAATACTGGGTGTATCTTCCATTTAGTCCGTGAGAGATCTAGTTCATAGACTAGTGGCGATAAGACTTTCTTGATCCGGAATGGTCCGTCACGTTTTTCCTTGAACTTCTGTGATAGGCCAGGGATTCGGAGGTTTTTGGAGTCTAGCCAGACTTTGTCGTCTTTATTGAATGGTTTGAAGTTCCGGAAGGTACGTTCCTTCATAACCATAGCAGCAACTGAATGAGCGGCTAAGGCTTCTGACCGGTAGACCGTGAGATTGGCAAGTCGTTGTGATACTGATGGAACGTTCGATTTTGGGTGTTTCAGGGGTAAGGCAATTGGTTCATATCCCATGAGAAGCGAGAAAGGGGTTCTTTTGGTGACTGTGTGAGCGCGGTTGTTATGGGCGAATTCAATGTTGGGAATATGTTGAGACCAATTTTCGGGTTCTCCAGTGCAATAAATTCGAAGATAGACTTCGATCTCTTGATTGGTTCGTTCTGCTTGTCCATCTGTTTGCGGGTGATAAGCGGTCGACATCGATGATTTGATTCCTACAATTTTGCATAGTTCTTGAAATGCTTTAGAAGCAAATTGAGGTCCTCTATCGGAGATGATGCGGATGGGAAGTCCAAATCGTCGGTATACGTTATCGAAGTATAGTTGTGCTGTTTCGATGGCGTCTATTGTCTTTTCGCAAGGGATGAGAACAATAGCTTTGGAACAATCGTGATCAATGACCAATAGAAGGGTGTCGTATCCATGGGACATTGGAAGGTCGGTGATGAAGTCCATATTGACGTGAGAGAATGGAAAAGAGTTCTTATCGGCGGCGATAGGCATTAGTGGTGGTGCGGTTGGGTGGTGATTGACTTTCCATTTGTTGACATAGTGCGCATCCATGGACGTAATCGGATACAAATTTCTGCATTCGGGGCCAATAATACGTTCTTCGGACTTGTTCCAGAGTGTTGAATATACCAGGGTGAGCGCGTACTGGGATATCATGGTGAAGTCGTAAGATTGTGCGTTTTAATTCGGGATTATCCGGGATATAGATGCGGTTCTTGAAGTATAAAATGCCAGTGTCGTCGAAAAACCAATCTTTGAGTGCGGTTCGAGCGGGTGGTAGCTTTCTTTAGTTGAGAAATGGTATTGGTGAGGTATTCGTCTTTCTTCATTGATTCTTTGATGGATTTTGTCAGGTCATCGGTGTCTGGAAGGTCATCGTCAGACTCGTAGTCGATGCTTTCTTCTTCGTCTTCCGAATCATTGTGGTTTTGTAATGCGGAAATGAAGAGGTCGTTCGGCAGCATTATAGAAACTTCGTTTAGATTCTCCCCCTGTTTAACATGGTCTGCCCGGCGTGATAGAAGGTCAGATTGTATCATCTGTTTGCCGGGAACATGTGTAATGTGAAGGTCAAATTGTGATAACAACAAATGCCATCGAGCTTGACGGGGCGAAAGTCGCCGGGCCTCTCTCCAATAGGTAAGATTGCGATGGTCACACCACAAGGTGACTTGATGTGGTGATCCAAGGAGATAATGTTTCCAAGTATTAAGGGCGCGAATGATGGCAAGTAGTTCTCGGTCGTAGATTTCGTAATTACGTTCGGCTGAGTTGAGTGATTGCGAAATGCATCCGATGGGTTTAAGAACACTGTTGTCATCATGTTGGCGAAGGACAGCTCCGGTTGCGACTTTGGAAGCATCGGTTTCTAAGAAGAAAGGTTTGTGGGGGTTCGGCATTAGAAGTAGCGGATGTTGAGAAAATGCAGCTTTGAGTGCGTCAAACGCCTTCTGTTCAACCTCAGTCCAAACGAATGGTTGGTCTTTTCGTTTGAGGTTGTCCAGTGCTTTGGTAATCTCGGCGTAGTGTGGGATAAATCGGCGATAAAAGTTGGTGAAACCAGTAAATGAGCGAACGTCTTTGACGTTGGTGGGTATTGGCCATTTGGTGATGCCTTCGATCTTGGTAGGATCCGTTTGGATGTGATTAGGCGTAATGATGAGTCCTAGATAAGTGAGTTTCTGTGTATGGAAGAAACATTTGGTGGGTTTGAAGTATAAGTCATTTCGTTGAAGGATTGTGAAGGCGCGTTTGGCGCGGTGGATAAGTTCTGGTAAGGTTGGGGCATGGATGAGAATGTCGTCCATATAAACCAAGAGGTGGTTCAGTAGGATTTCTTCTCCAAGAATGTCGTTCATAAAGTGTTGGAAAGTTGCTGGAGAATTGCATAAGCCGAAAAACATAACTGTTGGTTCGAAAAGTCCTCGTTGAGTGGTAAACGCAGCTTTCCATTGGTCTCCTTCTTTAATCCGTATGTTATTGTATCCCCATCGAATATCTAGAGCGATGAAGTATTGTGATCCGTGGAGTTTGTCCAAAAGGTCTTGAACAAGTGGTAATGGGTACGCGTTTTTGATTGTACCATTGTTGAGGTAACGGTAATCTTGTACGGGTCGTAGAGTTCCGTCTTTCTTGTCAACAAAGAAAAGGGGTGATGCCATAGGCGACTTTGAAGGTCGTATATATCCATTTTTAAGGTTTTCGTTGATGAAGGTGTCCAGAGCGGCGCGTTGCGGAAGAGATAGTGGATATGGAGAGTGCCGTTTGGGAATGAAATCTGGTTTGAGATCGATAGCATGGTCATATGGTCGTTTTGGTGGAAAACGGTGTGCTTTTTCTTCGTCGAATAGGGAAAGGAATTGGTGATATTGGCGAGGTACAAGATCTAGAAGTGGCTTAACAGCTTCAAATCCTTTTCGAGCTTGTTGTGCAAGCTGAGTCGAGATGTTGACGCGATTGAGTTGTATGGATCCTGTATCCCAGTCGATTTTTGGCTTATATTTCTTGAACCATGGTAGGCCAAGAATAATTTCTTCTTTTCCAAGAGTGGTAACATAGAATCGCATAGCATATTGTTGATTTCCAAGTTTGACTTGAAGAGGTGTATAAGCGGTGATACGTCCGGCATTGTTGAGTGTTCCATCAACGTTCTTGGGTCGCAGTGGATGTCGTAATTTGATTGTTTTTAGGTGGAGTTTTTCTACGAGTTTTCGGTCGATGAATAGTCCTTCGGCTCCGGTGTCTAGAAGTGCAGTCGCTTTGTGGATTTTATTGTTATAGCTGAAGGTAATCGGAATTCGTAAGGCATGATTGTCGTTAATAGAGTTGATGAGCAGCCGAATATTCAACGAGAGAGATGGCTGCGGAAGCTCTTCGTCGTTTAAAAATTTGCTTCCTCAACTTTATCAAAGACTTGATTGACCGTGTCATCATCAAGACCAATGAGAAGTTGTTGAATTTGGGCAGCGCGATCTTCGGTTGAAAGCGGTTCTTGGTTGTCATCTTCGTTTTCGGGTTCCGAGTATTCGTCTTGATCATCCGTGGCTGTGATCTGACGGATGACTTTGGCTTTAGGTGTGCGTGAGTTTGGCCATCGAGATCTGTTGTTGCGTTTGGGGTGTGGCTGAGGACATTTAGCGGTACGATGTCCTGGTTTGTGACAATTGAAACAGAGGTTGTCTTTCATGTGTCGCTGGTATTCTTCTGTTGATAAACGCGCAAGGAATAAATGGTTGACTGCTGAATCGACGAGTTGATCTATGTCATTGAAAGAGTTATCGGAGGGTTCCTCTTCAATGTACGCTTCATTGGTAATGGCGCGGATTTGTCGGTTGGCTTGGCGTGTAGGTCGTCGAGTGGATTGGTATTCATTCGATCTGGGGCGTCTGTCCATTGCGCGACCAATTTTATAGCCAGTGTCCAGTTTGGTGGCAAGATAGTACCATCCGTCCATTGTAGTAGGTTGTGGATGACAAGCTAGTAACTTTTGTAGGAGGTTGTTATTGAGTCCTTTCCAATATTGGTTACGTTGAGCAATATATCCAGTGATTCGAGCGCGTTGTATCAGTCCTGCCAGCTACTTGATTGAATGATATACAGTGTTTGCTGAATGTATTAGACATACTCATTGAATAAAGCTGCAGCAATCACTGTAAAATATAGAGCAGCTGATTGAATAAAATACATTGTTACTGCAGAAAATTTATTGCATTTCACTCAGCAAATGCTGGCTGATGAAGAGAAGGGTGAGCCAGCCTTGCTGGGCTCTGATGAAGGGTTGCATACCTAGGGAATACTAGGCCTGCAATACCTATTAGGAATATATCACTGAATAATAGATAATGCAATTGTATACCCACCGCTTTTTTGAGCTATTTATAATACTCAGGTACAATAGCATGCTGTAATAAATCAGAATTTCATAATTTCCGCCCGTTTTGGCATATGAGGCACATCAGGGTCTAGGACCCTGAGGTCCGGCAGGTTCCAGGTCACCTGGAGCTGTTACCGCTTCAGGAGGCCGTGGGAATAAATTCAAATTAGCCTTTGCAGGCTCTACAGGCATCCAAAAATAGCGCGAAAATAGCCAATAAATCAGAAAATATTTGCCGCTTTGCTCTAGCGTGGGAACTACGTATTGAGACAGCCCAAATAGGGTACGAGGATGTTCTGGGCCACCCTGGGCCCTTCCTAAAGCGGTAAAATCATTATAAAATAGATAATTATATTTGCACTCAAGTGCATATATGCAGGCTTCCCCTGGGCTTACTGGCTGCATATAAAATACAGTAAAATCGGATTATATTAGTAGAAGCATATTGAACACAATTTGGATAGCTATATATGGTAATTACAGCCAGGAACATACCAGAAACATCAAAACACATTCCGGTTGACATGCTAATGCTACCGGGCTCATTTTATCACAATGGGATACCCCCGGGATGCAAATTTTGATGCAAATCTATTGGGGCATACTACTAGAGCCTCAAAAGCCACTATCCACAGTGGGGGAGGCACTTGATGTAGCACAGTGGATTATTCTTTTATTTAAATGTTATTTATATTACTGCACTTCTACTGCACGTAATGGCACGTATAGATAGCCAAAATAGATCTATTTAACGAGGGGAGCAAGAATATGCAGCCAGAATTGTCACACGGTCACTGATGATGTCAATAGCACACTTTTACGTTTACGTGTGCATGCAAAAATTGCACAGCTTCTACAGACACCCCTGTAAGTGCCGCATGTGTACTAATGGCTTTGATCAACTGTATATATGTCTCACGTATCTCTCACGAAGTTTCACGTCAATCGGAGCTTGCATTGAATTGATATTAAGCCTACAGTATTGAGAAAGACTGGTCATTTTTAATTTTACAGGAGGCATACAGGTCAGGCACATCATGCCAAACAACCGTCTTAAGTATCCTAAACATAATCCAATTGCATGTTTGGGGTACAGATGGAATGTATAGGTTATATGTGTTTTGGACATGTCATACATATACTGATATTACAAGTAGCAATCCACCCTACAATGTTGCATATGACTTGCACATTCTAACTACATCTCAAACATGCAATTGGATTATGTTTAGGATACTTAAGACGGTTGTTTGGCATGATGTGCCTGACCTGTATGCCTCCTGTAAAATTAAAAATGACCAGTCTTTCTCAATACTGTAGGCTTAATATCAATTCAATGCAAGCTCCGATTGACGTGAAACTTCGTGAGAGATACGTGAGACATATATACAGTTGATCAAAGCCATTAGTACACATGCGGCACTTACAGGGGTGTCTGTAGAAGCTGTGCAATTTTTGCATGCACACGTAAACGTAAAAGTGTGCTATTGACATCATCAGTGACCGTGTGACAATTCTGGCTGCATATTCTTGCTCCCCTCGTTAAATAGATCTATTTTGGCTATCTATACGTGCCATTACGTGCAGTAGAAGTGCAGTAATATAAATAACATTTAAATAAAAGAATAATCCACTGTGCTACATCAAGTGCCTCCCCCACTGTGGATAGTGGCTTTTGAGGCTCTAGTAGTATGCCCCAATAGATTTGCATCAAAATTTGCATCCCGGGGGTATCCCATTGTGATAAAATGAGCCCGGTAGCATTAGCATGTCAACCGGAATGTGTTTTGATGTTTCTGGTATGTTCCTGGCTGTAATTACCATATATAGCTATCCAAATTGTGTTCAATATGCTTCTACTAATATAATCCGATTTTACTGTATTTTATATGCAGCCAGTAAGCCCAGGGGAAGCCTGCATATATGCACTTGAGTGCAAATATAATTATCTATTTTATAATGATTTTACCGCTTTAGGAAGGGCCCAGGGTGGCCCAGAACATCCTCGTACCCTATTTGGGCTGTCTCAATACGTAGTTCCCATGCTAGAGCAAAGCGGCAAATATTTTCTGATTTATTGGCTATTTTCGCCCTATTTTTGGATGCCTGTAGAGCCTGCAAAGGCTAATTTGAATTTATTCCCACGGCCTCCTGAAGCGGTAACAGCTCCAGGTGACCTGGAACCTGCCGGACCTCAGGGTCCTAGACCCTGATGTGCCTCATATGCCAAAACGGGCGGAAATTATGAAATTCTGATTTATTACAGCATGCTATTGTACCTGAGTATTATAAATAGCTCAAAAAAGCGGTGGGTATACAATTGCATTATCTATTATTCAGTGATATATTCCTAATAGGTATTGCAGGCCTAGTATTCCCTAGGTATGCAACCCTTCATCAGAGCCCAGCAAGGCTGGCTCACCCTTCTCTTCATCAGCCAGCATTTGCTGAGTGAAATGCAATAAATTTTCTGCAGTAACAATGTATTTTATTCAATCAGACAGCTGGCAGCAGTGGTTGTATCAGTGGTTTAAACGCAAGATTGTACGACTCAATAGATCCCGTTTGACGAAGGTTATCCAGTTCTAGCTGAGCTTGGACAGTGAGTTCCGATGATACAAAGGTTCGTTCAAATTCTTGAATAAACTCTTCAAAAGTATCCGTTTCGAGTCGACCAGATGCGACATATTGAGTGGCGAATGGTATGGATCCTGGTTCTGAGCAGTGGGAAATTATGAATCCGATGCATCGATAATCCGTGTTATATTGTTGTGCGTTGAGTCGTAGGAAGACGTTGCATTGCATGAGAAATCGATCGACATCCTTTTGAGTTCCGGTGAAGGGCTTGATTTTCATCGGAATAAAAGCTTGATTGACGTTATTCGGTTCGTCATCATCTCCTCCAACTGGTCCTCCAGGTCCTCCAGGTCCTCCTCCTTCTCCTCCTGGTGGGTTTCCTCCAGGTCCTCCAGGTCCTCCAGGTCCTCCTCCTCCTCCTCCTGGTGGGTTTCCTCCAGGTGGTCCGTCATCTCGTCCACGATTTCTTGCTGGTCCCCACATTCTTCCTCCTTGTCCAAAGCCATGCCAGGCACTAATACTTTCTTCTCCAGGCGGGGGGCGAAAGAATGAGGCGTCTGTGACTGTAATAGTTTGTGTACCAGCCATTGTATTTCGTGATAGTGGTTCGATGTGAGGGCGAGTGTATGTGAGAGAGGGTTTTGGTTTTATGGGAGGTAGGTTAGGATGGGTTGTTGGTCGAGTAGGAGTTTTTTCTGCGAAAGAGTAGTGTGAGGTTCCTGATATAGAAGACTGTTGTGATACTGGTCGTTTAAACGGTTCTTCAAAGAGGTCTTTGGGTGGATCCTGAGGGGCTGGGGTAGGCGATTCAGTAGATGATTCGCGAATTGGTGAGGGTTCACGGCTCGGTGCTGGTTCACGAGGGGGTGGTGTTGGTTGGCGGGTAAGTTCAGGGTGTCGGCGGTAATATTCGTCTTTTAACTCCCTCCAGTTGGGTGTTGAAATTTCGTATGCTTCTCTTGGGTCCCAACCTAGGGGTACAGTAGTCCACTCGTTGTTGATAGGGTTCCACACCCAAGGTGTCTCTGAGAGGGTTCCGTCACTATTTTGGAAGTGAAAGAGTTGAGTTTCTTCGTTGAAGGTGAGGGTTGTAGGAAATGGTGGTGGGGGTGGTTCGAGATTATCAAATTCTCCTGCTAGAGATCGGCTGGCAAGGTCTTCCCAGTTAGGTGTATTGGCAATGAAGAAGGCTCGTCCTGCCGTTGCTGATTTTGCTGCAATAGGCGTCCACCTACGTACAGATGGGTCGTAGGACCAAGGTCGTTTCCCTACTTCTCCTTCGAAGGTGAGGTAAAAGAATTGTGTCTCTCTGTTGAAGTGTAGGTTTCGATGTGGTGGTGGTGCTTTAACAACGCTGGTGTACGTTGGCTCGGATGTTTGACTGGTAGAAGCGGTGGGAACAACAGGTGTTTGCGTAGTTTGGGTTCGACTTGGTTTAGTTGATGATGATGGTATAGCAGGTGTTTGAGTAGTCTGACGCGAGGAAGACTTGCTTTTGCCTTTATCTGCCGTGGTGACTAATCGGTTCCGGAATGATATCCGTAACTGTCTGAGTCGTCGTAGTAAGAGTTGAGAGTATGAGCAGTAACGTGGTCTTCAGGTATTTCGATGGGCGGTGCTAGGTAAGTGATGAACGGTATTATTGGGTGTGGGTTGATGGTGTTGACAGGTACACTGAAAGATGTAGTGGTTGACGTCGTCGCTGAGATTTGCCCAACAGAAATGTCTTGCTACAAGACGTGTGGTTTCTGCTTCGCTTCGATGTAATGTTTCTCCGTGGTTATCGAAATGTATGTGACCAATAAAGAAACGACGTAGATAAGTGTCTCTAGGGATGAATAAGCGTGTATGATGCCACAAGAGTCCGTATTTGTATATCCAAGGTTGTTGTTGATCTCGAGTGTATTGTGCGTATTCAACAGCTGAAATCCAATCACGATATCGTTCGTCCAAGAGTGTTCGGATTCGATTTAGGATGTCGTCGAACTCTTCGGCAAATGCGAGGAATCGGTTTCGGATGAGGTCTCTGGTAGAGTAGATAGGATCGTCAAGGGCTGGAAGGGATAGGATGTCAGCCACGATGGCGGTACGGTGTAGTGTATCCTTAGAAGTCGACGGTCACTTCCACAGATGTGGATTATGCGGACTTTGTTGGGGGCGAAGTTTTCGAGGTAGAAGAATGCGTCTGGGTTGGTGTGGTAGAGGATGAAAGTGTCACTGTGGTTGACAATGGGACTCGCAGTTCAAGTGATTGTCCAAACAGTATCGTCGCAGTATTGGGTGAAACTGTATGAATCGTATTGATAGCAATTGGTGACTGAGTATCGGATTTCGTATATGGGGCGTCCTAGGTTGTCACGTTGATTGGTGTTGGTCTGGTCAAGAATCTGAACTCCGTTTGGGATTAGGTTTGCCGTGGTGAATAAATAATGATGTTTTAACAGCTTGTCTGTTCTCAGATTTCTGGATCGGTCTCCCTTCGCTGTATCAAGCGGCACGTCTGCAAATGTTTGCTCGTTGTCCAATAGGCGTCCCAAAGACTAGGCTAGCAGCTTTTATGCCTTCTTTGCAGGTACTGAGTCCTCTTCCTGTGTGCACAGCTACGGTCCCGTTGTATATGACAGAAGTTGGTTCCTGTTCTTTGTAACGCTACTGTCCGGGGTTTTAATCAACCAATGAGCTGGAGCGGTTTTCTTAATCTTCGGATCGCGACTCTCGAAGTTTTCCTTGGCCTCCCTCTTGCAATCGATGAGCACCTTGCTACACTGAAGGGATTACCTCGAGCGGTAGTTCTTCTGGACTAGATAGGTTTACAACTGGTTAGTAGTACGTGGAGCTAAGGCTCAACACTGTAGTCGTAAAGACGGATGTCTTCGACGGTAGACAAGTTCGATCTAATTGTTACGTCTCAACTTACGGTCTCGTATAGTTGGGTTTCGCAACGTTGGTTGCTAAGACTAATAGCGGAGCTAGGGCTCAACACTTAGAGTCTTTAAGTATGGACAAAGGCCTACGATGTGGAGTAGAGATAAAGCAGGTGTATAGTGTGACTAGAGACGGGGGGTTTGACAAAGGAGATCGAACTTAGGGTTCGATCATGCTAAGTACAGGGGTTTATATACTATGGCTGCGGAGCGGAGATACATCTGATGAACAATAAGCAGAGAACAATAGGTCCGTAGACAATAGGCTACTAATAATAGTGTGGGAGCGGGGCAGAGGGTTAGGGCGAAGGGTTACATGTGGGGCTCCGGGATTGGACGATAAGAAACAAGGATGACTGAGCAAAGACAAGAATAGCAACAGATAGGGCAAAGGGTGCGGAGTCGCGGGAGTCCGTCGGAACAAAAGGGGGCCGCTGACATAGTTAGAATTTGTAACAGGGGATCTAACTAGCAACACCCGATAAATTCACGACTGGCTTGTAAGTCTAGTATGGACGATTGGCTGACATGAGCCTACTTGATGGACTCAGGGCTGGCTGCTGAATTTAGCCAAGAAAATAACACCCGGGGGGCATGCATACATAATAGATCTGTCTTTGAGCTTGTTGCAAAGAGGACTATTGCACCGAATATCTGGTCAGGAGCGTGAAAACACCCATGTTTCCATTGATCGGGACTCTGGAGGACAAGTGCAACTGTCAAAGCCAGCCTAGGGTGCTATGTAAATGTAAGCTCCAAAAGGTCCGTTGCAGTACTTGAGCCAATATTCCATGATGGATACTCAACAGTTTTGCATGGTAAGTCGAAGTCATTTAGGAGCCATTCGCTAGAAAGCCATAAAAATTTGAATGTTGTTAATTCCTAGATGAATATGTAAAACAATGATACTCATCAAGATCTCAATACCGTATACATCACTGTTCACGTTTTTACACATGTGTTTGTCCATGAGGCTGTCGCATTGTACACGTAGTCTGATACAAGATAAAGCTGAGTCAACTCGCAACATACGGGCTGCATACTAGGTTCTTAGTAGTACAGATGGTCAGTTCCTATTTGACAGCGAAAACCCGGGAGGGAGCACCATGCATCTCGCGCAATTGGCTCTGGGGCGTTGTGTGTCTTGTTAAAACTTCAAGTTGTCTGTAAATGTGGATGATTTTCCAAGAGAATGGTAGAAAGTACAACAATGACGTTGCTATATTTGGGGCTGCATGGGCAAGATTCAATCGTACGAGCATTATTCGACATTTTATGCTTTTGAAGCTCTCATTTATCTATCACACATAAGCGGAAACAACTCCAGAGCTCAATCTGCTATGGTCAATGTCGGAGATTAACAACGAAGAAAGCATATTTATCAAGCCACTTACACATCAGAAATGAAGACTGGAGTAGAGTTGAATACTATGACTGATGCAATTTTGCTTCTCGAGGGATTTCGAGGTACTCCAAATGGTTTTATGGCTGCCCAGAATATGGAATTGTACCGTTGACGAGCACCCTCGGTGAGCCCATATATTGCGAAGAAGCCGAAGGCATATATCGGGTTTACCCACTCGCCGTACTTGAGTGAGAGTATGGTCGGATCCTCTGCTGCCCAGAGAGAAGTGGAAATGAGCTTAGGTTTCCAGTCGGAGTGAATGGTGGACCATCCTGGCCAAAAGACAAAAAGCGGTCCTGGGCCCTCGACTGCGCCAACCGTGAGAGCAATGTAGATAAATATGTTTATTATCACGGGCAGAATAACGACGATGCTGAGAATGAAAGGTCGGACGAAGTCGTTGCGATGAGTTTTTTCGGTGCTGTCAAGGAATTCGGCCAACTCTTTTCTTCGTCGGTAAAGGGTCCAAAGTATCTTTGCTGCGGTATGTTAGTGTGGTATGGCACCGGTGGAAAGGTACGAGTCTCACGAGCATGAAGGGACAAAGAAAGCAAAGGTAGCGCCACAATTCCAATGCTTTCTAATAGAACCGATGCCCCAGAATGATATGTTGCAATACCACATCCTACTTCCTCGTAAATAGAATACCTTGCTGATTGCACAGTATAGACTAAGTGTACGGTCAGTGTTTAGCAAAAGAAGATTCTAGACCAATGCTTACAGATGCCAGTGACTATCAATGGAAAGCCTAGACAAAGAAGAGACTCGAGAAGAAGCTGCTTCCGCCTCTATATAATCCGGTGAGTTGTGAGGAATATACATCAAATTAACTCACACACCTCACGGTGACTCATGTATGTCAGCGAGCTTTTGAAAGAGACGATGTTGAACAAGCGGTGGGTAATGATGAACAGACAAGTGGGTATTGAAACGGATGTAAAGACGTGAAGGTGAGATGCTGACGGTATGCCGTTAAGTATCTGATTCTTAGATTTAAAATGAATAGACTCCTCACATATATCACACCAGACAGGTGCTATATCATCGGCGTTATTAGACCAGACGATCGTATTTATTCCGACAACCAACGACTGAAGGAGATTATAGACTGCGAACATGAAAACGCCCGTATTCCATGGTCGGGTAAGTAAGTCCACCAGCGAGATAAGAGTAAGTAAGCAGCCGACGAAATTGGCTATGGGGACGAGAGGGTACGTTGGATCCATGCCAGGGACTGAGGGATATCTGGGAAGCTCGTCAATGGGCAGTCCAGCTCGTCCAACTGCCATACTTGAGTCAAATTTCCATTAGAACTCAATTTCCTCAGGCGCGTTTGATTACCGATGTTCATGGAATAGCAATCAAGTGTATATCCATGGAAACTATGCGCCACTCGAAGCAGTTGGGGAGTTAGCTGTGTTGCGGCGCACGACTATGAGCATAGCGGTTTCTCACACTAGAATAGATCTGGATGATTGAGTTGCATGTATCTGACAGAGAATAACAATCAGACATACCTTCAAAATAGCACTTTAAGCCTCCTTCGCCTAGGCAAAATATGAGCGTTTTGCGATGCTATAACAGCCATATTTCCTTTAGCACAGCCGAGGCTTAGCATTTGCAAAGAGATGTGCGATGCCCAACCTAATTAGATCATCAGGGCCATAAACCAGAATACTGTTTTCTGGGTCCAAAGCTATGTAGGACCAGGTGAAAGAGCCCTCAGGCGGTCGCCAAGACCTACTAAATGAGCTACTCGGTAACGCCTAAAGCTTCTATAAAGTGCTTGGAGAGCTTCCCGTGGTGGTTGTTGGTGCCAAGAATTGAAGAATGCAACATATGTCCCAGAGTCTTGTTCGTATCGCGGAGAAAGAAGTTGGCTCGGTCCACTCGCAAAAGATAGACACTAACTCGTGTAGCAGGTAGATAAAATAATCACTGAGGGACTGGACAGTGCGTCGGGCAAGAAACAGCTTCACCGAGGTGAAGAGAGGAGCTCCGAACAGCGCTAAGCGCCACCGCCTGGAGATTTGCCAAGGCCCGGTATATATGTCGCCAAGATGCCCAAGAGTGTGAAGAGCGGTGATGGAAGCAATATGTTCGTCATTGTCGTTGTGTAGTTATTTTTTCACAAAGCAGTTTAGCGGCGAAAGAGAGGCGATACTTGAGCTGCCCCGTATATAAAGACGACCAAGAACTTCTTGTCTCTACCCTACAAAAGAGGCGCACGTTCGCCCACATCGATAAGAAGGCCACGAATGTTTGAGCTCGTCGAGCACGAAGCGACGTCGGGCGTACACGTCGACATGGACGTTGAGAAGAAAGACGACGAGCAGAGTCCCGTGTCAGTTCCGGGATGCAAAAGTGGCGTCGGGAAAGGTTCCGAGGCACCCGGTTCGGAAAGACTGTCGCACTCCGGAGCATGCTTTCGGGGACCTGGATGCCACGTGCATGACTGCATAGACAAGCCTAGATCTAAGTTTAGCACCGTGTCATATTCATCACGCATTATCTTTGCGACTCCCAAATCACGCTCGACCGACATTTCCCTTTGCCTTCCTCACCGTCGTCCTTCTCTTTGCTCGCCGTCGAAAACACTCGTCGCGGACGTCAGCGCACTCTTCTCAGCGAGCTCACCACAACAGCAAAGCCAACAACCCTCGCCACCGTTGACTCCACCGGCGCTTGCTACTGACTCTGGCTGCAACACCGGCTCTAGCGACTCAGACAGTCCCGAGATGGCACACCCCTTCCCATTCCACTCTGAATTGGTGGAAACGACCATTCTGCAAACCGACTCGACGTCTCGCGACCAGCAGCAACAGGAGCACGGCCACTGGGACAATGAGACGCTGCACTGGCGCATGCCGGGCGAGGACGACCAGGGACAAGCTGCGCGGGCGGCGCTATACGAATACCCGGATGTGGAAGACAGCGATATCGATGTTGACACAGATGTACCTATACCATCGCAGCCTTCGTCTCCGCTAGTCGTTAAAACAGCTGAACCGCAACCCAAGCCAGCTCTGGTTCTACCATCTTCTGCCACACGAGAAGCGATAGCGTCGAAAGCGCAACCACTATCAAAGTCGCTATCAGAATCTCCTCCGCCACCTACCTCACCAACACAAACGAAGAAGAAGCCAGTGAAGAAGCTAGAATGGGATTGGGCACTCGAGCATGCAGACCGCACTCGCGAATCACGTTTAGATGCTGCGGGAGGTGTGGGTGATATCTTCCAGATAGACCGCAAAGCACTTCGTGATGTTGTGAAGGAGAAGATGGGCGGTGAGGTCGTTCGAATACGCTTCATTTCAAGTGGTTCGTCCTCTACTGTACACTTGCATTTATTCTTACTTGTCTCATTCTCACTTGTTTCTATGCATACAGGAACGTTCCACAAAGCTTATCTTGTCACCCTTGCCTACCCCGCGAATGATTTCAGCTCTTTACCATCGTTCGCGCCAACCTACAAGAAGGTTATCTTTCGCGCCGCACGTAGATTCATGCCGCGTCTTAAGACCGCATCAGAGGTCGCCACGCTTAAGTACCTTCGCGAGCACACGAGTGTTCCTGTACCTGAGGTCTTCGCCTGGGATGAGAATCTTTACAACCGAGTGGGCGGAGAGTGGATCTTGATGAGTCGGGTGAGCTCTACGTTCTTTTTATCCGTATTATTTCTTTCTGTTGCTTCTCTGCGTCATTCCTGTAAGTCCTTCATGATGGGGTTTTCACGAGGTCGGTGACTTCATGCCCCCGTAAGACACTGTGCTGTCAGCACAGAACAACGCCGTGAACGCCGTTCACATTTGTTATAACCCATGCTCCGCGCCACCATCTGGATCACAAAGGCGCTCTGTTATCTTTGGAAATACCCCATCTTAAGCTCAGGGCCGTCACCTTTGATTCCCTATCTCCCCATTCGACTTATATTCGCTCTTTGTTCGTGCGGCGTTCAGGTTTATTTATCGCCGCCTCTTCATTTGTTTGCTCTTCCTTCATTCCTTCCTTCATATCTCACTTTTTCTCTATCAATTCTGCGGCGGGGCTTCGAAGATTCATTGTCTCAAATGAGACTTGGTGTCCTCTTATTACATTTCGGGGGAAGGATCGCCCCGTGCCTCCAGGCTGGCTTCTTTGCTTCTCTAGTCATTTGCAGACTTGAGTTGACTTCGATGACTGGGGCTTCTTTATTCAGTGCTGGGACTAGATGTGAATGTAATCTATTTTTGGAACGCTCTATTTTTGTGTTTCGCCTTCTCTTCCTCTTGAATTGCCTTTACCGCGCTTTATCCATTCTTTCTATTCATCTGGATCATAGTCTAGAAGGTGATTCACTGACGATATAATTTCTTTTAGGCTCCTGGTATTCCTCTTCGGAAGGTTTACCAGTCTCTGCCGCACAAGCAACTCGTGGCTTTGCTCTCGAACCTCGCAAGGATGTTGATTCCTCTCTTCGGCCATCGCTTTTCGCACATTGGGAGTTTGTACGAGGGAAAGGGTGCCTTCAATTCTGGAGTCACTTTGCCAGCACCTCGCCCTGTGCAGTCGTTTACTCACCTATCACCATTAGATCACCATGAAGACCACGTCCAGACCCCAACGGCGGAGTCTGCTGCCCGTGCACGGTCGATTTTAGACTTGGGAGGAAAAGGAAAGGATGTGGACTTTGCTTTTGGGAGCAGCTTGCCGACGCCGACACATACTCCTTCTGGGCCGTTTCCTTTAACGTTATCGGTGAACGGAGCCGATACACCGAAAGCACGCTTACCGCCGAGGATGAGCAGGTCTGGGTCGGTCGATGTGGAAGGCACTTCTAACCTTCTGTCATCTCTACTTACTTCTGCAGCTCAACATTCATTATCCGAAATACAACTCCAGCAAAGCGCTCTGTTTCATATCGGACCTATCATTTCGTGGCCCTTCTTTGGCTCACACCGGGGCGACTTGAGTCATACCTCTATACCGCCTGAGATCGAGCGTGGGCCATGGACAAGTAGTGCAGCGTACTATCGCGCATGTGTAGAGAGAGAGGCGAAAGGTGTGGAAAGGGAAAACGAGGGAAGGGCAAAGCCGCATAGGCTGCATCTGGATCCGGACGAGGTTAGGGTGAAGGAAAGGGGACGGACTGCTGGGAGGGAGAGAGGCAGGGCAGGCGGTGGTCCTCCTGAGAAAGGGAAGGGGATAAAGAAAGGGAAGGGAGAGTATATCTGGGGATATGGATACGTGAGAAGGACGCACCTTGGTGGAGGGTATGGAATGGAAGGCGACTCCGACTCCGACTCCTCGTCAGAAGCTGAAGACGACGACGAAGTGGCATCATCTTCCTCCTCAGATTCGGACTCTTCTGATGATGCCTCGCCCGCGCGGTCACTCTCCAGCGCGTCGGCCTCGAGCCTCAACTCCGACGACGATGAAGACACGATGTACCGAGACTATCGACGGTTCCAGCGCTCGACGTTCCTCGTAGCGGAGCTCAGTCGGCGGGAACGCCAGGTTCGGGGTGAGATGGGGCGATGGGAGCGCTGTATGACCAAGTTGGAGGAGGTTCTGAGCGAGGTGAGGGAGGCAGCCGCTGTTGGAGGATCCGGGAAGGACAAGGAGGCGTTCGGGTTAGATTGCCACGACTTGAGCTTGGACAATGTGTTTGTGGATGAAAATGATCCCTCGAAAATTGTAAGTTTATTCCCTTTATCACAGATTCCTATTGATTGTCATCCAGACTTGTGTCATTGATTGGGAGTCGACTACAACCCGTCCACTCTGGGCATGCGCGCATCTTCCTTCGTTCCTCCTTCCTTCACCGTTTGCATCGAGTCTATTCCGGAAAGCCGTTGCAGCGCTCTCGAAAGAAGAATATCCCCAGGCATTCGAATGGTTGCTACTAGAGCGTGCTGGCGCGCCTTTACGGTATGCGCACAAGTGTGCGGAGTGGGATGGGTGGGAGGAAGGTCTTGTCCACGGAATATTGGGCGACGTGGAGGTCGAAGAGGAGGCAGAAGCGCACGTCGATTCACCAGCACCTATGGATGCAGGACCAGGGACATTTGTTGGTATTGGCGTGAACGCCATGCCGCTTCGGCTCTTAGATCCAGTGCAGTCGTCGTCACGCACTCGCGTGGAGAGCAAGGAGCCTTGGGAGCGTGAAGGGTTTGAAGAGCGGCTTGTGCAGCAGATGCGCGAGAACTTCCTGAGTCCGTCGGCCCTTGCCCAGCTGCGGCACCCACATTCCAGCACCCGTCTCACGAAACTGAAGCTCCCGATCCCGACCGGTGCAGTGGTCCTCCCCGGCGTGAAGGGCGGTGTCGGAGGAGTCGGGATTGAGAAGGCGCGCAGCCCGAATGCGGAGGATGGGGTGATCGTGGGTGCCGCCGGCGCGGGCGCGAGGAGGGCGAGCCATGGATCGGTCTCGGCGGCGAGCGAGCTGGAGATGGAGCGCATGCTGGATGTGAGGGGAGACGAGTGCGGAGGGCGGGGAGGTGAGCTGGGGAGGAGGTTGGAGGCGTGGCTTGTGGAAGTCGAAGATGAAGACCTGGCCAATCCTGTCGTTTCCTCACATCCGGCCAGTAACAACTTTCACAATGACGGACGCGCTCGCGCTCGTGTAGAAGTGGCATAATCACTCACCATGTATTTGATCTTAATGACTTGCTTTCTCTTGTTCTCGCATGCTCATCGCACATATATGTTTATACTAATTGGCAGAAGAAAATAATGTAGCTAGATAAAGACGTTTATGTATATTACACATACATATGCTTCAAATCCATGTAGTAGGTCATACAACTGTAGAAGGAATACAATGAGGTAGTATATCAGTGGTTTATTATAATCGTTAGTGAATCCCTGTCGAAGAGTGAAATCAATGTAAATGAAGCTCGGCATTCGGCAGACTCAAATCAACATACATCAGGGAAACTACTTTTTGCTGAAAGTGACTTAAGCGTTACTTAAACGTCCTGAGTGACTTGAAGTCTGAATAAGGCAAGCTTGCCTTATTCATGCATGTCCTCCCATTATTCAGGACGAGTTGCCTGAAATAAGGACGAGTTGCCTGAAATAAGGACGAGTTGCCTGAAACAGTGCTCTAAGTGTTTCAGGCAATCTGCACCCCAGTGCTTCAGTGCTTCAGTGCTTCATCCTTTAATTACAGCAGGAGACAAGTGTTGTAAGACAAATTGCAGCGCTCAAGAGTTCAAGTGCATAAGAATGATCCAAGTATTTCATTGCATCAGAAATAATATAAGACAACGGTAAGTAGCTATCAGTGCCTCAGTGTTCAAGTACATCAGTCATTTACACAAGACTAAGCATAGCAGTCACTATCGTGGAACCCGCCACGACACGATTCTGAACCACTGCCACGGGCAGTGGCAGGCCCATTTCGCTACCGTGCCTTCAATTCTGCATGTTCTTTAGCGTGCCAGTAGAAACGAAGGTTGCTCTGCGAGTCGATGGTAATAAGTTATTGAGCGCACGGACAGAAACGAAACGAGAGGCTCACCAGTGAACGATTTGCTCTTAGAAGTCGACGCATTCCGTGGCCGAATCCCATTTTGAAGCGTCGTCCTCCTCATTATCGCCATCTCCGCCTGGATCCTTCTCCTCGCCCTCGTCCTTGTCCGCGCCCTCGTCCTCGTCCTCGTCCTCGTCCTTGTCCGCGCCCTCGTCCTCGTCCTCGTCCTCGTCCGCGCCCTTGTCCTCGTCCTCGTCCGCGCCCTTGTCCTCGTCCTCGTCCGCGCCCTTGTCCTCGTCCTCGTCCGCGCCCTTGTCCTCGTCCTCGTCCGCGCCCTTGTCCTCGTCCTCGTCCGCGCCCTTGTCCTTGTCCTCGTCCGCGCCCTTGTCCTCGTCCTCGTCCGCGCCCTTGTCCTTGTCCTCGTCCGCGCCCTTGTCCTCGTCCTCGTCCGCGCCCTTGTCCTCGTCCTCGTCCGCGCCCTCGTCCGCGCCCTCGTCCTCACCCTCACCCTCAATCTTGTCAGCGCCCTCGTACCCGCTCTCACTCAGGTCGTCATCTCCTTTAGCATCGGCATCCTTGTCCTCTGCATCACCTTCAACATCGCTTCTATGCTCAGCTCCTTCACGCTCGTCGCCCTTATCATCGCTCCCGTCTTCCCAATTACCAGCGCCTTCGTCATACGCTTTCTCGCAGGTCAAACCCGGACCTGCAACATCAAAATATAAGGAAAAGTCCCTGCCAGTGATACCCGATCCAACAAGTTCGGTGTTCTTTCCAGCATCGATATCGTTACTGGCATCGTAAGCTAGGAGGTGGGATCGAACCTTTTCCCAGTTTGATTCAGTGAAGAAAGAGGGATTCGACAGCAATTTAACATAGTCGTCCGTATGAGGCTGCCACAGAGCGCTAGTGAAATACCACTCAGCGCCGCCAAGCTCTTCTTTGATATTTTGCAACCGAGCCACCTGTTTATCAATGGCGACCTTGACCTATCCATGAGGAGATCAGCGAATAAAGCCACTATAAGTTCTGAAAAAAAATACCGCTGTTGCCGCAAGGGCGAGGGCACCGATAGGCTTTCCTACGGAGTTTTTGTCCAGTACTTTATGCCGACCCATGGCTAAGACGATGTGTACGGACAACACTGAGACCACGAGGTCAGAGCAGAACAGTCCTTGCTTCTGTACATTCAGGGTCAATGCATGGACACAAAATGCCACAAGTACTATTTTACTCAGTCTCCTACCCAAACCCTCCCACGGATCGGAAGAGGCCGAGGCCTCAGGGTCCAAGTTGAAGTTGAGGGACCCATTCCTCCCGTAGGGAGGGTCTGGCATAAATTATTTTAGCCGAGCCCGCTCGTCGTAAGGGTCCACCCCCGAGCATCACTTGCCGTGGGAGTGGCGGCCTTGGGCGGGCTCGACTTGAGCTTGAAATTTCATGCACAATTTCCAGCAATTTACTCACACTCATTAGGTTATATATGTAGAAATATGTTTCTGATTATCAATTAATTGTTATCAATTTAATGAACATGCAAGTTATTAACTTTTAAATTTCCCAGAAGGTCAGAACCGCTATTCCCACGGTAAGTGATGCTCGGGGGTGGACCCTTACGACGAGCGGGCTCGGCTAAAATAATTTATGCCAGACCCTCCCTACGGGAGGAATGGGTCCCTCAACTTCAACCCAAGTTGGACCCTGAGGCCTCGGCCTCTTCCGATCCGTGGGAGGGTTTGGGTAGGAGACTGTATTTTACTTACCCTTTCCATACTATACCAGCTTTCCCATAGAAACGGTTCGGCTTTCTTCTTATCAACTAGCGTCTGCAACGTCTTCACAATTGCTTCGTTTTGCATTGACTTTGATTGTTCGCCGCTGATAAAACTCGCAACTGAATGCTCAGCTTTCTCAAACAGTTTCTTGCGCCAGCTATCAGAGCATCTCTGGGCCGCCTGAAATACAAGGATTGCATCTCAATTTGGTAAAGGTAACTTGAAGATAACTAAGAATGACTCAACTACAGAACAGATGTCGGCGAACTGTGTTTCGTAACTTAGTTCCACAGAATCAAACACTTTCCCCCACAGTGTGCTGATGAGCTCATTGTCCGGGTTTTGCCATGGCGTGAGGGACTTTCCTACTGCGCGGAAAAGTGAAGGTAAAAAAATATGAATCCAACCGGCCTGAGTACCGGGAGGGAGACACTGGTTCGTCGCCCTTTTTCTGCCTGGCACGCGAGATCCTTCCTTTCCTTCATTTTGACCCTTGTCCTCCAGCCCCACTGATGTCTGCATATAAGTGAATCAGCAAAAATATGTCATAGAAATGAATTTGATTCGACACACTGAGCTAGTAGTCCGAGAGACTTTGCGATGACCAGGATAAGCCCCAGTCACTGACACTTCGGGTCCGGGAGTGCAGGATACTCTCGTCATTGCAAGCGACTGTGTTCGAGGTGCTAACGGCATCTTTCGACCACCAGTCTAATAAGAATAGTGAGTGAATGCTCACATTTAGAGTGTATCAATCAACCCACACTTGCTTCATTATCAGCCACCAGCGACTGCCTCTTGCGATGAGAGGTAGCGGATCCAATCTCAGACTGCAATACGTCAGAAAGCTGTTATCCATGGCAAGTGAGCAGCTCGAAAGGAAGCAATTACCATCGTGTCGGCCTCAGGCCGATAAGGAATGTCAGAGGGTTTCCTCTTCTTACTCAAGTCCTTTCCGCCTGGTCAGAAACGAACTTCAAATGTTACCAAAGAATTGGCACTTACTGTGGCACCGACCTGTGTGTCCATGCCAGTGAACAATGACTTCTTGACCTTGACACTCTTGCTAGTCTATTGAGATGGTGTAAAGTAAGTAAACATAATCATGAAGGAATCCATAACATGTGAAGGTGGAAGAATTACCACATCAACCTGGGAGTCGGTGTCCGGTGGCGACTTTCTCTTTCTGTTTTTTGTGACTATGATGTCCTATTCATAGGCACAAATTAGCAATCGACCCGATGTGAGGAAGGGAACGAATAGTTGTTACAGCGGAGGTGAGCCTACGGTGCATCGACGCTCACACATACCTGTATACGGGGTTCCAAGGCTAGTGATTGCACCTTACAACCATAAATCAGGGGGAAACGAGAGAAATTGGAGTAAGATAGGACTTACCGGTGCGCTGAGCTGCGAGTTGGCAGTTCTCTTGTTTGCACCCTGTCCAAAGATCAATTCAGCAAACAATGAAGGAAGGATGTAGCATGAAGATCACTGTGCTTCACTGTCTGGCACTCACCTGTCCACCTGGTTTTGTTTCGTTGTTCTTATCCTCAAGTACGGAAAGGGATTGGTTAGTAGATTGGAAAAGGTAGGAATGATATGACGTCGCTTACCGTTGAAACCTGCGACCCGGAGAGAGTGTCGCGCAGCAACTTCCTTTTCTTTGAGTTCAAGTTGCTGCTACCTCCATCCTGTTCATTACACGACAGTTGGCAGAAAAATAATAACGAAGGGATATGATCAAACGGTCATGGGGTAACTGACGTGAATCGAACAGTAATAAGTCGCACTCACACTAGCTTGAGCCGGCCTTGTCAGCCTCCTCGGATCGTTTCGCCCTACAAGCAAGGTATTCAGACTGCATCTGCCATTCTAATGTTCCGTCAACTCACAATATTTGTGTCCGAATCGACAAAATGTGCTGTCTGTTGCACGCTGATTGAGCTATTCTTTACACCATGATAGCTTGCGAGGGTTATTGTTTCCCCTTCATCCTCCCAAGGACTTAAGTTTTCATTGTCTTGCAATGAGATGCTGTGTCTAGTGTAGCTTGGCGTCAGCGAAGCTCATAATATGGTAACAAAGACGAGAGTGTCAACGTTGTAGGTAGAAGGAAATTTGATCCCGTTCTCCATGATCCGCTTCCTCAGCATGAACATTAGTAATCTAGTTGGATCATACTATGAGCTTTAGCTGAGTCTAAATCAAGCTTCACACTACATCGTGCATACCAGAAATTGATCCCGTACGCATTGCAAGATTTCAGATTTAAACTCACAAATTGATCCCTCTCGAGTCTATCCCTGCCACCTCAAGTCCTCCATCCTCTTCACCAATGAAAGTGGATTCATCTGTGTTGCGAAGCGCCCTGGCAAGTCGCTTTGTCTTGTCGTCCCGCTTTGACGTAGCGGGCGAGTCTATTATATCCGTTTCTTCACCAGAAAGGCTCTCGTTCTGTCCGGCAGGTGCGTGAAAGAAAGTGTTGCTTGGAGTGGCGGCAGATCTCGACGTCTTTGCGGTCTGCACACGGGTGCGAAATGGAAGTTCACCTTTGGGATCTTCTTTCCTAGCCTTTTTTGCAGGCTTTCTGTTTGACGCATCCGTACTTGCCGCTTCATATTGTGAGTCAAAGTAGTCAACCTCCAAGCTTCGAAAACATCTGAAAATGTATAGGCAATATAACTCACCAATGTCTAAGTCTTCGTCGTATTCAACTTCACAACCCGACACGTCTTTAACACCGTTCTTCGAGCCTGCTTACGCCAGTTCAAAGCTATGTAATTACTGATCTGAAGTTGAAGACTTACTACTAGCTTCGCCCTTTGGCTTCCTACGTCCACGTTTTCCAGCGAGTTTAGGCACTGTTGAGCCCATCTGGGTGCGTGTCTCAAGAGCCTTCGACAAATTGTTTTCAAGCTCTACGGTCTCTAGCATCGCTGCTTCTTGGTTTTCTGCTGCAGTCACCTTCTTGCGTACCTTGTCAGCTGCCTCTTGTTCTTTTGCTGCCCGTTTCTGCTCCGCAGCGAGTTTTTTCCTCTCTTTCGCGACCGCGACTTGCTGGGCCGCAGCTCTGGGAAAGCTGCCCGTTCTTCCTTCTGTTTTTCCTTCTCCTCCTTCTCCTTCAATGCCTCATCCCGCCTCGCTGCCTGCTGTACTTTCCTTTTGTCTTTTTCTTCCTTCTCCCGCAATATCTCCTCCTTTGTTCGTCTTGTTCTGAGTTGGTCAACTACTGCTCCGGGGTGCTGGTTACTGTTCTTAGCCCTCGTCTGTCTTCGAGTTGACATTTTGTGCAGTGTTTTGAGACTTGGGTGATAATAAGATGGATCGAAGGTGCAAGTTTAAGATCAGGGAGGCGGGGGCGTCTATCTTAGACAAGTTGAAAATTTACGCCCACTCACTCAGGCTGCCACTGGCCAGGCTGCCACTGTGTGACTCACGCACTCACTCAGGCTGGCAGGCTGGCACTGGGCGCACTCAGACTGGCACTCAGGCTCACTGGCAGCCTTACGGTACTTCTAGTACTAGTACTATGACTAATTTAAACTCAGGTTCACTCACTCCGGCTGCCAGTGGCACTGGCACTGGCACTCAGCTGTGAGTCCCAATCATCGACATATACTACTGAAGGCTACATTGATGCCAGCGACACGGAAAAAGCACGACCCCTTTCATTTTCCACCAACTATTCGATGTACCTTGCCCAGCTGTAGTAGGACGTTCAAGAGTCAATCTGGAAGAGCAAGACATGAATATTCAGCTCATCCGATGTCATCCGTGGCAAGATCTACTGCCTGTGGTCACGACTATGATTCTTCACCTATTCGACCCACACAAGCTCCAACTCCTCAACCTCTACTGAGGTCGTCCGAACTTCCAACAGAGGGTCATTTTGAGAGCGGCTCTGACTCCTACGATTACGATATTTCCATGCTTACACAGGATATCTCGATGCTCAGTATAGGCCGAGACGAGCTGCTTCAAGACCTAGACAGACCTGATTCTCTGTCCCATTCTGGCACCAGAAGTGACAGTGGCCGTAGTGCATCCTCTGAAGATTTGGACTTCGACATTGGAGATCATGAGGAGAGTGATGGTAACCTAAAGGTGTATCACAGATATTTGAATGGTGCGCACCAAGTATATTGTCCTCGGTTTGATAGCACTCTGATGAAAAACATCGTGCAGCCACTCCGTGTGATGCGGAAGGAAACAACTTAGAAAATGAAGAACCACCTGTTCCGCGAAATGAACCTGCACCAAATGACTGGTCTCCCTATTCGTGCCGAGCAGATTTCGAGCTCGCAGACTTTCTTTATCGCGATGAGCAAATGTCTGCTGGTAATATAACAAAGCTTCTCGGAATCATGAAGGCTTACCAGCGAATTCAGTCTGTGAAGAACGTAAAATCTGGCGGATATTCTGAGTTGGACGTAACTGAGCCCAACGATGACTCAGATTTGGCTAGTACGCTACTCGATGGAGACGCACAAAAGTTGTACAATGTCATTGACGCTACGAGAGTTGGTGACGTGCCTTGGAAATCCTTTAGTAACTTCTACACGGACGACAATGGCCAAAAAGCGACAGACGAGAACACCGAGTCATGGAAGAGGAAAGAATATGATGTATGGTATCGGAATCCCTTGGAAGTGATCCGAAATTTGGTGGACAATACGGCTTTAGAAGGCGAATTCGACTATGTCCCATTTTGTGAATATCAGCCAAAGGAGGAATCGGATGACATCAATGACAAAGAACGAGTGTTCAGAAATTACATGTCCGGAAATTTTGCTTGGGAACAGGCTGTAAGTCATGAATAATACAGCATTCAAAGTTGGAGGAAGTGTACTGACTATCCTTGACTTAGAACAAAATCTCAGCCAAAGATAAAGCAGTCCATGGGTCCATGTTCGTTCCGGTGATCTTGGGGAGCGACAAGACAACAGTTTCCGTTGGAACTGGCAACAACAAATATTATCTGTTATATCTCTCAATAGGAAATGTATCTAACAAGGCCCGGCGGTCCCAAAAGTTGAATACAGTCCAGCTCGTAGCATTTTTAGCAATACCAAAGAGTGTGTGTCAAAAACGGAGCTATTCGATTGTGTCTAACGCTTTTTTTGCAGCTGAGCGGCAGTACGAAAAGTCAGATGACTTCCGTCGCTTTAGACATCAAATTTTTCATTCATCTATATCGAGAATCTTGAGTTCATTGAAGACCGCCATGTCCATAAACAATGAACAGACCATTCTCCGGTGCCCTGATGGTCACTTGCGTAGGTCGGTTCTCGGACTCGGCTCGTATATAGCCGATTATCCGGAACAGGTGAGTCTATGCGCAATATGCACTGGATGGTGCTGCAATAAGTGCTGTCCTCAGGCAACGCATACAAGCCCGTGAAAATGGCTTACTGTGGCTATATGATATAGATGTACAGCACCTCACAAGAACCTGGATAATCCGGAATTTGTTATAAATCCTCGAACAAAAGAGCTGCACGAACGATTGATAGAACAGGTGGATGACAACGTCATAAGTAGAGCAACAATTCGAAAAGAGTATGGATTCCATCAGGATATCGTGGTATGTGCTTCAAAGTCTCCCTTGGATGCATATTTCTCAATCAGGTTGTCCCATAGCCTTTCACCAATGACTTTCTGCGAGCGGATATATGCGATCTCATATCTCCGGACCTACTACACCAAATCATTAAAGGCGTGTTCAAGGATCATCTTGTCGAGTGGATTTGCCAGACCTTGACCACGACAGAGCTAGATATTGTGGATAAAAGGTGCTATTCTGTCACAAGTCGTATAATGTAAATACCATTGCTAACCCTCTATAGAATTAGAGTCGCTGCTCCTTTTCCTGGACTTCGCAGATTCCCCGAAGGCCGAGGCTTCAAGCAATGGACAGGCAATGATTCTAAGGCACTGATGAAAGTATGTGGCCTTTCTACCTAATTCGAGGCGGTGGATTGCTGATATTTGATGCAAACCGCTTAGGTGTATCTTCCGGCTATTGTGGGCATTGTGCACGATGATATAATCACCACAATGAGTGCATTTTTGGACTTTTGTTACCTTGTGCGTCGGTACACGATTACAGCCTCAGCTCTTGATCAGATCAAAGCCTCTTTGACCACTTTCATCGATTTCGGCAAATATTCATAGCCAAGGGCATCCGGGATAACTTCTCACTGCCACGACAGCATGCCATGGTCCACTATCCTACAATGATCCCTCTCTTCGCCGCACCGAGCGGGCTGTGTTCATCGATCACAGAGAATAAACACATTTACGCGGTCAAGGAAACATGGCGACGCTCAAACAGAAATGATCCTTTGGGTCAAATGATCACAGCAAACCAACGACTAAGTAAACTTATTGCATCGAGGGCAGACTTTGAAAGGCGTGGAATGCTGGACGATTCGTTGGCGGAGGCTTCGTGGAGAGCTTTGCGTGATGTTCTGCGCAAGAATATGTCAGAGTCGGACACGGATGACGCTGAGAAGATTCCTACCAGTACTCGGGGAGAGCATAGGCACCTCCGTGGCGTACTATTGGCAGGCGCAGCTGATGATACAGAGGACTTCTTCGATGACATTGTGGGCAATCATGAACTCAATGAAATTGCAGACCTGGACAATTCCGAAAGCTTAGTAGATGGGCCGCAGTGTGGTGCGGTTCATGGCATACGACATGCTGAACGCCAGATCCGCGTGGGCGGCAGAAATGACCCTTTGAGCTTGATATTAATGGCTTCGAAGCAACGTGAGTATTACTTATTACTAGTAGTAAATTGTGCTTTTGGTGCTGCATATCTGACCTCCTTGTTGTCAACCTTGCAGAGTCCAGTAAGGTGTACCCCAAACAGCTCAACATGCTTGCGGCGATAAAAGACCGTCCAGAGCTCCGACAGCTCCGACGGCTCATTAAAGAATACTTATTCAACAAGTACGAGAAGAGCAACTCCAACTTAAAGGGCTCCTCTGGCAGAGCCGTACCAGCATTTGAAATGGACATGAGCAATGCCTTCTCAATTTTCCATTCAGCCACCGCTTTCTTTGCCTACCGTGGCGAATCAATCCCTATAGAGCAAGCAATGAGGGAGGTGATCAGGTCCAATCCCTCTTGGCGCGGAAAAGTAAGACGTGATGCAGTCCTTGTTCGAGTTAGTTCCTGCAAAAAGGGGTTTGCAGGAATGAGAGTTGCCAGGGTTATGCTTTTTTTTCCTTCACCGCTAAAGGGGAACGTCAGGACTGCGCTCTCGTCCAATCTTTCAAGAGTGTTGGAGATTCACCCGACTTGAAAACAAGAATGTGGATAGTCGAACCGGAGTATGAGTTAGAGAGCTCTACCGCCTGTGTCGGATGCTGTACTGGAGTGAATGGCAGATGTCGCTATCACCGCGACTGCAAGGCTCCGAAGCTATCCGTGATAGATGTAGGGGACATCCTCCGTTTAGCCACCTCCTGGGGGTTCCGAAGGGTGATGAATGTCCTCCAAAGTCATTGACACCTGAGGAGTCTCTGGATTTTTATGGTAGATTCTATGTTAACCGATTTGCTGACATGCACATGCACGAAATATTGTACGAAGCTAGACAATAATTACTAACTTGAAGTTAAACTGTATTGAGACTTATGTAGTGCTCTAGTAGTAGTGAGCACGTACTAGCAATTAAAGAGGGAAAATGTAAACACAGCAGACCTTCAAGGCTTGCACCAGAGGGTATGCCATGAAATTGACAGTCGGTATGGTACTGAAGCCTGTTGCTGTCAACAGTGATCAACTTCAACTACTAGTAGTAAGTGTTCTTTTGGCTCGCATTCAAGTTGTATAGTTTACATTGCCAGAGCCAGTGGAAACCAAATCATAGTATTCAATGTTCAAGGTAATATTATTATCAACAAATCTCAAAGCAACATAAGGAGAAACTGAAAATGCAAGCATAGCGCAGAGATTACAAGGGTACTCAAAGTCATAGGTTCACCTCCGAGTCCTCAGCGTTTCCAATATAAGTGCCTGGGAGTGGTTGGCTGACAACTCCACTCTGAAACCGCTTGACAGGGAGAACAGCTACTAGTGAATGCAGTGAGCGTATAATAAGGAAATGAGGAGACTTTGTCACTTACAATTATTACTGATTGCTGTGTCCATTGTCAACCCACCACCTACGAAAAAACTACATCGGCTCGTTGCGGTGACCTTCGGGACTTGAAGGCTTGGATTCATCCTTTGCCTGTATCGCCAATTTCACATAATTGCGATACCCTAAGACTTGACTTATATCGACGGTTTCTTTGACGCCTTCCGGGACTTTTGTCTCGAATGTCGAGCACACCGCCTCCATCAGATAGCATTGGTATCTGTCCATCTCATTGATCTTCAAGTGGCGGATCTTTGTTTGCGGTTGCGTTTCTTCCTTGCCCTTGCCCTTGTCCGTGCCCTTGCCCTTGCCCTTGCCCTCGCCCTCGCCCTTGGCCTTGGCCTTATATGCCTCCATAAACGTCTTCTCCTCCGCGTTAAATTCTTCTAACCTACCAATAGATTCAAGGACAGAATCACAATTCTCCTCCCGTTGATGTACGATCTTGTTTAAGAGGTCTACCACGATGACGCCTTTCGACCTTTTCATGACTAGATCGAAAAGACCCCTTCTGGCGACAATCTGCAACCATCTCCTGACGATCCTAAGCCCATCTACCAATCTTGTCTGAAGAGCGACCAAATCTTTGACGCATCCATTAACCTGGTCCACATTTGCTGCTACTGCTTTGCCTGAGTCTAAGTCATCCAATAGTTTTTGCATCGTGTTGCGAATTTCGGGCGCCGTCGTCGAGACAACTTTATAGGTGGACGGAGTAACTTTATTCCAATCTGCGTCCCCATTGTAGTAAGCGTCGTACCGATTGCACAGATTAATCGCCAGTTCCCAGCTTTCAGTTATCGTATTCTTCGGGTCCTCCAGGTCAGCTGGTGAGCGTTGTAGCATTTCATTGGCAGCGGGTGCCTGAGGTGAAAAATAAAGAGTTTTGATCGCAGGCGTCGGAAATTTCGTTTGCAAACGCCCTGTCGATACCTGTGCGAGGAGTGCTTCCCATGAGAAGCGAATGTGGCTACATCTCATGTGAACTCCACTAGCCATAACTGAGATGGATTGGATATGGTCTTCAATGGTTGCGATGAGATCGTAAAGGGCGTCGAAATGGACCTGGAAGTACGGTAGGAAGAATCGGAATTGACAAAAATCGAAATCCGTCTCGTATGCCTCCAATGCGTTCACACAGTCTGGCTCGGACTGTTTCGCAATATACACTTTATGCGGTTGTTCATATTTTAGAGGCGGGTAGTCGCGTTTCGACGACCGTTTCGACGACGGTTTTGATGACCGTTTCGACGACGATTCCGACGACGGTTTCGACGACGATTCCGACGACGATTTCGACGACGATTCCAACGACAGGAAGCGGTTTCGCATGACCTTCTGGAATTTCTGTGGACCTACTTCGTAGAACATGAAATTAAAGGGTGTACTGGCCGGTTTTGCAAGGGTGTCGTTTATTTCCTGTTTAGTGAACCAAAGGACAATTGCGGAGGACTCCATGAAGAAGAACCTTAGATTGTCCAAGGCCTTCCTTATTCTGGCAGCGTCGCCCGCTGGCCGTGACTAACAAGCGTAGGTTATTAGACGTTCTTTTTAGAAACATGATCTTATTACTTACCCCCATAAGATTTGTAGCCAAGAGCTCGTTCATTTCATATATCTCTCCAAAATCTTGGTTCAACGCGTTAATCTTCGCCTCAAAAGTTGTGGTCAACGCTTGAATCCGCGCCTCAAAAGCAGTGCCTATCGTTGCAACCTCTTTCTCCACATTCGTAATCCTATCCTCCCATGAAAGAGCTGGATGGTTTGAAGCCGAGCGAACCGACTGCATGTCATCTGAACCAGTGAGTGATGGGGAAGTAGCAGTGTTCATCTTTGCAACACTTTCCTCCAATTTTGTAATCCTATCATTCTTTGAATGATCTGGAAGGTTTGAAGTCGAGCGGTTGTTATCTGTACCAGTGAGCGATGGGGAAATAGCAGTGCTCATAATTGCAGCACTTTCCTCCACATTCGAGGTCCCATCATCCCCTGAATGAGCTGGACGGTTTGGTGTTGAGCGATACAACTGGATGTCATCTGTACCAGTGACGGGTATGGAAGGTGTGCGAAGTTGTGAAACACTTCTTATTTTTTTGATCATCACGTCCGTGGTAAGCGAACCGTTGCTATTCCTTTTCTTTGTCACAATTATATCACCAGGTCCTGCTCTTACTCCATGGATACTCTGTGACAGTGATCGTGGTGATTGTGATCGTGGTGATTGTGATCGTGGTGGTTGTTCGTGCAAATGACTTGCTACTATCTCAGTCGTCTTTATCCTTTTCGCATTGTAGCCATTATTATTATCGGCGTCTAATTCAATAGGACGCTTAGCCTGAGTAACTTGAACACGACTAGTATCCGAGTTGCTAGTGCTCGGATTTGAAGTCTCTGAAGGCGGCTGTTAATTGGCTTTGTTTCTAGTCCGAGGTAAAACGAGCTCACCTTGGGTAGTAAGATTGTAAGTTTTTTGAGCCCGATCTTTCGGGCCTCCCCTACGCGACGATGGCGCCGGATAGCCTGGGTACATTGTGTGATTGAGATTATCTACAATTTAGTAACTATCAGAACCAACAAGGGGGTCCGACTTAAACTCAGGCTCACTGGATATTTCGAACAAAACTGTGACTTGAAGCCTGAGAGGAGGTTGCGTTGCTTTCTCCAACAGCTTCAAGATTGAGTTAAAACTGGTGCAATGGTATAGCACTAGCTGCAACTTGAATGAGCCTTAGGCTCACTGGCAGGCTACTACCGGCGCGGCACCACCAACTCGGAGTCGGAACCGAATAGTATCAAGTTGAAGTTCGGTTCGAGTTTCAGAACCCTTTCAAGTTTAGAGATCAAGTTGCCAGTAGTATACTACTGGTAGTAGTACAGTACTACTCAGGCTACAACTTGAAGTTTGAAGATCTCAGTCAGCGGATGAAGTTAAACTAGGAGACTGAAAGTTGACTCACCGCCAGCCTGAGTACTGCCAGTGGCAGCCCCTGAACTACTAGTAGAATTTAGGTGGCAGCCTGAGGGACTTCGACTACAAGGTGATCGGGCTTCAAGCTAGAGTATAGACAATGACATGACACGTCGCTGGTCGCTGGCTTTCAAGTGTTGGCAACTCCTCGTTCAAGTTGATGGGCATGGGGTAGTCAGGCTACTAAATGCGGAACTTGAATCTGAACTTCAAGTTGAAGCCAAACTTCTCACGCCACTGCCAGGCTACGACTGGCATACTACTACTACACTGGCTAGTACAGTCACTAGCACGTAGTAAGTACTATTACTAGGCTACTACTAACTTGAATCTACTACTAGTACTAGTAGTAGTACAATACGACGATCCACTGCTAGTGCCAGAGGCAGCCTGAGGGAAACAACTTGAACTTGAAGTGGCAGAGCGCGCGCGTTGCCAGTGAAGTCTGCTTTTGATTATCGTTCACTATACTCTGCCTGTCCTTGGTTTCATTAGTAACAAAGACGAGAAACAATGGAGAGATTAAGCCTAGTTGCCTTGCGCCTATCGTTTGCCAGTGTATTTGCCTCTCCGGCACATACTATAACCCATGCTGTTCCAACCTCGCGACGAGACATTCCTCAACAAACTCGGATATCTCGGACGGGCATGCTCTACAATCATCTTCATCTCAAGCAAGCATTGGAGGGTATGTGCTGATACGCATAGTTCAAGGTGGCCTTGCGGTAGAACTCATCTTTTTTTCAACAAGCATATCCCCAATGTGGTTTGTCCTTCCGACCACAGTGGTACTACCAGGAAACTTTCGGTGGGTTGCTGTTACAACCAGGCTCGTTAACAGAGAACTTCCTCAGGCTGTCTTACGTCCTGGTGTATTTTCTGTTTAACACTACGCTCTGCTCTCCAGGATTACAAAGAACATTATCTTTCCCTTCTTGGCCCGCACCCTCCACTATTGATCGCATCCTACGCAATTATCGGAAAAAGGAACAGCCGCTGCCGTAGGATGTACAGTTGAGTTGACACGGGATCATCTTACACACTGGCACTGGCAGCCTACTAGTAGTAGGGCAGGTACCACCTTACAGACACACTTTATCCAATCATCCAAGATGAGTAAGCTCTATAATATCGTTGATGGCCTCAAGTGACTTTTCAGTAGCGAACTGACGTAGTCATGGCCTCCTCCTCAACTACTACTGCATCCCAACGCCCAAGTCACCGCAGATTCTCTTCTTCAATTTTCTACCAACTTTCAACATCGAATTCCTCCTGCACGTCCCGATTCTCTCACAACACCATGCGGGACCTTGTACAACTCTGATAGACCTCTTTCATCCGCCGCGCATCTGCCGGCTCGCGCTTTGCCTGTCTCGGCACGCTCAAATTGTTCTACTAGTATCGGTTTCAACGCCTTGCGCAGCTCACGTGCGTCTGCACGATACTTTTGTAGCTCCCTGTGGGTCGACGCGTTTCGGCTCGTGCGGCACGCTCGGCTCGTATGGAAACCCAGGGGGTAGGAGTTCGACCGCTTTTGCAGAGGACACGAAACCACTACCGTCTACGCAATTTACTGCGCCCACAGCAGGTGGTTGCCCCAAGTCTTGCCCAGGTTCTTCTTGCAAATTTATCCCGACGCGTATCCCCTTACCGACTAAAGCAATGGCGAGCACACTGGAGCGCATGCGCACACGTCTACCTCCACAGTTGACAACACGAATTCCTTCAGCAATTGGTGATGGTAGAGTGATTACATCCGTCACCATATATCATGAGTGAACCTTCTCCAAGGGATAGGGCTACGCCAGAGAGCTCATCATCAGTGGTGGCTGATGAGTGCAGGACGTTAAAACTGGTTGCTGCACTTGCATCCGAGGTCCGTTCCTCCCAGGTTTTGAATCGCGAGGCGCATCACCGACGTTTGGAATGTGCAAAGAGGCAAGTTACTGAACCGGCGCTCACAGGCACCAGGAGGGGATGTGCGTGCGGTAATCAGTGAGCGAAAGCTACAACTGTACTTCTCGAGTAAGTTGTTCTTTTATTTTTTGAATCATAATACTCACGGGCTTCTTCAGCTTTGGAGCATCGGCACGGGGAATGTCTATACGTTCTCCGAGAACATCTGCATAAGATTTACGCCGAAAATTATATTGTCTTTTTTCTGGGGGGTGGGGGATTGGACACATCCGTTCGCGTATGGAATCTGCAAATGGGTATGATTTTCTTCACATTCATTCATCCCCGACTCGTCAGTGACAACTTTTCAGTACGACTCCGACTTTCTGGTCACCGAAGGAACGATGGCCGCGTCAGCTTCTTCTCGTTTCATCGTTCCTCTTTTCCTCGACCATCTCAAGCTCAACAATAAGCGGCCACAGGACTCGCACTGAGCAGTCAGTCGGGACGAGTCTCTATCCCTACCGTCTACACTCACTTCAGGGATCCCTGCTCAATCAACATCTAAGCCTAAGTTCGCCTGGCCTGAGCGGCGTAAAGAGCCCAAAAACATCGGAAGGATGCTGGACAGCAACGCTCTCTCACCACCTACCACAGTGAGGAGAGAAAAGGTTGCGAAGTTGCGCGGTCGGATTCGTATATGCGGGGCTATGTATCACCGGGCAGTTTGATGCGTCCTAATATTCCGCTTGCATGCACAAAGTCCACCAGACGTTGACAAAGCGACACACAACTCAATATGCAAATGCAGCGAAGGGAAAAATTATAACTGCATTTTCGACATCATCCAACGTGTCGTGTCCCCATTCCTTGCCAAACACCTCTGCCCCGCCATTATTGCCGCCTAAACGGAGAACGCTCGGTTTCAATGTGCAGTATGAGTTGATCGTCGGCCGACAGCGCGATTCCCTCAGCCCCGAGGACGAGAAACGCGCCTTCATGCAAATTACTCCTTCCGAAGCGGGTTGGGGTGCATTCAAGTTGGCTCATTTCCCATTTTGGCACGGTTCTAGTTCAGGCTTCGGGTTGTGTACAGGGATGACTGGTTGTATGGTGAGTTACTCGTGGCTTTCTTCGAAATCCTTCTAGAGCTGATGGAGCAGCTTCTTGTGCAGTGGGTTGTATCCTCCCGACTTCTTCGGAGTTAACATGACTCATTTTCTTGTTCGTTTGTGCTTAAAATGAAAAGAAGCCTTATAATCAAGTCATCCGGAAGAAATCATTTGTTATCTCCTATCAGTTCAACTTGCGGTTTATCCGAGTCATAGTACAAAGCACTAATAGCTCCCTCTCTCTTTCCAGAAGAATGGGAAATCAGAAAACTAACTTCAACTACTTTGTAGTATAAGTGTGAAGTGGGAGTGGGTATCGTCCCCAAGATCATCATCAAGCCATTCCACCGTGAATCATGTTCTCAAATCTTCGTACTATCCTTCTCATCCTCCTCTCCCTTGATTACGCACGCCTGCACCTCCGCGCCGTCCTCCGCTACCAGCTCGTTCAACGGTGGACAGCAAGGGCTCAAACGAAGGTACTTGTTTCATTCATATCAAGATCTGTACACTGACTTGTTGCTAGATACACAAGAAACTGCAAACGTTTCTTGATTTACTCGGGGTACCACCCACACCTCTCTCCGAATTAGATGAATATAGGCTCCATGAGATAGTTCCGATACAGTGTCGCACGGGCTTGGATGTGGACAATGCAATGACTGCAATATATGAATCTTTGCCACAGGTACCAGCTAGGAGATTTATCTCGATTGACATCGAGTGGGCAAGTGGCGGAAAAGGGTCCAATCATCGCGTAGACCTCATCCAACTCGCAGTTCAAAACCAGGTTTATCTGGTCAGGACGCATACTCTTACTGACCTTCCTCCTACGTTGGCGCAACTCCTTGGGGATGGTACAGTCATGAAAGTATCAGCTGGAATTAACGGTATGAATAACTCATCTTTTCTCCTGCGAGGTGGCCTAACAGAAGAAATGGCAGGTGACGCAGTGCGTATAAAGCGCAAGTTTCGCACCTCTGTGCGCTCCTGTGTCGATCTGACAGATTGGGCGCGCGTTGTCTACCCGGAAGTCTGGCCCAAAAAACCGACCTGGTCCCAAGTGCTCTTAAACCCTCGTCTCTGGTTCCAGCATCCGACTCCAACTGTCAAGCTCGAAAAAATAGTGGGAGAAGTATTGAGGCTGAACGTCAAGAAGAGTAGTGAGGTCACGATGAGTGACTGGGCAGCTAACGAGCTATCAGTGGCACAAATACAGTGTAAGTTATCATTTTGTCACTCAAGATCAACCATCTTTAAGTTCTCACTTGCATGATCTGCTGTACTGGAATACTAGATGCTGCTATCGACGTTCACAGCACGTTTGCTGTAGCTTTGGCCCTGAGCCAAAGCCACTCACCCTTACCGGATGACATCAAGAACTTCGAGAACGACTCAAGGCTTGATCTAGTAGGCTGAGGCCCACCACTGGCAGTAGCAGGTTTGACCAAATGTGCTTGAGTTATCGAGTAAATTGTTGTGCGCATGCTCTTGTCTTTCAAAGTTGCCAGGAGATTCATGATTTGAATTTATTATTGAATTGCTTCTTTTCGAATGATCACCATAGTCTGAGGTATCAAAGTGGTTTGGAAGATGTCGCCAATGGTGTCTGTCTGCTGTTCGGATTGCTTGCCATGATGATGCTTCCAGTGGTGAACAAGCTTTAAATCTAAAATTGGAACTTGAAGAGTTCAACCGTGACTCAGACTGCACTCACTGGCAGGCTTGAACTTGAACTTTTTACCACTGCGTCCCCTCAACAACACAGTGTACGTTCTCCAGTCTTGTTATGAGCACTTCTCCGCCATCCCCCACCCATTCCCTAAGACCACTTATTGGCCTGAACAAGTTATGTTTTATCCTACCCTCAAGCTTGTATTGAATTTGCCTAGACTTCAACATTTCCGAATGAACCAAAAAACGATAGTGTATGTCTGAGAACGTGCTTCTTGTTTCATCTTGTCACTCACATTTGTCTTCAGTACCTGGAGAGGAGAAGGCGGGTGGCCATGTTATAGTGAAAGGAGCTCTGACGTGCACGCTGAAGCGAGCAACTTCTACCTTTCGAACGACACCCGCTGAGGATAGGCCGATACATGTTGCATCACCAACTGTTGTAATCTTCATCAAGAATTAGTAACAATCCTTCGTCTTCAACTAGAGTCGACACCGCTTTATAGGAAAGGAAGGGCAAGGGCCGTCCGCTGACGATGGAAGAGGTGGCAGAGGACGCTATTGATGAGGGAGTGCGGCAGATGAACTCGGAGGTGGATGAACTACGCGACCGATCCCGCGCCAGCCTTGCGCATGTGTCCTTGGATGCCCCTCGCTTCACATACCAGTTTCCTGCGCCGAAACCGCCATTGCAACGTAGTAAATCTCGCGTCCGTCAATTGCAGGCTGACGGCCCCGGCCCCGACCTCGGCCTCGGAACACCACCTCATACCGTCTCGCGAGACACCTTCATACCTCTAGTTGAATGTGATACACCTCCGATAGAGAAAAACGCGATGAAGCGAGGCGAACATCCTTCCATGAAACAGCTGCCAGCATCTCCCGGCCAATCTCTAGCAAGTCGCCGGAAGGTAGCGTGAACCTAGGCGCTACATCTAATTCACAAGCATCGGACTACGGTGGCGAACATCTATGAGGGCATGCGAGGGAAGAGAATAAGCGCAACCTTTGAAGCCTCTGGAACTATAAGTACGGACTTCTCTTCTTGCTATTATATTACTAGGCTTATACTGGTTTATTCATCAGCGAAACCACATGTGTCTATTCGGATACTTTGCTCTTCAAACATATCATATCAACACAGATCTAACCGAAGCTAAATGTGTTAGACAATTATTGATCTGGACAACTTCGCGGGGCGATGGAGCTCGAGACTGCGACTACTAGTACAGCAAATGGGCGGTCAACCTATGCTGCGCTTTTGTCTTGGAGAGAATTGTCTCACTTTTTCTTGACGCAGTTGAACTTTCAAGTGCGTACCATTGTTGTCGCGACTACGACCGTCGCTCGTGGCGACTTGACGCAGAAGATCGTGGGCGTGTCCGTTCAGGGCAATATTCTGGACTTGGCCATCAACGTCATGGTTGACCAGCTGGCTCTCTTCACTGCGGGGGTGACCAAAGTCGCGCGGGAAGTCAGAACGGAAAAACTCGGTGTTCAAGCTGAAATCGAGAATGTTCATGTCACAGCAAAAAAACACGTATGTTTATTTCACTAGCATTCCGCTGAATTGTGTAGTGTGGTTTTTACTGAACGCACTCCTAATAGAATGGCTGTTAACACCATGGCCGGAAACTTGACGACCGAAATGCGTGGTTTCGCGCAGATCAGTACTGCAGCCTTGAACGGCGACTTCACGTGTTTCATCACCGTCGAAGGCTCAGGCGAGATGGAATCCTTTGAGACTCATCAAATCAATTAAATTCTGCACTACTTGCGCGAGTCGATTTAGAAGAACACCGCCGCCCGTGAAGCTGCCGAACTTGCCAATCGCTCCAAGTTGGAGTTCTTGGTGAACACGTCTCATGAGATTCGACCCCTATGAACGGTATCATTGGCATGAATGAGTTTACGCTGGATAGCGATTTGAATAAGAGTCAGCGCGAGAGTCTTCTGCTGGTGCATAGTTTGGCTCGGAGTCTGCTATTGATTAATGACGATATTTTGGATATCTCGAAGAGTAAGCAAATCCGCCGCCGATGCTTCCAAATTCAGTTGCTAATATTTCGATTAATTACTACATTCGAAGCAGGCAGGATGACGAGAGCAAGTTTGGTATTCACTGAGACACACGGTTTTCGGTAACCTCAAGACTCTCGTTGTACGACCATCGCAAAACAACCTTGATCTCACATATGACGTTTACCCAGACATTCCTGATCAGCTCATCGGTGACTCGCTGCGTCTGCGCCAGGTTATTACAAACTTTGTCGGCAACGCTATCAAGTTCACCTCGAGCAAGGTCGTGCGGAAGGGACACGTTGCGCTGTCGTGCCGTCTGGTTGGCATCAAGGACTCAATGGTGAAGTTAGAGTTCTGTCTCACGGATACAGTATCGGTATTACAAAGGTATCGTAAACTTGATCTGTGGTACGTTCGTGCGAGGGGATGGATCAACCACTTGAGTGAGCTCTTTTCGAATAGTCATTTGTTCCGGCCTGTAGTGGTCTTACTGACCTAAATCTAGGACTACGGTGGTACTGTCCTTGATCAATCAGTATCGAAGTGTCTTGTGTCGCTGATGAATAACACGATGTGAGTTGAGAGCGAGCTGGGCAAGGGAAGTTCACGACCACCTCCTAAATCAGCCAGTCGTCCACCGAGAACGTACTTTCGATGATGCAGTCATTCGCGAAGCAGAAAATCCGGCTTGCCAATACGCTAGACGACCGAACAGGTGTAGTGATGCGTATCACAGAGCTTATTCTGAAGCCTTACGACGTGAGCGACGTGAGCGAAGTTGCAGATAAGGAGTGTTGCCCACATATCGGCGCGATACTTGTTGATTCGCTGATGGCCGTAAGTCATCCTGTTAAAGTACATTTGAGCTACAGTATAAAGCCTTACTCAAACACGTTTCGGATCGTCCAGAAGGAACAAACCAGGAGTATGAACACTTGCGATATATACCGATCGTTCTGCACGCGTCAGACCAGAATTCCCTATCGAACAAACAACTGCCAGACCGAGATCTACCCCCACTTCCCACCGGAGGCAATCTGCTTCTCAAGGATGTAGAAGCAGAGCTAGATCGACAGGTTGCGGTGACGAGAATTGACACGAGCGGCTACGGCGGACCATTCAAGGTGGAGGGTAATTCAAGTACATGGACCTTGAGGGAAAATGAGCAGAGCGTGCGCAATCGGGCAAGAGAGAAATTGCTTTCGGAACAGATTGAAATAGTATGTCCGAGTCCTCCGAAAACCCGTAGTAAGAACTCTGGAATTTATGTTTGACAATTGTTTCAGGCGCCAGGAAGAAGATGCCACTTGGGCGGAAGTCGGACAATTCTCGAAGCGCACAAGGCGAATGTGCTTGAGTCGCTCAGCCAACAACAAAAAGCATGAACATCCTTATCAGCGATGGCGAGAGGAAAGCAGCGCACGACCTACAATACTGGCATACTGAATTACTGGTGTACTGATTTGTACTTACTATGACATTTGAATTGTACATGCTTGTACTTAGTCTTTACTTATGCTTGACTGACCTCCTGATGTACTGACGTACTGAGTGTGTCCTGAAAATCTGCTTATTTCAGTGTGTTCAGGCCATCAGTTGATTTCAGACAGGCATAGCAACACATCAGCAGATTTCAGACAGGCATGGCAACGCTTCAGTCCATTTAAGGCAGCGTCAGGACGCGTCAGTCGCCGTAAGCAAAAAGTAGTTTCCCTGATGTACATAAACAAATTTCATGGCGGCACTGCCAAGTGGTCACCGTGATGCTCACCTCCACCACCACCTCTACCCCAGCTACACGATGCAGAAAACAATAGAACTATTCCTTTCACTGGTAGCAGCTTATCACAACTTGAAGCCTCGTTCGTCGTCTAAATCTCACTCACGGTAACTACACAAATGAGCACCCTACGTCGATGTCGCTTTCAGTTGATTGAAGGTAGTGTATTGTACCAGTGGCGGCCGTGCTAAAAGCCATCCGACATCGGGAGACGTAACCTTCCAATAAGATTGGTATTTCAAGTTGTGGGGTAGTTGGAATCCCAAGTCGAAATGTACGATTCTCCCTTCTTCTTCTCGCGCTTTTGCCGGGTCTTGAAACAACATTATTTCAATGATCTTGCGTGCGGTCCTCTCGCAGTGTGGGCGGCGATACAGCGCCACAACTAACTTGCTTTCTGATTCGATTGGCGTGCAGTTGCTTGAAAGGGAATCCACCATGCTGTGGCTATGTGTTTGATTACTATTCACATAAGCATCGGCATTCAAACGTGGGTGAATTTACTGAGATCTGATGAGCTTTTTGGCTCAAGTATGGTTGAGTGTACTACCTATTAACAGATCTTTGGACATCGCTGAGTCCCAAGCATGGATCCATTGTACCCCCTCGTACCCATAGCCAATGTCGCCGGTTGCTTACTTACCCTTCTCTCTCTCATGAGCATTCTTTCTCGCCCTTGGAACACGGGTGTCGTCATGTTTGCTATAAACGTACTCCTCCAGTCGCTAGTTGTTGGGGTTAACACGATCATTTGGTCTGATAATGTCAACGATGTTGCTCCTGTTTGGTGTGATATAAGTGAGTTGTTGACCTTGATATCTCAAATCCACATTCCTAACGACCTACGTATAATTAGCATCACACTTTTACATCTTCATCGGCGTATCCTTGAATGCGTGTCAGTTCGTTATTATACGACGCTTGTTCAACATCGTTCGCCTCCGAGTCCGAGGCTCGCTGTCGGATGTGAGTCAAAGCGAAGTACGTTACTCATTATCGCTTGTTTTAATCAAATAGTACTTAATTAATTCGTTCAGAAAAGGAATGAAATTCTTCTCGAGCTTTTCCTTTGTGTTGGCTTGCCATTGTTGACTACGGGACTATGTGAGCTCAACTCTGATCTGGCGTCTATTAATATCCTTAATGCAAGTAGATTATATTGTGCAAGCAACAAGATATGCCATTCTGGAAGAATTTGGTTGTCATTACTTCATCTATACCTGTGGAGCATCGATTCTACTGCTTGACAGTCCGACTGTCGTAATGCAACTCATTTCTTTGCTCTTTCATGCGCGTGAGTCAACTTTCTCCTCATACCGTTCTACACGCAACCTAAAAAAATCCCTACAAGCCAACATTATCTGGTCCCTTTATCGTCATAAAAGAGAAATGTCGAAATTTCTGAACAGCACTGAGAACACCTGTCGAGGGGACTTCACTAAGCCTCTGCTCCTCAGCTGCCTCCTCCTCTCACCTTTGCTATTCGCCTTTCCTCTTTGTATAATTCTCATGTCGCGCAGTATTCCGGATTCACCTTACACCTTTTGGCCAGGCTGGAAAATTATTCACGATTCTTGGGAACCAAGGCTCTTGACTATTTCGGAATGGTCAGCATATGGGGTTTGGGCGGCATTGCCAGTGAAATTTGATAAATGGCCGGTTTTTGCTTGCGGTCTATTCCTCATCTTTGGGCTTACCGTGGAAGCCCGACAGCGCTACCGTACCATATTTTGGACAGTTATCAAGCGACTCGGAGTACACCCAAAGGTCCCTAAAAGCAAGGACGTGTCTGCTATAATATTTCAGTCTATTCCGGTGTTGGCTTCTAACTTGTAAGTAACGGTAAAATAGGCCATCCGCATAATCAACTGACAATTTACGTCCAGATCTAGCACTGAAGCCGCTGCAGTCGATAATCAATAGATGAACAAGACTTTTGGGAGCTTATGATTTTCGAGTCTTTCTAACTAGGTATGCATACGTAAATACACAATATTTGCCCGAGACCACTGCGACCCCCGATCAGTGAATCAGCACCGGAACTACCGGAACTACTCTGCTACTATTCCTTTCTATAAACCGCCGGCGAACTCAACCATCGAATTCGAGCAAGGCCTGAGTAAATTCTTTTTCAGAATGCCTCTGTCGGATGTGCCGATGTCACGTATGTATAAGAGCACCCAAACTTTACATGTCACACACTAGGCCTACTAGCACCTGCTATATAGCAATATGTGAGGGTTGTGAAACATAGATAGCAGAATTTTTTTCTTCTTTCTCAGACAGCACATAATGACTTACAAAATGAAGGGAAAATCCGGGGCTATGCCTTGGATATGGAGAGAAGTCTATGGCTTATTACTGGCCGCAGAGGTTACACGAGCTGAGAACTATTCAATGACGATCTCAAAATGCCATTTAAGTTTTTGAACTGATGAAGAAGGAAAAGGCAATACATCAGGGAAACTACTTTCTGCTGAAAGTGACTTAAGCGTTACTTAAACGTCCTGAGTGACTTGAAGTCTGAATAAGGCAAGCTTGCCTTATTCATGCATGTCCTCCCATTATTCAGGACGAGTTGCCTGAAATAAGGACGAGTTGCCTGAAATAAGGACGAGTTGCCTGAAATAAGGACGAGTTGCCTGAAACAGTGCTCTAAGTGTTTAGGCAATCTGCACCCCAGTGCTCCAGTGCTTCAGTGCTTCATCCTTTAATTACAGCAGGAGACAAGTGTTGTAAGACAAATTGCAGCGCTCAAGAGTTCAAGTGCATAAGAATGATCCAAGTATTTCATTGCATCAGAAATAATATAAGACAACGGTAAGTAGCTATCAGTGCCTCAGTGTTCAAGTACATCAGTCATTTACACAAGACTAAGCATAGCAGACACTATCGTGGAACCCGCCACGACACGATTCTGAACCACTGCCACGGGCAGTGGCAGGCCCATTTCGCTACCGTGCCTTCAATTCTGCATGTTCTTTAGCGTGCCAGTAGAAACGAAGGTTGCTCTGCGAGTCGATGGTAATAAGTTATTGAGCGCACGGACAGAAACGAAACGAGAGGCTCACCAGTGAACGATTTGCTCTTAGAAGTCGACGCATTCCGTGGCCGAATCCCATTTTGAAGCGTCGTCCTCCTCATTATCGCCATCTCCGCCTGGATCCTTCTCCTCGCCCTCGTCCTTGTCCGCGCCCTCGTCCTCGTCCTCGTCCTCGTCCGCGCCCTCGCCCTCGTCCGCGCCCTTGTCCTTGTCCTCGTCCGAGCCCTTGTCCTTGTCCTCGTCCGCGCCCTTGTCCTCGTCCTCGTCCGCGCCCTTGTCCTCGTCCTCGTCCGCGCCCTCGTCCTCACCCTCACCCTCAATCTTGTCAGCGCCCTCGTACCCGCTCTCACTCAGGTCGTCATCTCCTTTAGCATCGGCATCCTCGTCCTCTGCATCACCTTCAACATCGCTTCTATGCTCAGCTCCTTCACGCTCGTCGCCCTTATCATCGCTCCCGTCTTCCCAATTACCAGCGCCTTCGTCATACGCTTTCTCGCAGGTCGAACCCGGACCTGCAACATCAAAATATAAGGAAAAGTCCCTGCCAGTGATACCCGATCCAAAAAGTTCGGTGTTCTTTCCAGCATCGATATCGTTACTGGCATCGTAAGCTAGGAGGTGGGATCGAACCTTTTCCCAGTTTGATTCAGTGAAGAAAGAGGGATTTGACAGCAATTTAACATAGTCGTCCGTATGAGGCTGCCACAGAGCGCTAGTGAAATACCACTCAGCGCCGCCAAGCTCTTCTTTGATATTTTGCAACCGAGCCACCTGTTTATCAATGGCGACCTTGACCTATCCATGAGGAGATCAGCGAATAAAGCCACTATAAGTTCTGAAAAAAAATACCGCTGTTGCCGCAAGGGCGAGGGCACCGATAGGCTTTCCTATGGAGTTTTTGTCCAGTACTTTATGCCGACCCATGGCTAAGACGATGTGTACGGACAACACTGAGACCACGAGGTCAGAGCAGAACAGTCCTTGCTTCTGTACATTCAGGGTCAATGCATGGACACAAAATGCCACAAGTACTATTTTATTTACCCTTTCCATACTATACCAGCTTTCCCATAGAAACGGTTCGGCTTTCTTCTTATCAACTAGCGTCTGCAACGTCTTCACAATTGCTTCGTTTTGCATTGACTTTGATTGTTCGCCGCTTATAAAACTCGCAACTGAATGCTCAGCTTTCTCAAACAGTTTCTTGCGCCAGCTATCAGAGCATCTCTGGGCCGCCTGAAATACAAGGATTGCATCTCAATCTGGTAAAGGTAACTTGAAGATAACTAAGAATGACTCAACTAGAGAACAGATGTCGGCGAACTGTGTTTCGTAACTTAGTTCCACAGAATCAAACACTTTCCCCCACAGTGTGCTGATGAGCTCATTGTCTGGGTTTTGCCATGGCGTGAGGGACTTTCCTACTGCGCGGAAAAGTGAAGGTAAAAAAATATGAATCCAACCGGCCTGAGTACCGGGAGGGAGACACTGGTTCGTCGCCCTTTTTCTGCCTGGCACGCGAGATCCTTCCTTTCCTTCATTTTGACCCTTGTCCTCCAGCCCCACTGATGTCTGCATATAAGTGAATCAGCAAAAATATGTCATAGTAATGAATTTGATTCGACACACTGAGCTAGTAGTCCGAGAGACTTTGCGATGACCAGGATAAGCCCCAATCACTAATACTTCGGGTCCGGGAGTGCAGGATACTCTCGTCATTGCAAGCGACTGTGTTAGAGGTGCTAACGGCATCTTTCGACCACCAGTCTAATAAGAATAGTGAGTGAATGCTCACATTTAGAGTGTATCAATCGACCCACACTTGCTTCATTATCAGCCACCAGCGACTGCCTCTTGCGATGAGAGGTAGCGGATCCAATCTCAGACTGCAATACGTCAGAAAGCTGTTATCCATGGCAAGTGAGCAGCTCGAAAGGAAGCAATTACCATTGTGTCGGCCTCAGGCCGATAAGGAATGTCAGAGGGTTTCCTCTTCTTACTCAAGTCCTTTCCGCCTGGTCAGAAACGAACTTAAAATGCCGGTTACCAAAGAATTGGCACTTACTGTGGCACCGACCTGTGTGTCCATGCCAGTGAACAATGACTTCTTGACCTTGACACTCTTGCTAGCCTATTGAGATGGTGTAAAGTAAACATAAACATGAAGGAATCCATAACACGTGAAGGTGGAAGAATTACCACATCAACCTGGGAGTCGGTGTCCGGTGGCGACTTTCTCTTTCTGTTTTTTGTGACTATAATGTCCTATTCATAGGCACAAATTAGCGATCGACCCGATGTGAGGAAGGGAACGAATAGTTGCTACAGCGGAGGTGAGCCTACGGTGCATCGACGCTCACACATACCTGTATACGGGGTTCCAAGGCTAGTGATTGCACCTTACAACCATAAATCAGGGGGAAACGAGAGAAATTGGAGTAAGATAGGACTTACCGGTGCGCTGAGCTGCGAGTTGGCAGTTCTCTTGGTTGCACCCTGTCCAAAGATCAATTCAGCAAACAATGAAGGAAGGATGTAGCATGAAGATCACTGTGCTTCACTGTCTGGCACTCACCTGTCCACCTGGTTTTGTTTCGTTGTTCTTATCCTCAAGTACGGAAAGGGATTGGTTAGTAGATTGGAAAAGGTAGGAATGATATGACGTCGCTTACCGTTGAAACCTGCGACCCGGAGAGAGTGTCGCGCAGCAACTTCCTTTTCTTTGAGTTCAAGTTGCTGCTACCTCCATCCTGTTCATTACACGACAGTTGGCAGAAAAATAATAACGAAGGGATATGATCAAACGGTCATGGGGTAACTGACGTGAATCGAACAGTAATAAGTCGCACTCACACTAGCTTGAGCCGGCCTTGTCAGCCTCCTCGGATCGCTTTCGCTCTACAAGCAAGGTATTCAGACTGCATCTGCCATTCTAATGTTCCGTCAACTCACAATATTTGTGTCCGAATCGACAAAATGTGCTGTCTGTTGCACGCTGATTGAGCTATTCTTTACACCATGATAGCTTGCGAGGGTTATTGTTTCCCCTTCATCCTCCCAAGGACTTAAGTTTTCATTGTCTTGCAATGAGATGCTGTGTCTAGTGTAGCTTGGCGTCAGCGAAGCTCATAATATGGTAACAAAGACGAGAGTGTCAATGTTGTACGTAGAAGGAAATTTGATCCCGTTCTCCATGATCCGCTTCCTCAGCATGAACATTAGTAATCTAGTTGGATCATACTATGAGCTTTAGCTGAGTCTAAATCAAGCTTCACACTTACCATTACATCGTGCATACCAGAAATTGATCCCGTACGCATTGCAAGATTTCAGATTTAAACTCACAAATTGATCCCTCTCGAGTCTATCCCTGCCACCTCAAGTCCTCCATCCTCTTCACCAATGAAAGTGGATTCATCTGTGTTGCGAAGCGCCCTGGCAAGTCGCTTTGTCTTGTCGTCCCGCTTTGACGTAGCGGGCGAGTCTATTATATCCGTTTCTTCACCAGAAAGGCTCTCGTTCTGTCCGGCAGGTGCGTGAAAGAAAGTGTTGCTTGGAGTGGCGGCAGATCTCGACGTCTTTGCGGTCTGCACACGGGTGCGAAATGGAAGTTCACCTTTGGGATCTTCTTTCCTAGCCTTTTTTGCAGGCTTTCTGTTTGACGCATCCGTACTTGCCGCTTCATATTGTGAGTCAAAGTAGTCAACCTCCAAGCTTCGAAAACATCTGAAAATGTATAGGCAATATAACTCACCAATGTCTAAGTCTTCGTCGTATTCAACTTCACAACCCGACACGTCTTTAACACCGTTCTTCGAGCCTGCTTACGCCAGTTCAAAGCTATGTAATTACTGATCTGAAGTTGAAGACTTACTACTAGCTTCGCCCTTTGGCTTCCTACGTCCACGTTTTCCAGCGAGTTTAGGCACTGTTGAGCCCATCTGGGTGCGTGTCTCAAGAGCCTTTGACAAATTGTTTTCAAGCTCTACGGTCTCTAGCATCGCTGCTTCTTGGTTTTCTGCTGCAGTCACCTTCTTGCGTACCTTGTCAGCTGCCTCTTGTTCTTTTGCTGCCCGTTTCTGCTCCGCAGCGAGTTTTTTCCTCTCTTTCGCGACCGCGACTTGCTGGGCCGCAGCTCTGCGGAAAGCTGCCCGTTCTTCCTTCTGTTTTTCCTTCTCCTCCTTCTCCTTCAATGCCTCATCCCGCCTCGCTGCCTGCTGTACTTTCCTTTTGTCTTTTTCTTCCTTCTCCCGCAATATCTCCTCCTTTGTTCGTCTTGTTCTGAGTTGGTCAACTACTGCTCCGGGGTGCTGGTTACTGTTCTTAGCCCTCGTCTGTCTTCGAGTTGACATTTTGTGCAGTGTTTTGAGACTTGGGTGATAATAAGATGGATCGAAGGTGCAAGTTTAAGATCAGGGAGGCGGGGGGCGTCTATCTTAGACAAGTTGAAAATTTACGCCCACTCACTCAGGCTGCCACTGGCCAGGCTGCCACTGTGTGACTCACGCACTCACTCAGGCTGGCAGGCTGGCACTGGGCGCACTCAGACTGGCACTCAGGCTCACTGGCAGCCTTACGGTACTTCTAGTACTAGTACTATGACTAATTTAAACTCAGGTTCACTCACTCCGGCTGCCAGTGGCACTGGCACTGGCACTCAGCTGTGAGTCCCAATCATCGACATATACTACTGAAGGCTACATTGATGCCAGCGACACGGAAAAAGCACGACCCCTTTCATTTTCCACCAACTATTCGATGTACCTTGCCCAGCTGTAGTAGGACGTTCAAGAGTCAATCTGGAAGAGCAAGACATGAATATTCAGCTCATCCGATGTCATCCGTGGCAAGATCTACTGCCTGTGGTCACGACTATGATTCTTCACCTATTCGACCCACACAAGCTCCAACTCCTCAACCTCTACTGAGGTCGTCCGAACTTCCAACAGAGGGTCATTTTGAGAGCGGCTCTGACTCCTACGATTACGATATTTCCATGCTTACACAGGATATCTCGATGCTCAGTATAGGCCGAGACGAGCTGCTTCAAGACCTAGACAGACCTGATTCTCTGTCCCATTCTGGCACCAGAAGTGACAGTGGCCGTAGTGCATCCTCTGAAGATTTGGACTTCGACATTGGAGATCATGAGGAGAGTGATGGTAACCTAAAGGTGTATCACAGATATTTGAATGGTGCGCACCAAGTATATTGTCCTCGGTTTGATAGCACTCTGATGAAAAACATCGTGCAGCCACTCCGTGTGATGCGGAAGGAAACAACTTAGAAAATGAAGAACCACCTGTTCCGCGAAATGAACCTGCACCAAATGACTGGTCTCCCTATTCGTGCCGAGCAGATTTCGAGCTCGCAGACTTTCTTTATCGCGATGAGCAAATGTCTGCTGGTAATATAACAAAGCTTCTCGGAATCATGAAGGCTTACCAGCGAATTCAGTCTGTGAAGAACGTAAAATCTGGCGGATATTCTGAGTTGGACGTAACTGAGCCCAACGATGACTCAGATTTGGCTAGTACGCTACTCGATGGAGACGCACAAAAGTTGTACAATGTCATTGACGCTACGAGAGTTGGTGACGTGCCTTGGAAATCCTTTAGTAACTTCTACACGGACGACAATGGCCAAAAAGCGACAGACGAGAACACCGAGTCATGGAAGAGGAAAGAATATGATGTATGGTATCGGAATCCCTTGGAAGTGATCCGAAATTTGGTGGACAATACGGCTTTAGAAGGCGAATTCGACTATGTCCCATTTTGTGAATATCAGCCAAAGGAGGAATCGGATGACATCAATGACAAAGAACGAGTGTTCAGAAATTACATGTCCGGAAATTTTGCTTGGGAACAGGCTGTAAGTCATGAATAATACAGCATTCAAAGTTGGAGGAAGTGTACTGACTATCCTTGACTTAGAACAAAATCTCAGCCAAAGATAAAGCAGTCCATGGGTCCATGTTCGTTCCGGTGATCTTGGGGAGCGACAAGACAACAGTTTCCGTTGGAACTGGCAACAACAAATATTATCTGTTATATCTCTCAATAGGAAATGTATCTAACAAGGCCCGGCGGTCCCAAAAGTTGAATACAGTCCAGCTCGTAGCATTTTTAGCAATACCAAAGAGTGTGTGTCAAAAACGGAGCTATTCGATTGTGTCTAACGCTTTTTTTGCAGCTGAGCGGCAGTACGAAAAGTCAGATGACTTCCGTCGCTTTAGACATCAAATTTTTCATTCATCTATATCGAGAATCTTGAGTTCATTGAAGACCGCCATGTCCATAAACAATGAACAGACCATTCTCCGGTGCCCTGATGGTCACTTGCGTAGGTCGGTTCTCGGACTCGGCTCGTATATAGCCGATTATCCGGAACAGGTGAGTCTATGCGCAATATGCACTGGATGGTGCTGCAATAAGTACTGTCCTCAGGCAACGCATACAAGTCCGTGAGAATGGCTTACTGTGGCTATATGATATAGATGTACAGCACCTCACAAGAACCTAGATAATCCGGAATTTGTTACAAACCCTCGAACAAAAGAGCTGCACGAACGATTGATAGAACAGGTGGATGACAACGTCATAAGTAGAGCAACAATTCGAAAAGAGTATGGATTCCATCAGGAAATCGTGGTATGTGCTTCAAAGTCTCCCCTGGATGCATATTTTACAATCAGGTTGTCCCGTAGCCTTTCACCAATGACTTTCCGCGAGCGGATATATGCGATCTCATATCTCCGGACCTACTACACCAAATCATCAAAGGCGTGTTCAAGGATCATCTTGTCGAGTGGATTTGCCAGACCTTGACCACGACAGAGCTGGATATTGTGGATAAAAGGTGCTATTCTCTCACAAGTCGTATAATGTAAATACCATTGCTAACCCTCTACAGGATTAGAGTCGCTGCTCCTTTTCCTGGACTTCGCAGATTCCCCGAAGGCCGAGGCTTCAAGCAATGGACAGGCAATGATTCTAAGGCACTGATGAAAGTATGTGGCCTTTCTACCTAATTCGAGGCGGTGGATTGCTGATATTTGATGCAAACCGCTTAGGTGTATCTTCCGGCTATTGTGGGCATTGTGCACGATGATATAATCACCACAATGAGTGCATTTCTGGACTTTTGTTACCTTGTACGTCGGTACACGATTACAGCCTCAACTCTTGATCAGATCAAAGCCTCTCTGGACCACTTTCATCAATTTCGGCAAATATTCATAGCCAAGGGCATCCGGGATAACTTCTCACTGCCACGACAGCATGCCATGGTCCACTATCCTACAATGATCCCTCTCTTCGCCGCACCGAGCGGGCTGTGTTCATCGATCACAGAGAATAAACACATTTACGCGGTCAAGGAAACATGGCGACGCTCAAACAGAAATGATCCTTTGGGTCAAATGATCACAGCAAACCAACGACTAAGTAAACTTATTTGCATCGAGGGCAGACTTTGAAAGGCGTGGAATGCTGGACGATTCGTTGGCGGAGGCTTCGTGGAGAGCTTTGCATGATGTTCTGCGCAAGAATATCTCAGAGTCGGACACGGATGACGCTGAGAAGATTTCTACTAGTACTCGGGGAGAGCATAGGCACCTCCGTGGCGTACTATTGACAGGCGCAGCTGATGATACAGAGGACTTCTTCGATGACATTGTGGGCAATCATGAACTCAATGAAATTGCAGACCTGGACAATTCCGAAAGCTTAGTGGATGGGCCGCAGTGTGGTGCGGTTCATGGCATACGACATGCTGAACGCCAGATCCGCGTGGGCGGCAGAAATGACCCTTTGAGCTTGATATTAATGGCTTCGAAGCAACGTGAGTATTACTTATTACTAGTAGTAACCCGTGCTTTTGGTGCTGCTCAACTGACTTCTTTGATGTTATCCTTGCAGAGTCCAGTAAGGTGTACCCTAAACAGCTCAACGCTCTTGCAGCGACGAAAGGCTATCCTGAGTTCCGACAGCTCCGACAGCTCATCAAAGTATACTTACTTAACAAGTACGAAAAGCACACCTACAACTCAAGGGCTTATTCTGGCAGAACTGAACCAGGACATGCGCAGTTTGAATTAGACATGAGCAATGACTTTTCAATTTTCCATTCAGCCACCGCTTTCTTTGCCTACTGTGGTGAATCGATCCCTATAGAACAAGCAATGAGGGAGGTGATCAGGTCCAATCCGTCTTGGCGCGGAAAACCTCGACGAGATGCAGTACTTGTCCGAGTTAGTTCACGCAAACAGGGGTTCGCAGGAATGAGAGTTGCTAGGGTTATACTTCTTTTCTCCTTCACAGCCAAAGCGGAACGTCAGGAATGCGCTCTCATACAGTGTTTCAAACGTGTTGGCGACTCGCCTGACCCGAAAACAAGTATGTGGATTGTCGAGCCGGATTATGAGTCAGAGACTTCTAGTACCACCTGGCAGCGTGTCGAATGTTGTCCTGGTGTGAATGCCAGTGGCAGACGTCACTATGACCGTGACTGCAAGGCTCCGAAGTTATCTGTGATAGATATAGGGGACATCTTCCGTTTAGCTCACCTCCTTGGGGTTCAGAAGGGTGATGAATGTCCTCCGAAGTCATTGACACCTGAGGAATCCCTGGACTTTTATGATAGATTTTATGTTAACCGATTTGCTGACATGCACATGCACGAAACATTGTATGAAAGAAGACACTGTCAATGATAAAGATAAACTCTTCATTTAGCACATACTACAAAGTAGATTGAAACCTACGAAGTGAGGATCCTGCAACTTCAAGTTCTTGAAGTTGAAAGTCCGACGACTCCGACTCCGGCGACTCGGAGCCTGAGTCGGACTCGGAGTGGAACTTCAAGTTCAAGTGATAACTCACGCCACCTCAGGCTGCCACGTAGCCTGAGTACGGTAGTACTACTGCCAGTGACTCCCGACTCGGAGGACTCGGACTTGGAGCCGACATCATGATGATGATCCGAGTTTCAAATTGAACTTGAATGCCACTGGCATGTCAGTGATGTTTGGCGACTACTACCTACTATTAGTACTCACTGGCAGGGTACCGTACTACTACTAGCCACTGGCAGCTGAATTATCCAGTCTCAAGCCTCCAATTCTGTCCACTCAGACTGGCAAGTTGTCACAATCTCAACTTTGAGTTCAAACGGTTGTTGTTCGCTTCTTCTAATACTACTACTCAGGGCAACTACTATCGTGATTACTACTACTAGTAGTACTCGCTTCACGTTCAGCAGTCTACTAAATCTGCAACTCTGTTGCCTGGAATGTCTGGAACTCGGAGTCCCACTGGCTGCCAATGTTCGAGTTGTGGACACAGCCTGAGTCACGGTACTAGTAGTACTACTACCAGTACTGGCACTGTTGACACCCGCCGGCGCCGTGTCAAACCTGAGTCGGCTGCCGACTTAGGCATTAACGCTCACTGGCACTGGCAGGCCGGCGCTCACCGTGTTCACTCCCCAGCCAGCTCTCAAGTAGACGGGTACCATCGCTTGCCAGTGCCAGTGGAAGACTGGCATGATTTGGATTCAGAACTTGAAGAAAAAAAACCCAGACCACCCAAGTCGCTCATACCACACACAGGACACTACACACTTCCGTGGTAGATCCACTCGGGCCGACTCGGAAAGCACTCGCAGTCTGAGACGCAGGTCGCGCGAGGTTTCAATCGACAACTTGAACATGGAATGCCAGAGTCGTCACTATACTACTACTAGTGTACTACGTGATAGTAGTCTTGGGCTTGGCCAAACTGTTCGCAACACTGGCAGTGGTAGCCAAGGTTCAGTCAACAAGCGCTCAAGCTTCCTCCCCAACTTGAAGTCGTTGGATCAGCGTGACAATCGTCATCTGCACCCACTATCGCACGAGGAAATGCCACGAACTTTCTCAAGTTACAAGGGCTTGTCGTCATCCCACTCAGCTCCTTCAAGTCAGCGATCCGACAACGTCGCGAGAGTGCGAGATCAGTCAACGAGTTCCTTGAACAGCCCGAGGGGTAAGGTGTCAGGAGCGCGGAACTTGTCGCGCGACCCAGTGGAATTCAATCTAAATAATGCGGAGGGCCCAAGGAAGGAACCTATCTGGGAGGTTAAAGCTGAGATCAACGAGACAAATTCGAGTCCTTCAGGTGTGCATTATTTTCAATTGATAAGTAGAAATGATTATCGATTAACGCAAACGATAAGCCTTTATCGCCAGGGAAACTCTGACGAAAAACATATGTCGGCAAAAGGAAACACTCAGGTCTTTATCTTCTGAAACAAATGACCACGTCGAGGCAATACAGAATAACCACTATGAAAGCGTATCGGATCGTGCTAGGACGGAAGAGCAAGTCGAGCAAGAGGAGGGGCAGGATGCATCAATTGTGCAGTCGGAAGACGTCGATCTTCGTGCAGCGGTGGCAGCTCTGAAAAGCGAGATGATGGAAATGAAGAAGGCGTACCTTGCGAAGTTTGAAGAAATTACGAGCCTTAAACAGTCTTTCAATAAACGGGAAGAGCTCGTCGAAGAACTCTTCGAAACAGTCGATCTATTATGTGAAAGTGTCGTTGGGGTTCGTAACAGTCATACTCATCAACATTGATGTTCTACATCTGACTGCCTTTCTTTAGAATCAAGCGGCGAAGGATGCGGTGACTTTACGGTCTTTCCTGGAGGACCTTCAACGCTACGTAGTTCACGGCTCATTTTTCCTTCTCCGTTTCTCGAAGACTGAGAGGGAAAAATGCCATCAATTTCGAGGCCAGCGGAAGCTAGAATGGTCAAGTTTCAATAAAGAAATGAAGGAGATCTTCCTGAAGTATCATGGTACACCTCGAGGTATAGAAGGATACTCCCAACTGTATCAAAAGAGGTCTCCGTTGGGAGAAGCTTTATACCCAGGGGACGGAAAGACGCCTAGTCGAAAAGCATCACCTCTGCCAAGGCAACAGGTGCAGACGCATCTGTATTATACTGGAGACAGACTCGAGTTCGACGTTTACAAGCTTGGGATATTCTATTTCTTCATTCCCTTGTTCCTAGCCCACTATGTTGCCTATAGGAACCATATCGAACTTCTGGAGGAGATGATTCACGCGTTTCGCGACAAACTGCCCGATGCCGTCGAAAGGAACGAAGGGGATTGGGAGGATCACACAATTATCAGACAGCTGCGCAACAAGCACGCATTGATCTTACCAGCAATGTGGATATCTACCCAGATGGGTATACTCGGTGGCCCTCTGTAGGGGCAATTGGCTTGGACAGTTTACTGAAATTGGTGAAAGACGACGTAACGGCACGGCGGGAGAACAGCAAGACTGTTGATGATGAACTTCAAAACGCAATTGCTATTTTCGAAGGCAGCGGTCTGCTTACGTCCAGCGACCTGGCGAACGATTTGGAACCCACTGTATTACCCTTCCGACATAGACGTATGGTTGCATATGAAAGGCACCGTACACGATTGAATCAAAGTATTGCTTCGGCAAACCCACGAAATGTAGAACAAGGACCTGATACCCATTCCTCTAGCCACGCGGGTGAACGTCGCAAGCTTGACTCTTTGGATTCCCCGAACGATGAGGATGAGCCTCAAAAGAAACGTACCCGCAACTCCGACAATCAAGTGATCCCCACCGAACCGCAAACGACGAAATTTTTTTCTCGGGCTCTAGAGAAGGCGGAAAAAACGCAGAGTGTTCTAATTCACGGATATACGACAGTGAAAAGATGGCTCGCGGTAGTCACCAACGATGAAATATTTAAGCACGTCGTAACCGGGAAATCTGTCATGGGTGAAGCACTGAATGCAATCGCGCATGAGAGAGAGAGGAGTGTCGAGAAGATTTACGAATCCGCTACAAGGCTGTCAAGTCTGTTTGCTTCGGACGCCGAAGGTTCCAATGGGAGACCCCTTTCAGAAACCGAGAAAGCAAAGTATACGGACGCGTTTCAGGAAGTGGTCGCGAGTGTTTACGAGGTCAGCGGTGATTTGTTGGGACCAGATTTACCTCTTCCGTCAAATAATGGGCGGTTGAAAGTTGCGGAGTTCATCTCACGCGCGAGGGCTCGGACAGGGGAAGAGCAGTTGAAACCGATATTTGGATGCGCTGAATTTGCCCATCTGGATTTGGCATAGCAGGGAAACGTAGGGATATCGGGTCTTGAGCCAGACTGTACTACTATTCAGATGTGCATATTCTAGCTGTATCTACTACTAGTACCCATAGTACCTACTAGGAGTACTAGTACCTCTACCTCTTCCTATAATTTAACTAGTACTACATTTTGCTTCTACTTTGTTCTAGTACTAGGTTTTAAATTATAACCACCCCAATATCAGTGTTGAAACTACGGAACTTCGTTGGACTAGTTGATAGTAGAGTCTGGCCCCGGCAAGCTCCACTCAGCCTCAGGCTGAGGCTGGCACTGGCAGTGGCAGTGCCAACTTCAAGTTGAAGCTGACTCAGTGACTCGGAGTGCAGTGACTCGCCGGAGCACTCAGGAGCCTGAGGCCGGCAGTGCCAGCGCCGGTGGCGTGTGACTGGAAACTAGAGCAATGGTATAAGAGACAGAAATGCCCCCTTGGGGCGCTCACTCAGAACCCTCTTGCATATTTCGTCTTGACTACTGCCTAAATCGTCTCGACCACAACTATGATGTCAATGAGTTCTTACCAACAGGCTCCCAGTGGACGTGAGTCCTGCGTTCTTTTTCACTGACAATGCCAGTGGCAATACTGATTGTTGCTCACCACCACTATAACAGAATCTTCACCGTTGGGCACCAGATCAGACACCAGCTCACCTGGCTCAATCTCGGGATCGGAGTCCAATAATGACCCCAGTGACCATCCGTTTGTACACAATATGTCTCCTGCCAGCGGCAGAACGCAGACCGTCAACAAAACGCGCACCGGCAGCAAAACGCAGACCGTCAAGACCGGTTCTGATGTGGGCAGAATAGTGATAGTGATCGGCGGTCAAGGGCCTTCTGTTGGCAGCACCACCGCGCCACATCAGGAACCGCCATCAAACAAAAGCCGGCAGACGGGAGCTGTCCCTCCTAACAACTCGGAAATTGGTTGGAAGCCAGGAGGTGTAACTAGCGAGTCTCAGAAGACTGTTCAGAAGTCGGGAGGTGTCCTTCCTGGCGAGTCTCAGAGCACCGTTCTTGAACGAAGGACAAGCTTGTCACCAGAAGAACAAGAGAACTACTACACTGGCTTTGCTGGCAAGCCTCGCCTGGTTGGGCGCACCGGTCCCGACTGGAAACAGCGAAATGCGCGGAAATTCGCATTCACAGTTGGAGCTCACCCCATCGTCCCTCTCTGGGAGAAGATCTTGGGCCCGAAGATTCTTGACGTACTTGACAAGGAGAAAGTGCGTTGGAACAGTTTGGAAGTCAACCGCGTTGGCTATGAAGACGATAAAGAAGATCAGATCCACGTTGTCGTTCTTGTCGGGGTCGATAAAGATTCGCTTGAACCTGAAGAGGGGTGCCGCATCTCGGCAAGCGCTAAGGGAATTTTGTTGGCATATGACATTCGCGATGTTCAGGTCGAGATGAGGGAGCGATATGTCGAGCCCGCCACCGGCTCCCCGGGCGACGTCGCCTCCAAAGCTGACAAAAATGTATTGGTTCACACTGGCAGCGGTCCTACGTTGCACTCGGACAACATGAACGATGCCTCTAACGGCAACAACGTCGATGACCCTACTCAGGCTCCTACCACTACTAGTGGCGATATCTCCACTGCTGCCAGCTAGCTGATTGAATAAAGTACAGCCTTGCTGTAAAACCTTTTTTGCATTTCATCCAGCAAATGCTGGCTGATTGAATACAGTGTAAAACAGCCTTGCTGTACTCTGATCAAGGGGATGCATACCTAGGGAATACTAGGCCTGCAATACCTATTGGGAATATAGCACTGGATAATAGATTAATGCATTTGTATACCCACCGCTTTTTTGAGCTATTTATAGTGTCCAGGCACTACTGATTGACAGTATGCTGTAATAAATCAGAATTTCATAATTTCTGCCCGTTTTAGCATATGAGGCACATCAGGGTCTAGGACCCTGAGGTCCGGCAGGTTCCAGGTCACCTGGAGCTGTTACCGCTTCAGGAGGCCGTGGGAATAAATTCAAATTAGCCTTTGCAGGCCCTACAGGCATCCAAAAATAGCGCGAAAATAGCCAATAAATCAGAAAATATTCTGGGGCACTGCCGCTTTGCTCTAGCGTGGGAACTACGCATTGGGACGACCCAAATAGGGTATGGGGGGTTCTGGGCCACCCTGGGCCCTTCCTAAAGCGGTAAAATCATTATAAAATAGATAATTATATTTGCACTTGAGTGCATATATGCAGGCTTCCCCTGGGCTTACCGGCTGCATATAAAATACAGTAAAATTGGATTATATTAGTAGGAGCATATTGAACACGTTTCTAATAGCTATATATGGTAATTCCAGCCAGGAACATACCAGAAATGACAAAACACATTCTGGTTGACATGCTAATGCTACCGGGCTCATTTTATCACAATAGGATACCCCCAGGATGCAAATTTTGATGGGATTCTACTGGGGCATACTACAAGAGTCCAAATAGTCGTCAATCATGGTGGGGGAGTCATTTTACGTAGCACAGTGGATTATTCTTTTATTTAAATGTCATTTTCATTACTGTACTTCTACTACACATAATGATGCGTGTAGATAGTCGAAATGGATCAGAAGAACGGGGGGAGTAAGAATATGCAGCCAGAATTGTCACATGGTCTCTGGGTATGTCAAAATAATACACTTTTATGTTTACATGTGCATGCGAAAATTGCACAGTCTCTACAGACACCCCTGTATGTGCTACAAATGTACTAATGCCTTTGATTAACTGTATATATGTCTCATGTATACTCCACAAAGTTTCATGTTAATCGGAGCTTGCATTGAATTGATATTAAGCCTACAATATTGAGAAAGAATGGTCATTTTTAATTTTACGGGAGGCTTACGGGTCAGGCACATGTTGCCAAACAACCGTCTTAAGTATCCTAAACATAATCCAATTGCATGTTTGAGGTGTAGTTGGAATGTACAGGTTATATGTGTTTTGGACATGTCATACATATACTGATATTACAAGTTGCAATCCACCCTACAATGTTGCATATGACTTACACATTCCAACTACACCTCAAACATGCAATTGGATTATGTTTAGGATACTTAAGACGGTTGTTTGGCAACATGTGCCTGACCCGTAAGCCTCCCGTAAAATTAAAAATGACCATTCTTTCTCAATATTGTAGGCTTAATATCAATTCAATGCAAGCTCCGATTAACATGAAACTTTGTGGAGTATACATGAGACATATATACAGTTAATCAAAGGCATTAGTACATTTGTAGCACATACAGGGGTGTCTGTAGAGACTGTGCAATTTTCGCATGCACATGTAAACATAAAAGTGTATTATTGACATACCCAGAGACCATGTGACAATTCTGGCTGCATATTCTTACTCCCCCCGTTCTTCTGATCCATTTCGACTATCTACACGCATCATTATGTGTAGTAGAAGTACAGTAATGAAAATGACATTTAAATAAAAGAATAATCCACTGTGCTACGTAAAATGACTCCCCCACCATGATTGACGACTATTTGGACTCTTGTAGTATGCCCCAGTAGAATCCCATCAAAATTTGCATCCTGGGGGTATCCTATTGTGATAAAATGAGCCCGGTAGCATTAGCATGTCAACCAGAATGTGTTTTGTCATTTCTGGTATGTTCCTGGCTGGAATTACCATATATAGCTATTAGAAACGTGTTCAATATGCTCCTACTAATATAATCCAATTTTACTGTATTTTATATGCAGCCGGTAAGCCCAGGGGAAGCCTGCATATATGCACTCAAGTGCAAATATAATTATCTATTTTATAATGATTTTACCGCTTTAGGAAGGGCCCAGGGTGGCCCAGAACACCCCCATACCCTATTTGGGTCGTCCCAATGCGTAGTTCCCACGCTAGAGCAAAGCGGCAGTGCCCCAGAATATTTTCTGATTTATTGGCTATTTTCGCGCTATTTTTGGATGCCTGTAGGGCCTGCAAAGGCTAATTTGAATTTATTCCCACGGCCTCCTGAAGCGGTAACAGCTCCAGGTGACCTGGAACCTGCCGGACCTCAGGGTCCTAGACCCTGATGTGCCTCATATGCTAAAACGGGCAGAAATTATGAAATTCTGATTTATTACAGCATACTGTCAATCAGTAGTGCCTGGACACTATAAATAGCTCAAAAAAGCGGTGGGTATACAAATGCATTAATCTATTATCCAGTGCTATATTCCCAATAGGTATTGCAGGCCTAGTATTCCCTAGGTATGCATCCCCTTGATCAGAGTACAGCAAGGCTGTTTTACACTGTATTCAATCAGCCAGCATTTGCTGGATGAAATGCAAAAAAGGTTTTACAGCAAGGCTGTACTTTATTCAATCAGCTATACAGCTAATGCTGTAATTCATTCAATAAACTAGCTGGCAGGACTGATATCTCCGCCAATACGTTTGATCTGGCAACCGGCCCTACTCAGGCTCCTACCACTACTAGTGGCGATATCTCCGCCAATACGTTTGATCTGGCAACCGGCCTTGAGACACCACCAAAGCAGCCTGCGGATGACGTGCCAGAGGAGGAACGCATGGATATTTGCCCTGCGAAACGCTATTTCCGATTTTGGAACCAACTTGAAAATCGCACTCGTCTGCATCGTGATCATTCCTTGCTGAATCGATACGTGTCGTCTTTCTGCATGGCTCCGGGAAGTATGATTGCCTCCAAGGGCAAAGATCAGCGTGACGTATGGTCAACGGGGTCACTCATTGTGCTCGGAAAGTCACGGTCTGGAGGCTCTGTCAGGGCGTACATGCTCGCTTGCCGCCATGGCCACATCTACCCTGTTTTCGAACGCGCGTTTGTAGACTCCACTATGTACTCCTTCAAAGGTGACGACGAAGGACGCGATCCGGACTATCCTATTCACCTCTTCACCTGCCGCAGTTTGACATCGTACTTGGATTCGCTCGAATATGACTTGAGAGCTGCCAGGATTGCGAATCTTCAGGATGCTAGCGTCATTGACGACGTGAAAAAGGCTGACACGTTGCTCCATGATGTTTCACTTGCTTATTATAAAGACGCTCCTGCTAGTAGGACGGATACGCAGTGGATGGCCAATCGTATCGGATACATCCAGCACTCTCCGGGATTACGCTCGGGGAACATTGAGTCTGGAGAACCTTACATGAGGGATTGGAGCATGATCCTTTTGGAAAAGGAAACGTACGAGGAACGTTTTGACCTCGATGGCGCTTTTAAACCTTTTGCCAAACCAGCCGTACCTGTCAATTACGTGGACTTAGATAGGGCAAGTCCGGGGGGTCAGCCTAGGTCTGAATTATCAGTGAATGCTATCTGTCAACATCTTAACTGGGATTATTACAACAATACACACTTCGGACTTATGCCCATTTCCAGATTCGCACCACAACGAGACATCTTCCCCAGGTCGATTTCCCAGGAACAATACGCTCTGCACGGGTATTGGCCAATTAACGCCGATATAGAAGGACGAAGGTTTAAAGTGTATAAGTATGGCTGGGCAACTGGCCATACGATAGGCACAGCCAACAACGTCCCTGCCTTTCTTTCTGCAGAGGATCGCAAGAACAGACTACTTGCACTGCAAATTCCTCCCGGGCCGGGTGGGCTACCGCAGCATCCGCAGGAGGAGCCACATCCAATTCCGTCTCGTGAAGCGTTTGCGAGACGTGGGGATTCAGGCAGTTTAATTATTGACGAGCACAAACGAGCTCTCGGTATCGTCTCTCACATCGGGTCTGCTGTATCGGTGGAACGCCCTTACCGGGAATGTGATAATTTTACTTATGCAATAGCCTTCTGGCAGGTTAAGGAAGATGTTGAAAACTCTTTTTTCGATACAGTGTTGATGTTCGGCATGGAGGAGCACAGCGTTCAACCTTCTCCGGCGTCAGTGGCAGCCCAAGTCACAGCGTAGGAGAGTCTGCCAGTGGAGTGTTGTTACTCTTTTACAATATCTCATACATGTGAATTAGTATATTGTCTTCTGCTCTGTCTTTGATGGTGGTTTGCGTGCGCTTTGTGTACTTTTACAGCCGGTGTTGATGTATGACTTTATGAAAATGATAACGATCGTTTGCCCATACTACTTCTTAGTAGTACATACTAGTAGTATATCTCCCTGTAAAATGAATGTGTGCGTCATCAACTTGAAAATAACTTTTCAAAGAAATTCAGGTCGAGAACCCACATCATGATCAGGCTTCAAGTTACTACAGCACCATCATCACCATGATGCCAAAGCCTGAGTTCAAGGCCGGACACCGGACCTGAGATGCTTCAAGTTGAAGGCTGGCACAGCCTCACTGCCACTCACTGCAGGCTGCCACCTCATATTGACTCGCGAGACACCCTCATACCCCTAGTTGAATGTGAGACACCTCAGACAGTGAAAAACAAGATGACGCAAGGCGAACATCCATCCATGAGACAAGCTGCCAGCTTCTCTTGGCCAACCTCTAGCAAGTCGTCAGAAGGTAGCGTGAATCTAGTTAGGCGGCTCAAGATTCAGACCTAATCCCACCGGTAGTAACGTAAAGGAGCGCAGCAGAAGAATCAACTGTGCGCACTTCCTCCACCTGCGCAGCGGAACTACTTGAATTCGTCCCCTGCCTTCGGAGTCGGGCTCGTACCGCAGCAAACCGGTTATCCCGGTCCATCACTTGCGCCATTGGTGCCGCAGAAGACTGGTTACATTGACATGCACTGGCGATGATGTCGAGCTCATCCATGCCGGCCAATCCTTCGGTACCGATGCAAGGTAGAACACTGCAGTTCGTTGGAGGTTATCGGGGGTTTTTGTTCAGAGTGGCCTTGAGAAGAATGATCTTGCAAAAGATTGGTATGTTAATGTTCTCGCAAACCTGATCTTTCACTGAATATTTGTTTTTAGGGCCCTTGCTGATCGGGATAACAAGGGTAAACTGAATCTAGCTGAGTTTCATGTTGCTATGGGTTTCATTTATCGCAGCAAGTCTCCTTGATAATTATATATGTATACAATTGATATTAACGACCTTTTCAAGAATTGACTGTCATGGAGATTCCGGATGAACTTCCTCAAGAACTAGTGCCTCCTTCAGCTCGTGATCGTGACACATCCGTCAGCTTCCTCAAGGACATCCCGAAGCACGACAACTCGCGGCCGAGCTCTGCGGGAAGCGGTGTTGCGATTTCGCGTTCAAAGGTCCGATCTTTCAATGACGCTTCGGTGCTGAGTGTAGGTGGAAGAAAAGATGCAACAGTCTACAAGTACACCGAGAATGACGATGACGATTCATATTACAAGAGTCGCCGAAGGCTTGTTGACCGACGTGATGTGCGTGTTGGAAATGAGTCCTCTTCGCAGGATCTTGAGAGCATGAAACGCCAGCTTGAAGGAGCTGCTCAGGCTTTGGAGCGTGCTACAGACGAAAGCTCTCAGAGAACAAGGGAAGACGAGGAGCTTGAGCGTGAGATGGAAGACCTCAGATACAGAGCGAAGCGAATCCAGGAAGGCCTTAAGTACGTCAGCCGTGGACCAAGGAGCACCGAGAAGGATGAGGAGAGGCGGAAACTAGAGCGTGACTTATTGCACCTCATGCACGAGAGGATCCCGGAAGTACAGAAGAAGATGGAAGATCGGGAGCGTAGGCGCGAACGGGAGAAGAGGGAGTGGACGAAAGACCGGGATAGGCGGAATGAGCGCTTCGGGCGGTACGACGAGAGAAGCTACGACAGGGAACGTGACTATGGGCGGCATGATTGCGACAGGGACCGCGAGAGAGAGCGGAGTCGTGATAGGGATAGGGACTACGACAGAGACAGGGATTATGACAGGGATTGGCCTTATTCGCGCAATCGCGAACGCGGCCGTTCTTGGGACAGGGAGAAAGATCGTGAGCACGAACGTGAACGTGAACGCGACCGCGACCGCCCTCGCAGCCCGCCTGCCGCAGCTCGTTCTCCGCCGCCTCCACCACCAACCCTTGTGGCTTCTCCGGCACCTGCTGTACCCAAGCCCGGAGCGTTAAGCGTATATCAGGGAGCAGGCTCAACTGCAAGAACGTATGCGCGCGTTAGGTGTCATTACACCTTCGCCAAAGTCGCCCGCGGTGGATACTTCTGTGGAAACGTGACTGGCACAATATAAGGAGGCGGAAGAAAATGCGCACCGGCGAAAAGGATGCGGAAGAGCGCGAACGGCTGAGGAGGGCGATATTGGAAAGCGAGCGTGCGCTAAAGGATGGTAGATCTGTTACACCGGCACCTCCCACCCCGACAACCACCTCCTCAGCTGCACCTCCAGCACCAACACCCACTGCTAGTGCTGTGAGGCCGCCTCCGCCTCCTGCGCCGAAGAGAGCGCCAGCACCGCCGCCTCCAAAGACACGTGGGGCTGCTACACCACCGGTGTCCTCAGCCTCGTCAGTCGCGACTATTCGTGCGCCTGTCCCGCCTCCAGCGCCACCTGTTGTCACACCGGCACCTCCCCCTTCTCCTCCAGCTCCTCCAGCAGAGCCCGAAGAAGAATGAGGAACGCATGCTGAGGGAGCGTGAGGAGCGGCTGCGGAAGCAGCGTGAAGCTCGGGCAGAGCGGCTTCGCCAACTTGAGCGTGAGGAAGAAGAGGCACGTCGCCAGGATGAAGATTTTGAAAGACTTCAGGAGGAAAGGTTGGCAGCCGCAAGAAGTCCCGCTGCAAGTGCACCATCCAGTGCAGTAACCCCTACCCCTCCCGCACCCGCACCCGCATCTGCACCTCCTCCACCCGTGCCTCCAGTAGCACCCTCTTTGCCAAACCTAGTCCCGAGTTAACAAGCATCGGGCCGCAGGTGGTGAACTTCAATGAGCATGCGAGGGAAAGAAATAAGTGCGACTTTTGAAGTCACTGGAATAATAAGGATGGACAGTTATACGAAACGCACAAGGCAAATGTGCTTACTTCGCTCAGGTGATAGCAAAAGGCACGAACATCCTTATCAGCGAAGGCGAGAGGAAAACAGCACGCAATTTACAGTACTGACGTACTGACGTACTGGTGTACTGATTTGTACTTACTATGACATTTGAATTGTACATGCTTGTACTTAGTCTTTACTTATGCTTGACTGACCTCCTGATGTACTGACGTACTGAGTGTGTCCTGGAAATCTGCTTATTTCAGTGTGTTCAGGCCATCAGTTGATTTCAGACAGGCATAGCAACACATCAGCAGATTTCAGACAGGCATGGCAACGCTTCAGTCCATTTAAGGCAGCGTCAGGACGCGTCAGTCGCCGTAAGCAAAAAGTAGTTTCCCTGATGTAGGCGCCCCAGCTTGATTTAAGGTTCAAGTTGAATCGGAGCTCAGAAAACATGAGCGCCTATCACTATACTTATATTTGTTCGATGACAGATAACCATGACAATCAACATCATCCCAGTATCTGCCGTCTCTCATCGCTGGACAGTTTCGACCTGATTCACAACTTCAGCTCTCTATATATTACTATAGGTGGACTTCACATGCTGGCTTGGAAAGAATCACTGCGGGCGCATCGGCCATCATTGATCACACCAGTGATGTCTTTGCCCAATTTAACAATCCTAGGAGCCTACTGAATGACAATAACGATCATTGCTGGTGCACGGACCAGGTTGACATCCTATTAAACAGTAAGACAATCGTATATATACCCTTCGTTCTGCGCAACGCTGAAGTCGAGGCTCACCTATAAGCAGCGTGCCTATCTAAGGACGGGATAGCTTCGCGTTAAACATGTTCAATAACCCAGGGGATGATGGTGTGCTATCATTCGCGTTTGGAGATCCGCAAGCAGTCACCATGGACCCAACAATGGGAATGGCCGGTGGTGAGTGCCGCACCTCAATTTGTTTTCTGACGATGAAGCTGAACGTGCCTATCTATCTATGTAGCCCGCAGGTTTCAGACCGCCAGGAGAGGTCGGGGTGGGCATGCCTTTATGCCTGTTCCTCGCGGTGAGACTATCTACGCCAACTTCGAGCAAGCCGGTCCATCAGCAGCAGAAGCCGAGGAACCTCAAGGTCCTCCAGGCTCGCTCCTCGAGGTGAAACGTATAGACGAGACATACGATATGCGAAATGGTGTATGGTCGACGCGCGACAGCGCCACCCCGAATGGCGGAAAGAAGGACAAAGACACATACGCTGCTTATGCGTTTACGATCAACCGCCGCTTCCAGCCTACAGACAATAAGGGGATGCATGTCGTTACTACAGTTTTGGATGTCAAAAGCGAGCATTTGCGTGAGGTTGGGAAGGATGTGATTGGTCAGGTGCAGGGTATTTCGTGGACTTCGAAGCCTTTGAAGGTGAGTTTCTCAAGGAGCGCTTTTGGACTGACGCTGATCCTTATTACCAAGGTCGATCCTAGGGTCCTTATGGCCTTCCTTCCCCAACTCATTAATTATGAGTCTAATCTAGCTCTGAAAGTTGAACGGGCCAATGAAGAAGACGCATCAGTCTCCGAAAAACTTGCTCACCTTCGTTTCCTCACCTCGTTTATCCGCAGTGAATACGCTGAGACATTCGAAGAGCTCAACTCCCTCCTTGCGCACGACGAGATCACATTTGACCTGCTTTGGGCCTTGTTGAAACCACGCACGATTCTGTACACGCCTTGCCCCGTCACAGGATCACCGCGCGCTCTACGGGTGCGGGGCGTCGAAATCTGCCAGCGTGCTACACCCGGCGTGCCTCCCGTACCTGGCGGAGACGGCCCGCGTTTCTGGGCGGTGGACGCAGAATATATCGAGTACAATGCTGCGTTTTCCAACGGCAGCGGTCAACCGAAGTTCGGCTATGCGCAACTCTTGCACCTGGAGGTCCCCTTATTTGCTGGAACAGAGAAGATTACGAGTCTCCCATTTTACCCAATGGTGTACTATCCTGGCGCAGAGGAGCTAGAAGCGCGTCTCGTGGAACGCGGAAAGCGTTGGGCTGGACTACAGGGCATGCATCATCTATTCTATGACGGTCTTGGGTTCAAGTGGGACCCTCAAGAGCGGAAATATAAGAAGCAGACAGTAAGCTCCATCCTTCCTGCCAAAATCTGAGAATGAGGGCCTGACATTTATTTGTTTAAACAGATCAGGAGCAGGGTTATGATAGACCGGGAGACTTTTGCGAGGACGCTTGCAAACTACGTGTTTCCGGTAGTTTCGAAGGCACTAACCGGCGAAGACATCGACAAACATCCTAGGAAGTTCGGTGCTACTTCTCACGCGACGGCTCCGAATGACAACGAGACTCCTGAATCTGAATTATCGAATCAGGAGCTCATGCTCGCCAGCCCTATTGTTTACGGATTTAGTCTGACGGATAAGCAGTGGTGTACGTCCATTCACCCGTCATCGAGTATCATCTCTGCTAACATAATTTGGATGAACAACAGTTGAATTTGACGTAGACAATGTCTCCACGTTTGAGTGGAATGACGGAGCGTTCGAGAACCTTGTTCTCCCTGCTGAGCAGAAGGATCTAATCAAGTCGCTCGCAGAGGCACACACCCTCGATGAGTCCGGCTTCGACGATTTTATCGACGGGAAGGGCCGTGGGCTGATCATCAATCTCTTCGGATCTCCTGGAGTTGGGAAGAGTTTGACCGCAGAGGCTGCAAGTGAATGTATGTACAGTTTTGCAGTCGAAATATCTCGTTTCCCCGCTAACGCTTTCTTCTCTGTTCTCAAATTTTGTAGACGTTCGAAAGCCCTTGTATGTCGTTGGTGCTGGGGAACTGGGCACAGTGGCCAATGCCCTCGACAGTCAGCTCACTCGCATCTTCAACCTGGCGGCGACATGGGAAGCACTCGTGCTCATTGACGAGGCAGATGTATTCTTGGAAGAGCGGTCACTCCATGAAATCGCACGAAATGCCATGGTTGCTGTGTTCTTACGCCAGTTAGAGTGCGTCGTTTCTACATGATCGCATTGAACTATTTACTGACGACCAGTCCACACAGATACTTCCGAGGCATCCTATTCTTGACGACGAACCGCGTCCGTACGTTCGATGAAGCCTTCCAATCGCGCATACACGTTTCGCTCCTCTATCCGGACCTCTCTCCAGACGCGAAGCGGAAGATCTGGATCGCAATGTTGAAGAAAGTGAAACCTCGGAAGCAGAACAATGTCGCTACGGCAGTGGCAGGTGCACCGGATGAATACGCGGGCCTCACGAGGAGTCAGCTGTACGAGCTTGGTGAGAAGAAAGTGAATGGGAGGCAGATCAAGAACGTCGTACGTACGGCGTGCGCAATTGCAGGCAGCAAGAAGGAGGATGTAAGCTACAAGTATTTGATTCAGGTTTTGAATATGATAGATCAGTTTGACGCGAGGTATGTTCTTATGTCTGTAACTCTCATTTAGCTGACTTCCTTTATTATTTGCTTCACAGGAGTGTTATGTATCAATAGACGGATACAAGCTCTGTATAAGTAGGAATCCGCTTTGCTTTCGGCATGTATAAAATGATTGTGTAATGTTAACTCATCTGTTGGCAGGTAGCCATCATGTATCACGATCTTCTTCCTAGCTAAAGCACTTACCGATACTCCAAAGATAGGTATTGACGAAAATATGATCCAGTCAGGATTATCTCAGTCCAGAGTAGATGCTTCGTCCCTTCCTGATCAGCCCCAGGGTATCTGACACTCGGTGTCACTCGGCGAACTACTGAACGTTGACCCTAACAGTTTGGTGGCGGCTCCCGGTTCACGCGGACTTTGCAACTCAGAGTCGGGGAAACGCTCTTCTTTGTGGACAAGCCCGAGTTCTGGCATGTCCGTCTGCGAGACGCTATGATTGTGGCGCCTAGGCCACCGCATATCCAAAAGGAAGTTACATCTGATACTCCCCAGGTCTGTTCACGATTGGCAGTCGATTGCGTACGATTTCGTGTTTTTCTTAGCACTCTGTGGCGTACTGTCATCGCTGTAAGAATCTAGTAGCGTGCTTTGCGTCCAGTCGCTAAAGATTCTTACCAAAACATCTAATTGTATTCATCAATTTTGAACTCAAGCTACAAAGGCGGTTTCAGCAACGATGCGATGCCTGCATTAGCCGCGCATGAGAAATCATACCATCTTACGTAAACAAGTTTACTTGGCGTATAAGAGGTGCACGATTTAGCAGTGTTATCCCCTACAACCTTACCAGAATCCTACTCACTATGGGTACATACCGCTCTATCCCTAATAGACCTCCAGCTCCCTACTCTTACATTGATTTCCACAAACACCTTACTGACTGTGAGTTCAATTAAATGGAAGTGCATTCCTCGGACGCTGATAGTTTCCTATCAATGATCAAGGGTGTAAAAAGAATGAATATGCGTTCGCAATTGTAGAAGGAGCAACCAACTATTGGGTAATAAAAGCGGAGGAGCAATGGGTCGATTACATTCAGTACGGAACGATAAAGCAGGTAGAGAAGCCAAAGCGAGTGCAGTGCGCTAGAGGTGAGTGTACATACCATTTGGTATAACTGATTTCTGCTGAATACCCCACTAATATTTGTCAATTCAGTCTACCGCGCCGCTAATGAGAGTAAGAAGGAGGAAGCCGAAATGTATCTTTCACGTCCCGTAAGCTTTGGAAACGGAAGCACAGAAAAGGACAATGACGATGCACTCCAAATGGCCTCGATCAGTTTAATAACTGAAATTAACGAGAAGAAGTCAATTAAGATAATCGATTATGACGAGGAAGCGAGAAAACATAACTCAAATAAACCATAAGTTCTTATCAGACTTCAGGCGCGATGTTTAAATCACAGGTTGGAGTACAGGTAGTCCGAGAGTAACTACTAGTACTAGTACTTTAGAAATAACATACATTGTTGCTACATCGCATTCGACAAGACGGGCTTTTAAATTAGAAGCGCAGGCAGAAGTACTCACGCTACTACCAGTATGCGAAAGCGGGTGAGTGACTTCGAAATTAGGATAGAGGCATCGTCGTTGTCAATGTTGATGAGTTCAAGCTGAGATGCCGTGTTCGGCTCGCTAATCGGAGTTTTAAACTTCCACTTCAAGTTGAGATTCGGATTGAGGCTCCCATCCACGTTGATCTTTCTTACCTCATTATAGACTCAATTGCTGATTATGATGTACTTATAGTAAGTATGCTAGCTACTATAGCTTATCACTTCTTGAGAGGTTCACAAAAGCTTTGTTGAAAATTGTTCTGACAACAAGTTGTTCAGCCGTTCTATCAAGGTCCTCCAAGGCTCATGCTATCGTTTTCCATATCAATAAAAACGTGAGAGACAAAAATTTCTACAGTTTTTGGCTAACTCGCGCCTACGCCGCTGTGGCGGCTCCTGACAGCGCGCGCAGGCGTGATCTCTGCCTTAGACTCCTTGAATACTGGTGGAACAATCCCGCGATACCCAGATCGATCTCTACACTCCTGGGCGGCTTGCTATGACTCATAGCCCTAGAATCCTACTTGCACGGCTTTGCATCCTACGAAAGGGACTATAGGTACGCATTCGGGTTCTATGTATCAGGGACTGACCAATTCCGACGGTTGGATGCTTGTGAGCACAAGTTCTCATAATAGTAATGTGCGCAACAAGAGGAGTAGTAGAGCCTCCCAGTACATCTACTTGGGGATAGAGTACATAAGAAACGGATACGTGTTGACAATCTGGAGTGGCAAGGTTAAAAGATAGATCTTAGGAAGAATAAATATTGGATAAGCCTTAGCAACATGGGAAGTGAATAATTCAGCACAGTGCACTGGAGGTAAACGAGTGTGTGTTGTGGTATTGACAGAACTTGAAATGCCTTGAGGAAAATCCAATATTTAGTCCAGCGGAGCCCGAAACTTCAAGTTGAAGGTGAGAATTGCTTGGTAATGACATGCACTCACCGGCGACCCCAACATGAACCTGTCTCTTCTCCTTCCCTACCATCTTGATGGTCTTTGCCAATTCCTACTTTTCTCTCTCCCATCGGTCGGAAAAGGCTATAGGAGAACTTGAATAAGTAGTGGATAAGACTTTCTCTACCCACAGATGCACGTATGTACAGTATTCGGATGTGTGGTGACTCCTTCCTTCGCAGATGTGTTGTCGCTGGCTACCATTCACACGTTAGACTTATGTCCCTCTGTTAGGGTGATCGCTATGCTGATTGGGTGAGTGGGTGACTATAGGAATCTTCGGAGATTAGAGCCTTCAATCTCCGATCATACACTGGTCACTGTTAATAGCAAACAATATTCCTCTTTTTCATACACTTTGGCCACGTTATGCTTCTCAGTTTTGTTCCATTTGTACTTTGTACGAGGATTGTGTGTCCATGGTCATCTGACAAATCTCTTTCCCGTTCGTATTCGCATCACGTTGTTGGATTTCCCAGTTTCAACGTCTTTGTATTCGTTACTGATAGGATTTGTGCGTAGATGGTTGCTTTCAGTGAGTCAGTGTGGCGGCATCCCTTTGACAGCCAGCGGGAGGTCTAAACCACTTAGTACATCATTGCGCGCGGTACAGCGCTCGGGTAAGTGTACCTATTTGATTCTCCCTTCCGCTGATCGCTATCATTCAGGAGATATTTACCGTTTCATCAACATAATCGGAATTTTATTGGCCAGATGTACGAGCTGCGTATGAAAGTTTTATGCAGAGGTCAATCGAACGCCACGAATACTCGTATACAGTCGACTGCGCTGATTGGTATGACATCCCTTCTGCTGAGGATGCACACTTGCTGGTTACACGTGGAACCGCCGCCGGTGTCTTAAGTCTGAATGAGGAAATGGACCTGAACATTCGAATAACTGCACGCCTTCATAACGACTGCTCGCAATAGGCACCACTCATCGAGAAACTCTGAGCACACACCCGAATATCGCCATGGATCCAACGTATCCCCTCGTCCCCATCGTCAACTTTATCGCTTGCTTCCTTATCCTCGCCTCACTCGCAGGTCTAATTCACCGACCATGGAATACGGGTGTTTCCATGCTCGCTGTCTATGTCTTCCTCCAGTCTATAGTCGTAGGGACAGACGCGATCATTTGGTCCAAAAACGCAAATGACGTGGCACCTGTCTGGTGCGATATAAGTGAGTAAGCTACGCAGCCTTGACACGCATATTATCGACGGCATTCCTCCAGCTACCCATTTTTATATCTTCGCCCAGTCTGCTATCCCTGCCTGTTTGTTCATAATCACTCGGCGTTTGTTCAACATCGTCTGTCTCCGAAGCTCCCTGACAGATGTTAATCAACGTAAGGTATGTTATTCAGAATGGTGCATGATTTTGTACAACTCACCGGGAGCTGCAGAGGCGGAACGAGTTTCTTCTTGAGTTTCTTCTCTGTCTGGGCTTCCCCATGGTTGTCACTGGTCTTTGTAAGCAATCCAGCTGCTTCTTTTACTAAGCACTTACCATAGACCAAGATTACATCGTCCAAGGGGCAAGGTATAACATCTATGAAGAAATAGGCTGTCGTGCTTCCTTTTATCATTCCGGGACATCGGATCTTCTATTCAGCATCGGATACTACTTGCTACCTTTGGTTTCCTTGTTCGTTCACACTCGTGAGTTCTTTCGTCAACTTTGACACCAAATCCAGCTAACCTTCTTCAGCAACAATATTCTGGACGCTTTATCGGCAAAGGAGAGAGATGGCGAAATTCCTAGACAGCACTGAAAATACATTTCGCAATGATTTCCTCAGGCCTTTCATTCTCAGCTTCGTCGTAGTTGTGCCCCTGCTTCTGAACGTTCCGATTTATATTGTCATCACAACAGGAACGGACAAGTCCCTCGGGCCAAATTACGTCTTCTGGCCAGGCTGGAATGCCATTCACACCAATTGGGGGCCCAACCACATCACTGCCTCCAACTGGAGAGCAAACGGCTTCCCGGATATCTTCTCTCTCAAATACTACGTGTGGACAGATCCACTATACGCCGTTGGCTTCTTCGCGGTCTTCGGGCTTACCGAAGACGCCTGCCAGTGGTACCGGTCTGCGTTCTGGGCAGCTGTAAAGCCATGCGGACTTCGACCCAAAATCAACTCTCCGGATGGCGTCAGCAAAGCCGCATCCGAGATCAGATTTCAACCTCCTCGAAATCGCCCAACATTGGATTCTGGAATGTTAGTTGCTTGAAGTTTATCTCGTTCTTTATGTCTATTTAGCTCACGCTCATTTTCCCCCCTAGATCTGGTTTCGAAGTCGACGTTGTATGAACCCACAGTGATATTGATGGGTTGACAGTTCAAAAATCGGATGTGCGACGTAATTTGATATTCGAATGCTTCTGAATGTCAATGGAACTGGGTTATCTCCCTTTTTGTGATGCAAATTGTTGCTTGATATTACGTATGCTTCTCATGTAGCATTTGGAACTCGTATCTCGAAAACAATTTCTAGTTCTCAATTTATCGAGAGCTAAGATGTTCATATCTGTCATAATATCGGGTCTAGGGGACGAAAAGGTGTTGTATAAGGTCATAAGGTCATAAAACATTGGTGAGTTCGTTACAGGAATAAGTAGGCGGAAATGCTTGGGAATATGGAAAAGAGAAGATGATGAATGTGAGAATGCAAGAGAAAAATGATTAGAAGTCTGAAATATCCGATGAAATGTCCAATAAAATGTCCGATGAAGTGTTAGAAATAGTGTAGTGCAATGTCCGTTGAAGCTTGGCTCCGGTGTTGAGAGTAGCTTCGTGGTTACTTCGCAATGATGCTTTCTCCGCTTGCCTTCATGTTGCGGCGTGAGGACAAATAAGCATCGAAACTAACACACAGCAAATAAGCAATCAGATACGGATGAGCGGATTGCGAAGTGTACTTACGCGATTGCCCTTTGGGATTTAGGGAGATAGCTATGCTCAACCGACCCCCGGCGAGGTCGCGACTCAGGATATGTTTCGGGGTGCGTCATTGACAGACACTCGTGACGGGCCTGGTTGGTCGCCTTGAGCTGCGCACGCTGCTTGCTCTTCTCTTCGAAGGCCTTGATGCGAGAAAGCATGTCTTGGAGCTGGCCAGATGTTCTCAGCTCCTCGGTTTGCGCTCCGGCCACAGAAGATGTCATGTCGGGCTGGAGACCGGAGACAATAGAATCGCGTCCAACCATAGTTATGGTACTTGGACAATGCCGAAGGGCGGTGGTGAAAAGGAAGGCGAGGTGGAAGTGAAAGAGAGTTGAAGCTGAATGTAAGAGACTCTGCGTAAACAGAGAATCACTAGAGGATAGATAGGATGTTTAGTTTAGTTGCAAGCGCCTGATTTATATTCTTCACACATCAAACGTGCGCGTCATCGTTAGAGACGGAATTTGGTTTTAGACTGAAAGCAAAACAAGACATTTAGTGACATCCGAACCAATCCCGACCTTCCACTATCGCAAATGGCGGGTGTCGATCAATTTCAGATCGGCGGAGAAACTAAATTCTAGTCCTTGGATATGATTGGTCCAGTGTCGCTGTAGGCTGAACCACCTTGAGGGTGGAAAACGGTGTAGCTTTACGGGTAACGTCATGGACGAGTCTTGCTATATCCAACGACTGGAGGGTTGTCAGCCGAAAGCCTCTGTAGCGAGGAGAGAACCTGTGAATATTGGGAAGATGGAAGATTTATGATGTGATCAACGTCTGTGCAATGGAGCGTGCAGCCATACGGGACAGTATGTCACATACTGAAGGCAGGGAGGCTGAGCTCCCCAGAGGCGTAGGCATGAGACAATCTCATTTGAGCCCGATTCCGTCCGAAACTGATGTCTGACGTGGTACCGCTGAAACATCTTACTCGTGGAATTGCTTATGCACGCGTACAGCACCACGGAGGCAGTTGACAATATGCGGGGATACTGCGAGCGAAGATCAGATACGGAGAGCTTCCGCTGACCTTGAAGGTCAGAATGTCAGTCAACAGTCATTACAAACAAACTGATGATGGTCAAGATTAAAATATTTTCTCGTAAAATGTTTGAAGCTCGGATAACAACAATTGAGACACATGTTCCCTCTAATAAAATTGACTCAGGAAAGAAACCACATCGAAACCATTGAGTACATACCCAAAATACTAAACTGTTACAAGCTTCGCAATTTCTTGTGATAAATCAGTCATGCTTGGTCTCTCAAGCGGTGCTCTTGCCCAGCACCTGCGGCAGACTTCCCACAAATAAAGGTAGCGATCATCCCAACTCTCTACTTCCGGAGGAGAGGGTAGGGTGTACGACGAAATGGCAAACATGACCTGCACATCTGTTCTCAAGTGATGGTAAGGACGCCTCTTCGTTAAGAGTTCCTACTCAATCGTGGATATCAGAATTAATAGTAAAAGCGAAACAGGACTTACCAGTACAGTCATGCCAAATGCCCAAGACGTCTGACATCATTGTATGAACATCGTCTTCAGGAACCGACTCCCCAGTTCCAAGAAGAAGCTCGATTGCCATCCAGCGGGCGGAACCCTTCTCGGCGCTCGTAGCGGTCTCGAATGTTGATGCAGACATTAGGAGGTAAGATATTCCGAAGTCCATCAAGAGGGGTTGATGACGAGGAGAAACCACTATATTATCCTGTCAAGTCCACGGTTCAATGATCACATTTGTCTAGTGAATAATGTAGCATAGCTTACGCTTTTCAGGTCAGCATGTACGATCCCGGAGGAATGTAGATAGTCTAATCCGGAAGCAATACCGTTCACCTGTATGATTATAAGCTTTAGTACAAGTAGCAAACCATATGAATACATACAAGTGAGATATATCAATTGAAGGTCTTTCTTTCACGAAATCCAAGACGGTTCCATTCTCCATCCACGGTGTAATTATCAATGGGACAACTTCTGCCTCGAGCATGAAGCCAACAGAGGAAGGACATTCGAATGATGGAGTTTCGACCATACTCTGATTTCTCTCGTAAGTTTCTAGGGGATGTAATAGGCATATTTGCGGTTCAAGCTGAATTGAGTAGACTCACCCTCGCAAACTTAGGATCAGTTCGAATATTGAAGCGAATCCTTTTCACTGCTATTCTAATAGGTGACCCTTTTAGATGTAAGAGGCCCATGTATATATCGGAACAACCACCGCTGCTTCTGAATCGCAGGGAATTTCGATCTACCAGATGTGTGAAATTGAGCCTCGAAAGCTTTGAAAGCAATCTTCTGAGTGTCGCTGATCATTCATAAGATTAGTCAGATTGTAATGCATGATTCTAAGACGATGATTTCGTGCACCTTCGGCCTCACTAAATGGTGATGAATGGAACCATCGCGAAGAATTAGGATGCAAACGTTGGACACTCGACCAATTGTGAGATAGCTCCGAGGATAACGAAGGCTGAGTTTCGACATCTTCCTCTACGAGACGAAGAGTTCCTATTTTGAAAGGATCGTAAGAGAGATCCTTCAGCAAAAGGGGAATAATACGGACCGGGCTCAGTGATCCAATTCACAACGGGAGTTCGCTCGCGGTCAATCGTCTCACGTTGCCGGGAAGCTTATGCGAGGTTAAAAGAAAACTAGTGCAATAGGGATTCCATAACACGCTTACCAGGTCTCGCAACCAAGCAGATTTCACTGTCTTTGACCTTAAGCGCAGATCGTGGTACTACCGGGACTTGGACAAGCATGTCAATAAAGTCATTTCAACGTAATGATGAAACTTACTAGCTTTGACCGCGGTTGATCCTCGGTCACTGACAGTCGCATTGTTATTCGAGTTGCTCGAAACTGTGGAAGGAGAAAGAATTGAGGGTGCAACGGACCTATGCAGCCTTCGCATGGAAGCGGATTCAATAGCCTGAGAGTGCGGTAAAGGTATCCGCGGAACAGTTTGTCGAACTTTCCGGGTTGAATGGGTCGGTTGCACGGTAACGTCATCCGAATCTTCATCCTCCATGATTGGGAATTTACTATTGTATGCGGAGCACTGCTAGAGATGAGAGTCCTGCTACAAGATAAGTAATGCTTTTACGAACTTTTAAGTTGCGCGAGTAGGGGGAGTGTATTCTCCTTGCCCTTTCAATAGCCATCCAAAGCGCAATATAGTCACGATCCTCGATATTGTTCTCAGATACGCCTGGCGTTTTACATATCTGTCCTCGCACTCTATCATCCCGTAATGGTCTTGGCGGGTTCGGTTCCTGAGAGGAGGCCGAAGGCGGAAACAAGCGGCGTGCTCTCAACCACATCTTAACTCCTTCCCTTGTTTGTGGTGATAGAGTAGTCGTACGATTCGGGTAGGAAGATAGAAACAACGAGTGAGAGTCGAGCCGATTCCCTACAGGCGCGTGCATCGAGCTCGGTATAATCGCGGACATGATGGGTGCATCTTCGCGGACATTGATGAAACTTGACCGACTCCTCCGCGCATTACATCCTCTTGCTCTTGCTGCAGTACTCATATCCATTCGAATTTGCTCCGTGCCTAATGTCGTCGCGATAGTTGACAGCTCTTTCTCTTGGATGCTCTCAGAAAGATGGCGAAGAGTTTTTTGTCGTGCTGCTCTACGCACGTCGTCATCCACGGTGTCGTTTTTCGTTGAGCCTTTTATGCCATCAATGCCGCCTCTGGCCGCATTGGAGCTCTTTGTCGATGATGTGGCTATGGCCGCTCGTTCTCGTCGTGCACGAGTCTGCATTATTGGCGCATCGGGGTTCACGCTCGCAATTTGGTCATCTATCATCCTGTTGTAGTTGTGCTCGCCTTTGCCTTCCTCACCATAGATGGGAACCAGCCGGCTTAGCCGTTCAGTACCATCCGTCGTTTTTGGTGGTGAGGTTGATCGCTGCAAGTAGCCTCTGGAGTCTGAATGCATCGCCGTACCATGAGAAGTTCGCGGTCGCCAAGAGGACTACTCCTTTGCAGGAATGTAGGAGTACATTTGTCCTCGGTTTTGACAGTGTCTAATTATCGTTGAGTGCGTGTAGGATTTACTATAGTCTATATTTGGATCTACTTCAAATTACCGAAACAAGTGAAATCCTAATAATAATAATAATTACACTCAGAGTCACAACGATGGCCATGCTTCCGGACCTCCATCCACTCTAACACCAATCCTCGCCTATTTACTTACGCTGATACAAAGCTGTATTTCATCTACTTGCTTCTATGTCAATCTTTTCATTCCGGTGACACCGACTCACTCGCATAAACACTGACAGCGCGTTGTAAAACTTGGAGGAAACCTACGATTCCCGCAAGACCGAACGACATGTCTTATGACAATATTCTCGGGTACAACGAATTCAGCCAACCGCCATCACCTTCGAGTGCACTAGTTGTACTCCCGCTTAACGACGAGAACGACACGCTGACGGCTGCGTCACCTGAATGGCGACCCATTCTTTCCGACGTTCGCCAGGTAGTGTTGTACAACTCAGCATCACACGCAGTCACTGTGCGCCCGCACCACGCCGTGCCTCCTGCTCTACGTGGCTGTCCCTATTGCCATCGACCTTTGGATCCGATAGGCGTGGATGAACGACTAAACGAGACGTTCTCGCACCACCCGACTCAACACGCACGCGCTCCTAATTACTTTCAGCTGCTCGAGATAGCGAATGAGACGATCTCGCGCCCTTCAAGCCCTGGTTCGATAGGAAGTTCTTTACCAGGAACGAGAGACTCATTCGAACGGCGGAGGTCAACGAGCACTGCGAGTAACGATGGGTTTAAGGCGGCTACGATGGCGGAAGGGTATTTCAAGGCGTTTTTTAAAGAGGAATATAGATTGGGCATGGGCGCGAATGGGAGCGTTTTCCTATGTCAGGTATGTTTCTCTATGTTGACAATTGGAATGGGAACTTATAAGGTTCCTTTGGTAGCACGTCTTGGATGGCAATCCTTTAGGTGCAGCCTCCGTATCATTGTCTTTACTACCACTAAAGGGCAATTTCAGGCCACTTTGCCGTGAAGAAAATCGCAGTTGGACAGTCACACACTTATCTACTCAATATCTTGCGGGAGGTGCGCATCATTGATATGCTTTTGTTGTACGTACTTACAAACATGCCTTTGGTGGCTAGGTTCGCCTCCTTGAATCATTCCGGCATCCAAATATCATTACCTATCATCACGCATGGTTAGAGACACACCAGTTCTCGAGCTTTGGTCCAAAGGTCCCGACTCTATTGTGAGTCTCAGTACCCTTCGTATATTCATCGAGAAGACTGATGACTTTGCGCAGCGTTTTGATGCAATGGGCCGAGGGTGGAAGGTATGAGTGTCATTTCCATTCGAATTCAAACGCTGACCAACATTCTCAACAGCCTTGACGATTACATCGACGCTCGGCTCGGGAGACCGCACTCACATCCTCCTGATTCCCATTCAGAATCACCGAACCCTTCCTTACAGGATGCGCACTCACGCTCAAACCGTATCCGCGCGTTTCGCGCGGCACAAGCACGGCCTGACGAAGAACGTGAGAGGAGAAGGGCAGAACGGTTGCGAGGGACTCGGACGGCCGTTCATTTGCTGAGTGGGAATGAAGTCAAAGGCTTGTTCGGAGATGTGGTCAGCGGGTTGGCGTTTTTGGTGAGCGATGTCTTCTCATGAGGTCAAACCTTCTTTCTGAACAGTGCTTCAGCACGACAAGACAATTCTACATTTAGACTTGAAGCCTGGAAACGTTTTGTTAACATGGGACGAAGAGGCGTTAATGTGAGTGTAGACTATCGCCACCCGATAAACCTAGGTTATTATGCTGATGACACTTGTAGACCGCGGGCAATGCTTTCTGACTTTGGTACTTCGCGCGATATGATGCAGCCCGCACGACATCGATCGGGAAATACTGGAACGTACGTTCATCTCCTCTTGGTGCTGAAAAGGCTATTGACTAGCTTGATCTCAGACTGGAGTACACGGCACCCGAATCACTGCCTTCTCCGACCACAGGGCTGCTCGGTCAAGTCGACAGTAAGGCGGATATGTGGTCTCTCGGGATGATTCTGCACATGCTTCTCTTCTTTCGGCTTCCCTATCACAATTCATCGGATGGGTCCCGAGCCGGCCAGAGCCACGAGAACGGCGACCTGCAGAAGCTCGAGCGCGAAGTGCAAGAATACCCTGGATTCCGGCGGTCTTCGGCGGTTGCAACCGTCTTCGAGGGAAGAGGACTCCCGCAGGCTTATCTCTGGCTACTGGAGGGTCTATTAAACAGAAACACCAAAAAACGGCCCAGTAGCGAGCAGGTCTTACGAGCAATCAAAGACGGGAAATTGGATCCGGTCACGATGTCGTTCAGAGAAGATATAGGAGAAGGAACGATCGTCCCTCGACGTCCATCTCCTGAATTCTTTTACACTCCAAACGAACGTCCGTCGGCTCAGCTAGAGTCGCACAGCAGCGATCACGACGAGCCTCCAGACTACTCAGATGATGACAGGCATTCTGTTTCCGACGTCCACGAGAATGATGTACATGCTGCGAAGATGCGATCATCGCCACCTTTGCTTACACTAGAGTCTCCGACTCCTATCCGTCAGCAGATGCCAGACGCTGTGATCCTCAGATGGTTAACGTTGTTGAGGCCGGTACGGACGCTATGGATGGAGTTTTGGAACTGGACATCGCTGTCGCGTCAGGCCGTTCTTCGAGGAGTGAAGTCGTTGCTTCTTGTCACTAAGGTAAGAGGTATTTCGCGGCTATCATCCACAGTTGTCTAACATCCGATTATACACGCATAGATATTCATGCTCCTGTCTGTGTGCCCGAACAGCCGTCCAGAGCCCGTCTTCACTTGCTTTATTCTCGGCCTCGCCGTTTCCGATACCTGGTCTGAAGATATTTGGCTCACGGTCCTCCTTTCCGTTTTGCACGTCGTCATACTTCGCTTTCATTGCCCGGACCAAAATTGCTGTGCCGATGCTATCTTATGATGCTTTACGATCTACACGCTTTCTATTTCATTTCATTTTGGTTGCCTTTAAGTTCATTTAGGTCCACTAAACCTCAATCCTGTATTTTAGTGCATGTTCTCTTTACTGTTTCTGGGCTCTTAATATGCTGCAATGGATCGTTCAACTACAATAATATGACACACATGAAGATGGTGTGAACTTTCGGAACTACAGCATCGTCCTTAACAAAGTGCATGCGGTGCTTTAGAATGAGCTTTATCTTTCTTCACCTTGGCCGTGACCCGCCCTAAATGCTCTTGAGTCATTTGGGTCGAAACATAACGACCCGCCACCAACATTCAAGTTTACAGTGCACAAAGGTGAGTTCAATCGAAATGTGAAGCCACTATAACGAGCCATTAAACTTACACACAGTATTCATACAGATAGAAAATACAAGAATTCTAGCCGAAGAATGTTATAATAGTCCTTCCAGACCAAATTTAGGTGGTGTATTCAAGATCTCTTCCCACTCCTTTTCGTCCGCATTCTTCCTCTCCTCCTGCCACATCGGTGCAATCTGCTCAAGCCATGTCTTGTACATATTACCGCCTTCAATGTCTCCCGAAATCCAACTGTTCACAGCACATAATGCAAAAAGGACGGCGACGCTGTCTTCCAGCCTGACTTTGTTCAACACGCGCGTGTCCATCGCTTCCATCGACCAATAGTACGCCTCGTCGAGGTAGAGCTCCTCCATGGAGCGGTTGCGCAATTGTGTGCGGTCTGGTCCTAACAAGAACTCCCACATGCTCTCGAAAGTGATTGGGAAGTTCAAGGGGGTGATAGATGGACGTCCGGAAGCAGGAAATAGGTCGTCCGGCTGAGGTGGAAGATCAAAGGATGGCCATGGAAGGTCGCTGAAGCCGCGCCATACGAATTTTTCATGTCCTGGAATGTCCTCTTCTCGTATGAGGTCTTTCCACCGCTTTTCATAGAGCCGAATGGCTTCTTCTCGCTGGATCTGACGCGGATCACCCTTTGTGCTCTGGAAGATTATAGATGGTCAGTGTCATCTTGACAATACATCCTGAAATCGCTCACCTTTACTTCTTCCATGCCAGCTTTAGCGGCTTCCCTTTGCTCTTCAGCCTCCCATTCTAGCAACAAGCTCTCGCGTTTCAGCCAATCCATCTGTCGAGACACGAGGTAGTTGTCCGAGTTCTGGTATGTTTCCAAGTCGGAAGCCGTCATATTCGTCAGGTCCGACAAGACAGACAACTTATTGTTAAGGATGTCGACCCAGATGGATTCGGGGATGACCGGAGCTGCTGCTTCTGCTGCCTTAGGTTGCGTGTTCTCGATCTCGATCCTGGATATACTGCGCGCGAGACTCCGTGAGGATATGTGTGCGAGGGATTTTCGAAGTTTGGCCTTCCCTTCGAAGGAATGGTCGACGGAGATGTTGGGGAGTGTCGCCGCCCGGGAAAGAGGCATGATGTGCTTAGATGGTTGGAACGTTGGTGACGGTCGGGAGATCGGTCAGAGAACTGACGGTACGGTACGTCCAGCTATCTTCTTTTATACCGTAAGCTTCAAAGGTTGGACTGCGGCAAAAAAAAAAATCGCAAAGGCCTCGCAGTATCATTCATAGCCACCCAGAGTCAGTTGGCCACATCTCCAACACTCGTTGTGTGGTTTTTGCTGCGGTTTTGTGGGTCTAAGCACCGCGGACCAAGCGTACTATTCTCGGTACCTCATAATAGACGTGGTAAGACAAAGCTGTGCCACATACAAGCATTCCTCGTTGTTATTCATTCGCTCCGTGCTTTTGTTCCGTTTTGATACTTCTTTGCCACATTCGACTGTTTCCAGGTAGTGGCTTAATTGCTTTTCAGATACCACCCGTAGCGAAGGTGGGCCTATGTAACCACTAGTCTCTCTGACACCAAAGAGGCCACCTCTTCACGTCAGGAAATGCATCGACGGTTATTGTGCATACGTGGCGCGAGCATATGTCACTGCTTAATTTGATGTCTCTTTGGCTTGACTCATTGGTGGCTTAATCGACAAGTCATTCTCAAGTCGTGATTTTCGTGATTTCAGTATTGTCTATTCTAGTCTCTTCAGACGACGAAATTTTCGTTTCATTCAGGAGGTCAACGGGCAGATATTATAGATACAGATGAGTCATAAGCAATACATTGATGCGAGAAGAGTACATTGGGTTTCTCTGTCCGCAGCCTATTACATGGCTCCTTCGCTCTTCGAGATTACCCACCTATGTGTCATCGTTGGTAAGTTGGTCTTCCGCTATAGCATACGTACTCACCATGCGTGAAGAACCCCGGGTATCCAGCCTAAAATCCAAAGACAAATGTTAATCCAAAAATCTTCCGTGCTGTCGCGTTAGCATCCTCGTTACATAGTCAGTTTGACGGCTGCTTACTGGCGAGGACTCCAGCCTCTGATTGAGAATCGCATATCAGCCGATAAATCTTTACACGTTTAGAAGGCAGGTCATACTGAAGAATACAGCGAGTGGTAGAATGAAACTATACAGAAGGACATAGCGGAGCATCAGTAATTGACCAATGTGAGACATTGCTTGTGCTTTTGTGTAGACTGACATTGCGAGGAAATAGAGGCAAACATCGCGGTTCGATGACACGACGGACGTCATTGTGATATATTATCGAAAGTTAAGACACTAGCTCTGATTGCAGACACGGGTAGGGAGAAAGTCAGATGGAGGTCAGTGAGATATCTCGCAAACTTGTCGTGTTTTTATAACCCCTATGGTGGCTAAGATGTAGACATAATGACATCATCACTATCTAAACTTGAAGTTAATCCTCGACACATTGCTACTATTTTTAGACGTTCTCCAAATCACTGTTGGGGCAACAGTAGTTGTTTAGCTATGTGTATATCTTTCAATAGTATCTACTGTTGAACTAGAGTTATCTTCGGTCTTCAATACTTCAAAATAATGTATCTGGGTATTAATCTTTAGCAAAGGTTACAAAATTAAAGAAGGAAAGCAACGTACAGTGCGTAGATGATTCCGGGAAACAAGCCGAGAAACCATAGTAGGATACTGAGAAGAAGTTCTGCTCGGAATGCAAGTAAGCACACATCGCGTTATGCCACACTTCGTGTTTGCTACTCACCGAAGACTCGCCCGACACCGAGTTCTTCATACGAGAAAAGTCAGTCAAATTGATCATCCAAGCTATCATCACAGATCTCGGATCGTATCTGGACTTACTCATGAAGACTGCGAGCGGTGGAAGCAAGCTACGAGATAAACCAGTGGCAGTCAATTCCTTTGCATACAGTACAGAGAAGGGCGGAAGAGCGTACACTGCAGCGATAATGAGTATAAAGAATGCCGCATCGTGATTGATTGATACTGGCCGCGCTCTTGCTCTCCCTCGGACCGCTTTCCTTGCCATTAGTGACTTTCTAGTGTTGATCTTTTCTGTTCCTGCAACTGCCCATGACAGTTTTATACCGTAACAGAACCTCTGCATACTTTGTCACATTTGCTATAGCTTTGACACGCCTTAGTTTATGCAATATATAGATGATAGCAAATATGCCTGTATGAAGCAAAGTCGTGAGCTTTGCAACATAATCATCGGGCGGCATTCTCAGAACATTGTCTTCTTATTTCGAGCACCGATGCGGGATTTGCCGGCACCCCTCAAAGCTGAAGAGTACACACCATTAACCTGTCCTACGAATTTCCACAGATAAGCCAGTTCAGTATCCGTAATCCTGACATACAAAAGTGTTAATTCTTACCAAGAACGTAGTCTACCTCAGCGGCGGTCAGTTTGTGATGTCAATCAGTCTTTAGACTAGAATTTTGACAATTGAATCTTGGCCAGCTGTTGAAAATCAGAAATCGAGAACTGGGGCCTTACCTCTCGGTTAGTTTCAGAACTAAGCAATTGTAAAGCTTCTACAGAGATTCAGGAGAGCCTATTGAACCTCCAAGTCGTTGTTGATCATACAAGAAACAGGAGGGATAAAGATACTGGTTTCTCTTGACAACAATCTCAAACCGCGCGTGAGAACGCGCACGGATTTGCAGCAGTGTACACAACAATCAAGAGACCAAGCACAGACCTCATCCGATATTATCGGAGTAAAGTGATCCTACGTCTTTCGCCTCCATGGCGTTGGTACGCAAAGTAAATTTCATCTTATTCACAGTGCGCACGCACGGTACGCATCCTAATCCCCCAAGCTAGACCGTGCGTCGAAAGAGGGGTTGAAGGCCCGAGGAAACGTGTATGAGACCTAGATTTGGGGTATTCACCATTACGCATACCAGTATCTGAACTTCAGAAACCATGCTTTCAATGCCTAGCCAAGAGCGAGAGACGAGAGGAGGGGGAATCGGCGTCGCATCGTTATCCGGTTCAAAGCAACTGTTCAGTAGTCAAGAACCATATCCGTTGAGTTCTGGCCGATCTGAAATTGTATTAGACAAGAAGGCTACCGGTGTTCATGATATTGATGTCGAAGCACAGGTCAAGAGATCTGGTTGATCTTGAGAGAGCATGTAAGATAAATCGGGAGGCAAAGGTCAAGGAAGGAATTAAGAATGAAACTTACTGACAAAGAGCCCTACTAGGATGTCACTTCATAATGTGTAGCCGAATGCGAGCTGCGTGAGGCATGTTTTTTGGGGGTACAGACACCGTGAGTCTGTGACGTAGGCATCTCAAAACAGATCTCGGGGAAGCTCAGTATACGTGGCAGCAAAATAATGTGTAGCCACTCACCCATTAGTCGGCCCGTTCTTGCTCTCGATGTCAGGACTATAGATGATCGTCGACGGCTCAGCATGTGCCCCTCGAATTGAGTAAGTGTGGGAAAAGAAACTGACATTATATTCGTTTAGATAGATCACCATCCTCCACACGGCTTAGACAAAGAGCTGAACTGCGTTGAAGAATTAGAAAGGAGATCCCCTTTAAGTAAGCGGTTTCCAGCCGCTTGCAGAGTGCTAGTGGATGAGGGAGCGGCGTTAAGTCGCTCATGCTTAGGCGACTACGGTTTCAGCTAGCACGGTATCATTCATGTTGGGCCTCGAGTCGGTGAAGCGAGCTCGACAGTACGATCAGGTGCAGATCTTCAGGCTTGGCGCTATGAAGAGGGAGCCTGAGTCTGGAAACCAGAGGGGTGCGAAGAACTTGAACACGAAGCTGCCGACGTCATGTCACGAACCTCGATGCTGATGATACAAGTTATAGTGCGTGCGAACTTGGAGCTAACAGAGAAAAGGTGAGAGGACATTTGCATATGCGTGTTTGTGGGGTTGGGAGCGTGACGATCAAAGAGTTATTTGCCGATCTGCGATGAGTGGTAACAAAGCATCAGTCGTAGGGAAGTACAGATCCAAAAACGAAAGCGAAGACTCGATTTTGAGTTTGGGCTTGAGCTTGATTCTGGAACTCAGTTCGGATAGGAATGGAACCGAGTGGCCCGAAGCCACCTTGCACACGGCAGTGCATTCGTAACTCTCCCCTACTGTGCTGATGGGAAAGAGTGTCGATAGGTCGGGGGAGACGTGGTGTAGCAAACAGCCACTATGCGGAGCAGATCAGTAGGGATCAAGAAGGTGGGGTGAGAAGGGAAGGGATTGACCCAATTGCTTCGTTAACGCCGACGTCGATCATCTTGTCATTTCAATCATTTGTTAATAACCAATAGTTAATGGATTCATTTATGAGCTTGAAGCAGAGAAGAGACTTGACACAGGAACTTGCTTACCTTTATTCGCCTTTGAGAATGTGGCATGACGGCCAGTGTCAGCGTCAGGCTGGACGTGAATGATCCGAGCCGGGAGCGAGGAGAGTTGTCGACTGCCAGTGCGAAGAGAGTAGTACTTGCGGCGAGAGGGATTAAAGAGAACCCCACCAAGATCGACTTCCGGCCTTGTTCAGCGCTAAACATCCTCAAGTGCCAAATTTCGCTGTAATGATCCCAGCGCCTACCGAGTCTTATCTCCTTCAATGGTTCCATGCCATCCAAATTCGTCAATCGCCTCCTTTTGAATTCGGGTATCGTGTCACTTTCAGCTCCTTCCCAGCGTACGGTCGTCTGAGTGAATGGGTGTATGAGTATAGAGTACAGAAGAGAGTAAAGATAACACCTGGCCTCGTGTTTGTGTTCTGGTTCTAAAACCAACTACACTCTTTAGGTTAGAGAGTCTGGTTTAATTCTGGGGCGTACGTCAAGTTGGCTGGAACCCAGTTCCGGGTGCTTGTTCGGCACTTCAAGATGTCGACATCGAAGTGAATCCGTCTGGCTGGACCTTCGGCGACATCAAGCTTGAATTGATTCAATATTACTTGGGGCCGTACAGCACGTCTCCTTGGACGGGCGAGAGCAGCTTTACATCAACACATGTCGAGCCCTATTCAGACTTAAAGATATGGATCTCTGGAGTCTGGAGTAGATTCAAATGTCGACTTGAACGTGGTGTTCCCACAAACGACGGGGTCCACGCCGATGCGAACGCGTGAAAGGATACACATACGGGTGAAGGCGAAAAAAGCAAACGTTCGTCTGTCCCCGTCTCGCTAGCTGTGTAGTGTACGCGTCAGCTCTGAGAGATTTCAGCTCGTTTATCGTCTATCTAGTCATGGGATGTTGAGTGTGAGATCCGGAGAAACGCGCGACCAGATAAAAAGGGTTTGTGATGTGGGCTTGACGCGAAGCTGACGTACAGTCGAGATCTGCAGAGTGCGGGGTAAAGTCCGTTTTGGTGCGCAAGCGATTGCCTGCGTGCTGCCTTCAGGCCGGCAGTCGAGACAAAACATGCTATGCGAAAGAAAAACAGACGTCGCTCACTTGAACTTGATTGTGATATTTGTCAATGACGGTTCACAAAACTATGGTTGAGGGAGTACTCATCTTGGCTGGCAAGAGTAACACGTTTTCAGTATTGTCTTCCTACTCCAGTAATTAAAACTCAAGGGGAAGGTGAAATAGCTGGCTGATGACCCTACAAGTTCCTGAAAAAATCAGCAAGGTATGGGAGGAACGGAGAGAGTCCGGCGGCGGCCAAATTTTTCAGGTAACAGCCGAAGATAATAAATTTGAAATCAATCCAAATGTAGTAGTAGTGGTAGGGTCTGATTATGTAACTAAACAACATTTAGAACCGAATTGGGGTGTAATGTCTCGGAAAGTCTATTCGTGATTACAAGCACTCCGAGTGTCCTTATTCCTCCCCAGAGAAGTAAGGAAAATATATATCCTTCATCATTGTGCCATTCATCTCGCAGAGTGTGAGGATAGCTCATCGCGATTCGTTTCACCATCCGGGAATTACCGGAGACTATCAAATGCAACAATTTTCAAGCTCCGGTTTGTTATCGAACTCTTCAACAACTTACTATTTCGTGCATATACACACAACGGTATTTATGCCAAAGAAATATGATTGGCATTGCATCTACTGACAAGCATCTTGAGCTGGCAATGTGCTAATTCACTTTGTGCCCATTTCGCCACTGAAGTCTTCAAGGAATCTCGCTGATAAATAAAAGAGGTCTTAATTGGGATTTCGACGGGGTGCACACCATAAAACGTGCATCGTCCCCCTCGAGCCTCCTTACCCTTCTTAACCTCGATCCACCATCATCTCCTCGCAAACGTCGTCTACGGCTCACCAGGATAAACAGCATTCAACGTACATCCGTACGTTCTCTTGTACATCACTTTTCTAAACATGGACACAACGACAGACAGCTCCACTTCCTCAACATCGCCACCGTCGTCGGGTGGCACGACTGCAACTCTGGACTCTGTTGCCTTTATCAGCTTTTAGAAGCTATTCAACGGCTTTCAATCTTTTTCAATACCAAACTCAACAGGCTGTTGACAGTATACTGAACATCCGATTGATGATTGTGAGTAGCTGTCCGATGAATACCGTGATATCAACTTATTAATCTCCCTCCTCCTTCTGACTCGCAGGTTTCTTCCTGTCGTGATGTGCCCTGTCTTAGGCTCCGATTCAAGAAGTTCATATATGCTATACGAGGTGAGCGTCATATACTATACGTTACAGATATTCTTTTTCTGAATTTATGAAAGTAATCCCACCCGTGCCACCTTCAACGCCGCACTGCGCAAGTTAACGTGTCTTTCAGTCGAGCGTCCTAGTACCATCTCCTTCATCAACCCTCTGGGATCGCCGAGGTTCGCTTAAAGTCGGATTGCAACTTCCTCGCTCGTCCACCAATGCCGCCACACTTTTAGCAACCCATGAAAGCGATGTCGATGATGCTCCCTCCGTGGAAATCATATCCGCAGATATCAAAGAGTCGCTTGTAACCGGCCGCAGTTATGGCAGATGCCTACGGTTTAGACGACTGGTCTCAGTGATCAATCATGTTTTGTCCAGGTCTTGAGGTCACATCCAGTGTCCAATGCATCATGAGCTCTCACCTGTGTCTTCCAGTATCGATTCAATTCTTTGAACATCCAACAATAATGGACTGCCTATATGCGATGTCCCGAGAATTTGGCCACGTGCTCAGTGGTCGGTTGGGGTTTGTTAAAACTCCGGGTACGCCCGGGTGGATAATGGTACGCCGGCCGCAGAATCGGAGGCTGGAACTAAAAGCAGCATTGCTAATTGGCTGACATAAGCTGTCATTTGATTATGTGAGAAACACGAGGCGCGTGCGAGGAGGGGAGGGAGCTAAACTGGACGTTGAATACAGACGTCGCCCGAGCAAGGACCTCGAGGGGGCGACGTTCGACTCGCTGACGCGTACGCTCAACAATACTTAAACTCAAGCATCTTAACTCCCATCCTACCACGTTGCCGTTTCTCCCCTGCATCGAGGAACTGCTTATTTCCCCGCAACTCGAGGCTGCGTAGGCGACCGCTACCGCTACCGCTATTCTCCAGCACTGCACTGCACTCCAGCCAACGACATCATTGCGGGTGTCCCTGCATCTGGTGCTCTAGGTTGTGTGTACACCTCGCGAAGGAAAGATTCGGACGAGTGGCGTCACGGAAGAGAAAGAGTTGAGAAGGAACGCACGGCTGCCTCGAGGCGATTGCCTGCTTGAGCGGAGGTACCTCCCACCCACCTCTCCTCTATCGCACAACTCCCATCTCAGTTTAATCTCACAGCCAGCCGTCTTCCGCACTTCTCTCCCATCCCATCATCCTTCTCTCTCCACGCATCACCTCACATAACGGCCCAGCCCTCTAAACGCCCTACTCCCCGTTTCCCTCGACCTGCTGCGTTAACTGCTATTTGACTTGAGCTGGACTGGACTCCTTTATTCCCGCCCGTGTACGTTGTACGTACAAGTCTATCCATCAGTCCAAGACTACGGTACGTCTCTCTGCTTTATTTTGGGTATACTTCGTTCGTGGACGGCTGATTGACCATTTGGTTTAACAGGTTATCTATCATCACTGCTCAGCCTAGCGCTTGAACTCACACAGCACACGCATCACATACTTGATACTTCTTATATTGCTCATATCCACCAACGATTTCGAGCTACTTAGTTCATAGGAGACATCGCTTTACGCGACGATAGCTCAGGAGAGCCGGGTCTTATCCGTCAACGTATGTCTCTTCTTTTACTTTCCCCAAACCTCCCACCACTTCCTAAGAAGACTCCGACTCGGCTGGCTTACCTAGCTCTTCAGCACATCCAATCCAACCAGCCACGCTGATCACGCATTGGATCATACTCTGAACCAAATCACATTCGAGCCTACTTACCCTGCCCTGGTGTAATTCATTGGGCACGCTTCCACTCTCGTCAGTGAACCGGCCCTTCCCGTCGTGCGGACATTTGTTCAGTGAACCGAAGGAAAGGCTCGACCTTGCTTTCGGGCTAGAAGAACTGGTGAGTAAGAAAGAAGAAATAAACGCACCTAGGTTCCACATTTGACTTTGGCCTCACCCCCTTCTTGCTCCACTGTAGTCTTCGACTCCTCCCATATCAATACTTCAAACTGTGAGGTCAATTCTCTCGTCCTACCTTTCAAACATCTATCATCGGATAGCTTAAGTTGAGAAATGGCATCTGCTATGATAGCGAAACCTGCAATGTGGGCACCGACAAATCGATCTAAGTCTGTCGACCCGACGCTCGCAGCACGATCCAGATCCCCCTCTTCATCTTTCTCATCCTCGCAATCAAGACCTCCACTCCCTACACATACTTCCTCGAATTCATATACGTCCTTCAGCTCCTTCAGCTCTAGTCATACGCGTGTGCCCTCCGGAACGGGTGCACCGAATGGTAGGAGTAGCAATGTTAATGGAAACCCGAGCTGGGTCCCCCGATCGATGACGCCTGGTCCGCTCTCTCAGCATACGCGAGCACGATCAGGGACAGGCTCGTCTGATAGCATGCCGCCTCCACCCCTCCCGTCCTCTGGAGCAACAAACGGGAAACAGCATCACCGCAAGACGTCGAACGCTTCGAGCACGCAACCGCCTCTTCCTTTAGCAAGACCGAGTTCTACTGCACCTGAGTCGTCCAATCCTAGTGAGGACAACTGGAAGTCACGGATACACCAAGAAGCGCTAGTGAAGTTCCGCGAGCTGGCACGGATAGCGGATGCTGAGCATGCGGCCAAACAGCGCTCTGCTTCGCGGAATGGGTTTCGGCCGGGTACGCCGACAGGGAGCATGAGCTCAAGCCAACTACTCGGGATGACGGACGAGCAGTTCCAGCGCCTGGAAGCTGAGCACCGGAGGCGGATCGCGAGTCTACAGCGACAAATGGAGGAGGACGTATCGAAGGCGATTCAAAGAGAGGAGAGACGCAGGAGACGGTCGAGCCGCAGTGAGCGCGATAGGCCGCCGAAGGGTGTGCTCGTGGAGGAAGAGGACACGTTTGTATTGATTCCCAGTGGACAGAGTCCCGCGGGGGAAACGGAAGAGTGGCTTTGGCGACCTGATGAGCTTGAGGGGGAGAGGAATGGGAGGAAAGCGAGAAGGAGAGGGAGCGAACGTGCAGATGAAGACCAGTCGCGCTGGAGAGAAGCGGTTCGGCAGGAACAGCAGGTTATTTGGAATGCAAGTGCCGCCCGGAATGGCAATATTGGTCCTTCCCCGCCTAGTCAGTCCCAGTTCGCATCGATGAATGGTCGGAAGGTGCATTGGGCAAACGGCGGTCCCCCACCGACTGGACGGTCAGGCAGCCCTGCACTCTCGCCGCAAATTCCACGTACGCCACATACGGTAAACACGAACTTGTTCCATGCGAGGCCGATGAGCGCAGTGCCGACACATTCGCAGCAACAACTCCAACAGCAACATCCGAATGGATTTCGTGCGATATCGCCTGTGGTCTCGATGAACAGGCCGGGCAGCGCAAGGCCGAGCAGTCCGGGGTATGGGTGGCGTGAAAAGGAACGGGAAAGGGACGTACATGCGACTGGACATGCGCGGTGGATTCCGTCTATTAGTGAGGGAGACCCGGCTATGAAGGAACGCCAGCGCAGTGCAGCGCGTCCGATCCCGGGCAGGAACGTGTCGTCGAACACGCATGCAAGCGGCCACCCTACGCAAAGTCACGGTCATGGGCCACATGACGCGAAGGACTCCGAGGGGAGCGTTGGTTCGGGCAGTGTGGGCAGTTGGCGAGACTGGAAGGGCCCGCCGATGGTGCCGCCGAAGGAGGCACAGGCTCAAGCGCAGGGCATGAAGGAAACGCCACCGACGAGACGTGCGATGACACCCGCTCCTGGCATGACGAGCAGCGCGAGCAAGTACGCTCTGGCACAGACTAGCGGCGTCCCGCCCATACCGGGGACGGCGCGCATGCGCACGCTCTCGTTCAACGCGCCTTCGAGTACCGGCGCTGCTGCGGCGGCTAAGGCGACTTTGGCTCCTTCTGCTCCTCTTGTCCCGGTATCCAAGAGCAAAGGCAAAGCAGTGATTGTCGACGACCGGGACGACCCCGACGAAGCCATTGCTCCGCGTACGTTCGCAGCACCGATGACGCGCTCGTCTTCAGGCCTCCCTGAATCGGACGAGCGTCCGCCCGAGCAGGTCCAAGCGCGTCGCCGCGACAAGGGGAAAGGCAAAGCCCCTGCGCCTCCTCCGCCTCCGCCTGCAATGGAAACTGGACGAGGTGCCGGTGGTGGTGCGGAGAAGGGTGTGTATAGTATATACGCAGCCCAATTGGAGGACTTTGCGAGCGTTTTGAGGAGAGAGTTGAGCATTGCGAGCGAGGCTTGAAGGGAGGAAGAAGGGGGATGGACGGTGAGAGGATGAGAGGAGAGGGTAGGTTCACCGTTTCTCGCTTATTGTTTTTGGATGATGAATTTATTATTAAATTATTGATTTGTTGCTGAAGAAATGAATGCTGATGATATTGCCTTTTGCTTTGGAATTTAGACTTCGCGTGGGGAGGACTCAGAGCGGCGGAAGGCGAAGTCGGGTTCAAGTCGTCGGCTGGAAGCAATGTGGAAATATGTAGGCGCTCGGAGGCGGTGCGCAACGCAGTGCGTAGTCGGTCGTCCAGCCGCTCATTCATCCTCGAGGCTCACAACTGCGGGGTGGTGTCCCTCGAGGATACCTTCATCTATCCACATGGATCCCGGCGGATTTGTTTTCGACTTTTAATTGCTTGCATCGGGCTGGAGAAGAGAAGGAGAGAGAGAGAGCCAAGATCCGGGATCAGCTCATAATTTATCTGACGACAATCAGCATTCAGCATTCATCCATCAGCATTTATCTTTACCACTTACATATGGGATCCGTGAATATGCCGATCGTATGCACTCATGAGCGCTCAGGCCGAGCAAGGCGATGTTAAATTCAGACTGCGCATGCCTACCTGCCTCGTTGCTTCCCGCCCTCTTTGCATCGCCTCGTTCTTGAACGCTCTCCACTTACTTGATGCTAATATGGCCGAGGCTGAATGAGAACAAATGCAGAAGATAGCTGACGACCTCCGCAGTTATGCGTTATCAAGCTTTCCATCCCGATTTCCGACCCACTAAGGGAATCATGGCGTCAAGCGCCCGTAAACTTCCTTACTCCTCGGTGCTGCTCGTATGACCTCGTGGAGTCATGTCGACAACATCAGCGCACAGAGACAGCAGAGAACACGTTTCGTCGTCTTTCTGTCAGTTTTGAACGTGTTTTTTTGTCGACTTGAACTGCCTGCCTGGCGCTCCGCTATATGCCAAGAAGCATCGGGTTTCGCAGGGATTCAGGTACAGGAAGTAGAAGAAGGGAGAAGTCGGGTGTAGGCGCTAGGAAGCTAATGCCTGTTGATTGCGTCTGGGCAGAGGGTCTCGTATAGAATGCAGAGCGGACAACGGAGACCGGGAGCTTAGCTTGGTCGTTGCTGATGAACGTGATTTGCGACGCGATAAACGAGGCAGGAGGTGCGGGGAAGTGGTGGTTGTGGTGCAAGAATGGGACTGCTACCCAAGAAGAGGGAGGAGGACGAGATCGACGGAACGGCTATCGCCTGCACCATCTGCCCACCTGTCTCGACACCCTTGGCCCATTGCCATCCCACTTTTACACGGGTGTACCTTTTCTGCGCTGAATGAACAGGACGGCAAAGGCCTCGTACCTTAGCAACGCGGAGTTACAAGAAACATATGAAGATCACGCAAGTTGCTCGTTATATCTTCGCGGCAAGTTCTCTGGGTGGGGTGGGGTGGGATCGGCAGGTGTGGGACGCGGGGTCAATTGCTGGGGCGATGTTGGCGATAGCCTGAGTCCGGGTTGAATGGTGAACTGGTGAGCAATTGGTGCTGATCATGGGCCTTCTACGTCAATGTCAACGTCTACGAGAGCGATCCGTGCGCAGTCCGTTGTCCCGGTAATCCTGACCTCAACCTTACTCAGTTCTTGGGAGATGAAGTTTCCTCTGTCTATTCACCCGTACGCGAGTGAATGCACCGGGCCGCCGTCGGGATACATGCTGTCGCGCTACGGCGTAGTCGTTGATCAACTTGCTCCTTCAGGATGTTGACTCTACCTACTCCTATTATCTCGGAGAAACGTAGGATCTGGGAGGAAAGGAAGTTGAGAAGGAGACGGCGTACGTCGGAGATTAAGGACCTGAGGACGCGTTTGGACGTGTCTTCGAATAGCTTCGACCCTCCTTCCTTCCTTCTTCCGGTGCCCGACTTTCATACGTCCTCCCAGTTGCCTATGCCGTTGAATCGTCTGCTCACCGGACTCGGTCTTCGTAAATTCGTGTGTTGGAATCCCACCTTCGGATTGATAGTTCGTCTTCTGATTCTATTCATTCTGTCTGTTATCTATAATTGACATATGTCAGTTCGCCTTTCCATTTCATTTTGTTTTTCTTTTCTCCTTCCCTTTTCTGCTTATATGCATCCATTCCACCAGTTACCCATCATAATATGCATTGCCCACTACGTTTGTTTGTCCTCACTCATCTCCATCATTTCATACTCATGCATGCTTGCAAGATCTCACTCACTTCACTCATATTTGTAATTCATAGTATCGAGACCCGACTTTATTATTTTGAAAGTTATGAACTCACTGCATATGCATTCCGACGATCGTATATTCATCCCACTCCACTCCATCCTAATTCATATCGGTTTCTGTAGGATAATAGTCAGTAGTGTAGTCTAGGTAGTTTTTTTTCGTGCATGTGCAGGTCGGGTCGGGTCGTCGGTTTTGTCGGTTGGGGATGGGGATGAGTCGAGAAACCGCAAGTCCACCGCGAGGTGGGCTGTGCTGCATCAGTTGTCCCTTGTCCCTTTTGTCGACGACTGCGGGCGCCTGCTCACCGCCTCTTCATTCGTATTGTGCTTGTTCTCTGCCTTTTTTTTCTGTGCCCTGTATTTGGACTATGTTCATTGAGGACGATGTAATATGCGGAATAGGATGAGAATGATGCTTGTTTCATTGACGGGCTTGCTGGGCGTGTATCTGTACTCGATAACGTGGAAGATGCGTGTCGAATGACCGTAGTATGACTCACCGTTGTATGTTATTTATTATTAATTTTATGTCGGCCATGTCGATCAGTAGGGTATGTGTTAATGCGCGCGTGCGTCGGTGATAGCCAGAGTTCACGTGCGTTAACGCTATGTATATGCGCTGCGGTATGGTGTAAAAGAACTGTTGACAGTAGGAGAGGAGATGCTGAAAGGAGTCGGGGTCAAGCCAGCAGAGCAGAGGATTATTAGATTTGCTTCCTTCTTGTGCTGCACGGAACCAAATGGGTGAGTGGCACGTGGGAAGACAGGAGAGCCAATAAGCGCCGGGGATTTGAACCCTAACCCACGCGAGGATGTCGGGTTGCCATGTGAGGAATCGTGTCAAAGAGGTTGTTGGCAGTGGACCACAGGGCGAAGGGCGCACCAAAATCGGGATTAAAAGTAATGACTCACACCTGCCCTTCTCCTCTCTTCCCTCTCTCAAAAGCTAGAGTTTTCCTTTCCTTCCCCTTCTTCTCTACTATCTTATCCGCTCTGCACTCGTCTCCTTTCTCTTTTATATCTATCCTATCTATCTTATTCGCCTCCCCCGAGCTCTCCATCGTCATTACCCCCGTCATTAACACCACCACCACCAACCACTGCAACACGTTGTCGGCGAAAATTTCTTCTGTCGGTATAAAAAATATCTGGTGTTGACTTCGAACAAACACTTTACCTGCCTACAACACAACACACAGCGCAGTACAATACACTACAATATACTCACCGTCGTCAGCGGCGACATCAAAACAACCAAAAATGCCGCACGATTCAACGGCGTCCTCACCCGCCGACATCTTCAACATTACACTCGATCCCGTGGACGACCCGTACTATGAATCCTACTCCGACCAAGACGAGGCCGCGTTCCTGGAGACGACACGCGGGCGGCTCGCGTCGGCCGGGTCCGCGCGCTTCACGGAGATCCTGAACGAGGCGGGCATCGAGCTGAAGCGCAAGTGCGCGCACCTGCCGAAGGACCGGCGCGAGCGCGCGTTTGAGGCGTTCGTGGCCCAGATGAAGGGCGTCGCGCGCATGCAGGAGGAGGAGGTCGAGGCGCGCCTCACCCTCGAGAAGAGGGAGCGCGAGGAGCTGCAGAAGGCGAAGACGATCAGCTGGAGCCTGAGTGAGAGCGGCGCGAGCGCGCTGGGCTTTGGCGCTCCTGGATCTGGCTCGGGGCTGGCGTCGGGAGGGAGTGCGTCGGGCGCGGGCGCAGGGCCGAGTGGGAGCGGGAGCATGTCGAGCTCGCGCATCCAGACGTCCCACTCCGCGGCGCCGTACGCCATGGACGACTCTGCGCTCGAGGAGCAGCGCCGCCTCTGGGACGAGTTCCACCGCAACCCGCAGTCTCACGCCCAGGCAATGCCGCTGCCCCCAAAGCGCGACGGTGTCTCGTCCGCTGCCGCTGCCGCGCCTATTGAGGACAGTGTCTCTGACGGCGAGCTCACAGACCGTCCCGCCTCTACGAAGGGCAAAGGCAAGACTTCTTCATCCTCAAACTGTAAGTCCTACATTGCATTCTCTTTCTCCTCCCCCGTTCGCGACAAGCACAGTGTTTCAATGCTATACCTTTCTTCCCCCCCATGACCGCTCAACCGCCCTCCCTTCTCATTTATAATCAACATCAACCATCCGGAACTGCACTCTCAACTTTCGCACTTTCATCTGCGTCCTCGCGCTCTTTTCATTTCCACTCTCCTGAAATAAGTGCTCTTTACTGATTCGGCTTTCTTTTCCCGGTTCCCCTCCTCGCATTCACATGGCTTTCTGCGACGACACCAAAACAACCCGCCTTCCATTGGGCTCTTCTTTTGGTTCGAATTGGCTTGCGTCCCAATCGCGGCTATGATATACGGTATGATACTCGACATGCACGCGATGTTTCATGCATGCGCGTCTCCTGATGGTTCCCCCAACGACGTGATTATCTTGATTGCTACACATCGTCAATATCCTCCTACCCCCGTTTGCATCTGATCTATCTACACCCATCCGTATCCGCTCGTCCACCTCACTCCTCCCTCCGGCCGCACTGTTCCCCTCTCCCGCCCTGGCACGCGACCGACTTACCTTCATACCTTCATGCTTTTTCCGTTTCAACCCGCTCTAATAAAACTCTTTCCGTTCGCGCCTCCTTCGCTCCTCCCGCACATTCCGTGAACCCCGCCTTGATTATCCTTTTGTGCACTTTATCTCATTTGATTCTTTGATTCTGACGGCCTGGTGGTTCACTTTTTTCAAACACTTAATCTATTTTCACGACGTGACCAGTAGCGAACCGACGTGTACGCTCTGGCACAGTCTCTATCTCCGCCTCCATTTCCACCTCCACTTCTGTGTCGCAGCAGGGCGCTTCTAGCTCTAACGCTCAGTCTAGCTCAGGCTCGGGTTCGGGCTCCGGTTCTGGATTCCGGGCTTCTTCAAACGCTTTGGCTTCTGGTTCACAAGCACAAGCGCTAGCGCAGGAACCTGTCACTACGACTGCGCCTGTCGCGTCTGTGTCGGATAAAGACAAGGAGGTTAAGGGAAAGGGGAAGTCCTCCCCTGCTTCCAGCACCTCTGCGACGACCGTCGTCACCGCAGATCCGAAGGAGAAGAACAAAGAACAAAGGGACGCTAAGGAGCGCATCTCGAAGAGTGCGACGGTCTCGCCGCGCAACGCTGTACGACCGGAGCTTTTCGGTGTCTCTTCATCTACATCCACATCCACATCTACACAAGCCCACTCTGGTACTGCAACGAACGGGAACGGGAACATCAACGCCAGCGCCAATTCATCCAACTCCAAAACCAATTCGAACGCAGGTACTCACCCACCGCCCGCACCTGTGACGCGCCGACGGACGCAGAGCACGAGCAGCACGCACGAGATGGCGATGACGATGGGCACGGTGGACGTGCGCAAGATGCGCCAGATGATGGCCCCGCCCATGTCCGCGAACGTGAACGCGACGGGTGCTATGAACATGGCGGTCGTCCCGCCTTCGACGCTGACCGCGTCCCCAACCCCTGCGGGTGGCAGTAAGAGGCAGAATGGAGCAGCGAGTGCGAGTGCGTCGAGTGCGACGATGGCTATGGCGGCCGCGGCGCAGAGGACGTCGCAAGCGGGCCCGAATGCGAGTCAGGGTCAGAGTCAGAACAGGGCGCATGCGAAGAGCACGTCGTTCCACCCGTCTTCACATCCGCAGCAGCCTCAACAACCGCACGGGCAGACGACGACGTTCAACCAGGCGCTCGCGGCGCTGCAGGCTGCGCAGGGTCCGCCGTCTCAACAAGTCCCCTCTGTCTCTCAATCTCAGCCTCAACCCCTAGCGCAGACTCAGAGCCAGATGAGCGTGTATGTCCCGAAGACTGAGACGCGCGACCGTGAGCGTGAGCGTGAACGCGAGAAGGAGAGGGAGAGGGAGCGCGATGGGCAGCAGAAGCATAAGCTGTGGATCCCGCCGAAGCCGGCGCACATGCAGGCGTCCGCGGATCCGAATAAAGGCGAGCGCGGCGCGGAGAGGGAGAAGGGTGTGGCAGCGGGAGCGGAGAGGGAAGGGCGCGAGCGGGAGAGACGCCCGAGGCCCGTGAGCCATGCGAGCCAGGCGACGCTTTCTTCCGTCAGCACGGCGGTGGGTAAGAAGGAGAAGGATGAGAAGGACGTGGTGGTGGTTCCTGCTGCTACTGCGGCTCCGGTTGAGAAGCAGGTGTCGCCGCTGGCGCCAGTGTCTTCGTCTTCGTCCCCGATCTCAAACGTCCCTACCTCAAACTCGAACTCGAAGGCATCCAAGGTCAAGGAGACGAACACGAACGCGGGTGCGTCCAAAAGCAAAGAGAAGGTCAAGGCAGCAGTGCCCACTGGCGTCGCACCTGCACCTTCGGCGTCGGTAGTTTCGAACACGACTTCGAGCTCCTCGTCTGCTTCTTCTGCCTCCGTCGCCACTGCGGCGACCACTGCGTCATCCGGATCCGACAAATCTACAAGCAAAGGCGAGAAGGCGCCAATTCAAAACACGCAGAACGTGCAGACGGTGAGTTATTTTTTTATATGTTATTTTCTTTTTGCCTTTTCATTATTCCCTTCTTCGAGCCTATTTTTTTCTGCATTTTCATTCACAACTTTTATCATTGTTGTGTTCTGGATTTCATTCTTTACGCCATGATATTTCCATGTGACCAGGATCGGGCGGGTGGCTCGACTCTCTTTGGTTTTTATTATCCATCTACTGCGGCTTCATTTCCTCTTGGCTGCGACGCTTCGAAGTGAAACAAGCAGACATCAAGGTTGAGCCAGACTCCTGTTCCCGCCCTTCCTTCTCTTTCTCCCCTTCCTGATCCTGAATCGAAGGCGGCGATGGAGTCAGATGACTTCGTTCGCGGGCTTTTCTCTTGACTATCTATTTCGATATGGGTAGCGGCTCGCCCGATGAGCCCTTCGAATGAGGGCGAAAAGGGGAAACGTGTCCTTCCTTGCTTCATCTACGGGTCATGGGGTTGCACGCTTTTTTTTCTTTCTTGGTTTCGGGTTCATTGATCTTGATTTGGGGGAGAGCTGGTTGGAGCTCGGAGTTTGGCTGGTTCGTGCGTGTTTGCACGGGCGAGATGAGAGCTGGGGCTGGGCTATTGAAATCTACACGCGTTCGGCACGTACACCTCAATCCTGTGCCCAGCCGCCGTACGCCCTTTAGCTCATCGCAGGCTTGGTGTCACTGCGTTGAATGACAAACTTATCGATGTGAAAGAATCTCGAGTCTCAAAGCCACTTTCGTCCATTTCGTTCTTCTTATGCTTGTTTTTACTCGACCTTGTCTTCCAAATTCTTACTCTCCGCCTTCTTTTTCACTTCTTTCACACTATCGCTGCAACTGGGCTCTTGATTCAATTGTCCGGATTTGGTTTATGGTGTCTTTCGCAATGCGTTTAACACGAGGCTTATCTGAATGGGCGCTTATTGTTTACTTTTCCCATACCTTTTATCTAGGCCATCCACCAGAAATCTGCGTCTGCCGATTCTCCTTACCCCTCTACCCAAGTCGCCAACAACAACAACAACACTAACAGCAACGCCAATAACGCATCTTCGGCGATAGCAAACGGTTTCCCACCCAGCTCAAACAGTGTGAGCAGTAGCCGCGCGATCTCGAGGAATCCGTCTGTATCTTCCACATCCTCCACATCGACTGCGCCCACCTCTGTCTCGGGCTTCAGCGATATCCACCCAACGCATCCGTCGTACTTCAGTGCTTCACAGATCGTAACCGCAGAGAACGCAAAGGAGAAAGACAGCAAGATGGCACAACTCGCAGTCGCAGGACAGCCGCCGATGTCGGTGCATATGTTCTGGCAGCCTGATATGAGCGATCGCGATAAGGAGAAGCAGCATAAGCGCAGTCCGAGCGCGAGCAACAGCCATAACGGCAGTCATAGCGCGAGCGCTGCTTCATCAAGGTCGTCTTCTGTGTCTCGCCACGATGGGCATGGCATGGGCTACGGCATGGGTTTCAACCCTAGCCCACAGACACAGGCGGTCAGTCTGTTTGACCCGAGTACGATTCGACCTGGCGGTGCGCAGCGCCAGTCAGCTGCTCCGGGGTCGACCAGTTTGGAAGCAACCTTCGCGAGCATCATGGGCCAGGTTGAGGAGAACGACAGCGATGATGATGATGATGACGACGAGGACGGGTCGGATGCGCTTACGAACGCGCTCGCGATGGGGATGATGGGCATCGGTATGAGTAGCGCCCCGAGCCAGAGTGGAAGCGTGAACGTCATCACGCCGTCCAGTTCAGGTGGGCCGATGAGCGTGCCCATGACGCGGGAGAGCAGCATGAGCAACGCGAGCGTGCACAGCGGGATAAGTAGCTCCGGGCGCGACAAGATGCATCTCAACACAAACATTTGGGTGCCGTCGTCCGCGTCCGCGTCGGCAACGACGCCAAAGGCACCGCGCCGTGCAGGCTCTGAGCGAGACCGCGAGCATCGCGAGCACAACCGGGAACACCGGGACTACAACAATGCAACCGGCACGTCCCACTCCCGTTCCGCGCTGACGACAAGCAATTCTAACGCGTCTTCTTCCCTTTCGCTCATGCTCGCCCCTTCGATGGCGTTGACTGTGCCGTCTGCTTCTGCACGCGCGTCGTCGTCTTCGTCGTCGTTGTCGTCCGTGAACACGGTTGCGAACACGTCGGTCTCGCAAGACAGCTTCTACGCGGTTGCCGAACGCGCGCGTGACGAGCGCCTCCGAGTACGCCGCGGCGAATTCCAGAGCCGCGCAGAGGTCGTTGCCGCCTTTCAACGCCGGGTGGAGGACCTGATGGCGGAATTCGCAGCCGCTCTTGTGCGCGTGGACGATTATGAGCGCTTCGGCCCTCAGTCGCGCTCTTGAGCGATTCTCTCAAAAGGGTCTTATCGGGCTCATCTATCAATGCAACAAATACAGCTGTAGGATAAATCAAGCTGCGCAGGACGATCGATTGTTGTGATCATTCAAATTTTCTAAATTTTTCTTAATAGACGGTAGACTTCTCCATTTCTTCACTTCATATCTTTCATCAGGCATCATCTTCAATGCTGATCGATCTCTCTCCAGTTGTCTCATCCCATCTTTCTTCTCATTGCTGTCAAGAATCATTGTTTAATACCCTTTCTTGTAAATACACTTGCGCTTGCGGTTACTTTTTTTTATTTCTATAACTGTCCCCTATTTTCGTCATCAAGATCTTGCTCATACGCTTAGCTTTGAAATTGGTCCGCCTGCTTTGCTTCTTTCTCTTTGCTCTCTTCAAGCTATACATTCTCAAGTTTCCAACTGCATTCGCCGGGTTTTTTTTAATCCAATTCCGTCACTGCTTAAGTTATCCATCAACTTTTATTCGCACCTCATCGCGCTTTAATGTGTAACATTATGGCTCTCGCCGATTTCGCCTTTCCCTTACCGTTGATGATAACTCCCGCCTTTCCTGCCCCCATGTCCCCTTCACGCCATCCTGCACGACGTTTTAATTCTTACTTCTATACCATGACCACCTTCACGCTCACGCCTTTTCGCCCGTTGGGGGCTTGCATCGTTATCTGCCCCCTTCTAATGTGTGTTGATGACTGTTAATGATACCCTTCACGATACAGCTACTAAGCAGTACGCAGCGCAGGCTGGTACATTCAAAACTATATTCTCAAATGCCCTTTTTTTGCATGTTGTTTGCCTTTAGCTTCTTTAACTTCATTTCATGACTGTGTTTGTGTGTGTGTCTGTGTGTTGGAGGTCGGTCGGATGTACGGTCAATATTGTTTTTGTGTTTGGTGCTATCGAGGTTATGAAAAGTAAAAAAAAGAACTGTAAATGTAACTTGTAGCTTTCATGCCAATAGACTTTTCCGTTCCCGAATTTCAATTTGTTCGTTTTTTTTCAGTTCGTTTGCGTTGAGTGTCTGTCGGTTTCAATGAAGAACGACAAAAACCCGGGGACGTCGCTGTTGAAAGTATTGCATGGAGATGGTGAGAAAGACGAGAGTCTTCGTGAGAATAGGAAGTTGCGGCTCCGAGTTCAACGGAGTTTCAATCCAAGATTTCAAGTGTGAGTCATAAGGATACGACTTGGATACGGCCGTGCATCTGACCTCGACGCGCTCTGTCCTTCTTCCCAATATCGAATCCACTGAATCCAGCTCTGATAGTAGAAGATAACCCTTTTTGTTGTTCAAGCTTGCTCAACGAAGTCGTTAATGCCGAGTTCAAGAGCGTCGATGTGGCAAAAAATAACGACGGCGACTACACAATCAACTCTAAATTCTCTTTTTGAAACATCTGGGTGTGCTATTGTCTCATGGTCAGAATATCGTGCACAAAAGTCTATGAAGGCCTAGCATTCTTCAATTTCGCGACTTTGGGTAGTCAATCAAACTGGTATTCAATGCAGATGTACAGCTCGTGCTCGACAACCAAGTAATAAAACGGTATGAAATCCCAGATGCCCCTTCGCTATGAAACCACACTGCGTGTCGTGAATCTAATGGCAGAACTGATGAAGAATTTGTTAGGTGTACCGCACAGACATTACCGCATGTTGGGAATGGACTTACGCCCCACGCCTCCGGGATCGAAATCGACTGTCCAGTTGGGAGTGTCACCCTCTGTCCGGGTTTATGGACGCAGTCGTCTGGGTTGCAACAGCTCGCGAAGTCGATGCCGGGGATGATGATGTCGGGGTCCGGAACACCAGACACGACACAGACGTTCGTGGTTCCGTCGGCCTGCGGGCCTGTGTTACCGCAGATGGGCCCGCCTTGGGCGAAAGCGACGGTGGCGAAAGCAAGGATTGCGACGACGAAAGACTTCATGATTGTGCTAGTATGAGTTTGTTGATTAACTAACTCTGGTATTTGAATCTATCCAGTGCAAAAGGTGAGTGCTCTTATACTCCGTTCAAAAGCCTACAACGTAATATTCATATTTGCATTGCTCTGACAGCACGGCGCTGGCTCTCCGCCATTGAATCACCGTGTAGACCTCAATGTAAGACAATCGTTTCATCAATACGTACATGTCCACGAGCGATGTGATTGCCGGTTGGGCGCACAACTGTGCATTCTCGTCGAAACAAATTTCACCCGGGAATAAAGCTAAGGATGACTGATATCCTATGTCAGTTTGGCTGTCAGGGGCAAGCTAAGGTCACATAGTATGCACTGTGATTTCTCTCCTTCCTGCTGCTGTTCACCTGCTCATCAACTTTGGAGAACTCGTCGCGAGATCAAAACACCGATCAATGCCTCCGACTGGCAGCAATACAAAGCTCTGTGGGACGAACCACATCTCTATGAGCACTCCAAAGATCGTGCCGCTCTAAAATATTACTAGTTTATCCACATCTCCGGCCATTTTCGGGTTCTGTGTTGGCGAGCTCCGTGAATTTACCTTCGGCGCTCAAGCTCAGAAGACATGAAGGCCAACGGCTATCAACCACTATCGCTTACTCAAACATGTGTTCGTGCCTCTGGGCCCTACGTAGATCTTCAAATAGAATCATAGATCATTGCATTATTGCGGCGAATTTGCCGGTAATGAAGATCGGCATCATGGTCGTTATGGTTTTGGTTCGGCATCGGACCCGCAGTAAATTATTATGCACCGTCGAAACTTCAAGTCGGTGAGCGACGAGGTATGACATAGCATTGCCTTAGGCTACTGGTGCATATGCAAGTCTGTAGCTCGGATCATAGGTCACATGCAATAAATACCATTTTCTACCAGGATAAAGTATGTAGTTCTCTTCCCCCCCCCCCCCCCCCCCCCCCACTTGAAGTGGCAGTCGTCTAAGAGCAAAACACGCCTGCGTTTATATTGCAGAGCCTTGCGTCTTTCCAAATACACTTGAGCATCTTCCATTTCTCATAGATGTACGGCTACATGAGATAAACAAGAGTATACAGTCATAATGTCTGCGCAGTTCCAGAGTTTACGGCAAGATTTTCCATATAACGCCATAATTCAATGTCACCTTTGAGCCGCAGAAACTCGAAACATGATTGAATCTGGATGCTGAGAGCGGATAGAGGGGTGTCATGTATTGGACCCCATTTAGTGTAATCTTCTCGAGACTCCCAGAGTCGCTCCGTTCCAGTAAAGACACAATTCCCTTATCCGCCTGCTTGTCGCTTCTCCTGACCTGAATGATTAACTCCTTCAGCCGTTGCGGGAGCCGCTTCGGAAAACCACCTTGGACAATGCTTAGGTGGAGAGTCTCTATCCTTTGACCTAGTGGATAAATGGCATCGTATACGCTTCCACTCGAAGAGGGGAGGAAAAGACGTTTCAGATTAGAGAAACCAAGCCCATTACTTCAAGCAATAGTTACGTCTACGTTGTCGGCGAGACAGGCTGATGAGATTATCAAGTTCTCCAGTGAAGGGCGCTCTTGAGAATGGATGATCCAATGGAGAAAGTGACCGGGAAGGCCCGAAAGAGTATTGGAAGGAACGTCTAGGACGAGCGTCTTCAGTCTTGGTGCTGTCAGATCCTTCAGCTTTTCTGTGAGCTGTGTCTCCGCTGCCACCTTGGAGCATTGAATTCCACTAAGCCACAGTACAGATAACCTCTTCAGATTTGACAAAGCTTCGCACAGCTCGAATAAATATGGTGCGCTATCATTCGCCTGAGATTCATTGTGCGGTATCGGTGGACTCCACGTTGGAAAAAGGAGCACATCCAAGTTCGTCAATCTACCAATTGTCCCGATCACAAGCCGCATGATCTCCTTATATTTTCCGGCTTCGTAATCGGTCATTCCGATCGATAAGGAACGTAAGTTCGGTAGATATCCGAGCAGAGTGATCAGTGACCGCAGACTTGAATCGTCATCCCATTCGTAGTCAAAAATGAGCTCCTTGATTGCCGAAGCGACTATCCGACTTGGTGTCTTCGTTATGGTTTCGCTCGTGCAACAGTAGCGCATATGAAGCAGAGAGTGCACAAGCGGTACCCAGGACCGATGGACAAGCGACATATTTCGTAAAAGGCGGATAAGTTCGCGGAATTCTAGCCTTGATTCTGGGTGTGGACTTGTGCGATGGGTGTTAAGGGCTACCGCGCTCACGAAAGGCTCCATTTCTAGCCGTATGACATCGATGACACCCTCCAGGACCACGAGTGGGAAACCCAGAACAGATTTTGAGGGTCTACGTCGCAGCTTCTCCCTATGCTTTGTAGCATTTCTTTCAAAATCCGCCCCCGACTTAAAGGTGAGCTCTGACGTCCTTATCTCTGGGTCGTTCAGCAGCTCAAGTAGTTGGTCAATCCCGCTAGCCGAAAGGCCATGCGACAACGCAAACTGTCCAATGCGAGAGTCGACCGAATTGTTGACAGGAATCAAGACCTTCGTAACGGGATCATGGATGCTGAACTCGTATTTTTTGAGAGCTTCGTGCGATAAGTCCATTAGAACTAGTGAGGAGATGATATGGTGTGGTACAGAGGCTGTAACTATGTTGGAAAGAATATTGTCTCTCAAGCCTGCCCTAAGCTGCACCTTAAATATTACGCCAAATTTTCACATGCTCGTGAACTCGAACTTTGAAAACAAGACTGTACACTTTTCTCGATTATGTCTTCAGAAGATCCACAGCCATTCATCAATAATGGTGCATACTACAAGGAGACAAATAGGCATGTCCCATTTTCGTCGCAGTCAGATGCCATGCTCGCCAGCCTCCAATTGTTTCACGAGGTCCCCTGCCGCATCATGAACCTCATCATTTCCATCATCACTCATCCGGAATTCGACGCAAAGCAAGTCTCGCTTAAAAGCTCTCTAGACGTTATCAAGGTCACGGAAGAGGCCCGATTGCAGGACAGGATGACCGTCGTGCACAGAAGGTCTCTGAATGCCGACGGACACATGGAGCAAGCTAGAATTCCGCATTTCGCTCTGTACGAGGTGCTGGACATCATACATACAGAACGACTTGAAAGGATCAAAAATTTGTACAAGGGAAGCAAAGCTAGCCAATTCTTCGAAAAGATCCCAGAGAACGATATGTTATCTAACATGAGCCTCGTTCATCGATCCTGGACATTTCCCGCCCAGCAAACAATTGGTCGCCTTGTTTGCATCCGCAAAATAGTGGAAGAGACGGATATCTTGTCGCTCGTAGAACATAAAGCTATCTTTGGACCATGGACAACCGCTGTCGCAATAGATTTTATCAGCAATCATAAATACCGTGACGTTACGGAATTCGAATTATTGAAGAAATTCGAAATTCTACATCGACTGCTTCTTAGCTCTCCGAACCTCAAACGAATCTATATCGGAAACAACGTCCCATTCTTGACGACGTGGTTCAACTTCACAGTTCGCGAGATGGTTCGGCAAAACACGCATCTTGAGGAGCTTACGATACAGAGCGGTTATTGGTGTCAAAATCCCCTGTTTGATATCGACCCTTTATTTGAGAACGGAAACGTGTCAGATAATCTGCGATCCCTGAACATACGAGGAGCATCTATCTCTGACAAGGTTCGAGATTCGCTGTCGAAAGGGTCTGGCTTCACACGGTTACGCAGCCTAAGCATTGGATACACCGACTCTGCAGCTTCGAATACTCCGTTGACCCTTTTATCCGTGCTTTCTGCCCGATCCGACCCCCATCTCAATTCCTTCAGCATATTTGGTGGAAATCAGGAGGCTATCCTTGCCATCGAAAAGGATCTCTCTCCGAGGCAATGTACTTCTGTGTTCGAACAGCTCACTACGCTGCACATCGAATCTGACGAAGCAGATCATTGGTTGCAGTGGATCTTTCCCTACTGCCTTAGGCTTGAAGCAATTGCGGTCACGACAATTCAGTGTTTGCAGTTACTGTGGGATTTGCTATCCCTACTGCCCACCACAATACAAAGTATTGACATTCGAATCACCGAAACTGACAACCCGTATCACCTCTTACGTACGAGTGATCGTTTAGGAGAACTCCTGAAAATAGCTCGTTCCCCCCTCCACTCCTCAATGAAACTGATTGCATTGAGTATCCCACAAGTTTATCCGTTAAACTTTGAACAGGACGCAGAGCTTATGGTGGAAAATTACGAAAAGACAATTCAAAAGTTTCGCGCCGAGATGAAGGCGGCATGTGGCGACGCCGGGATTGTATTCGATTTTTCGTGGTCAGATTCTTGCGAACTATCACACAGATTTGTGCGGGCTTTTTGGACCAGCAGTGAAGAGGCGAGCAGTGATGAGGCAAGTAATTAGAGATTGTAGGGTGAAAACCACAGCAAGGCTACCTATCGAATATTGCGGAGAACATAAAGAGAGCATGGGTGGATAATAAGCGTCCTTGTATCAGCATTCATTCCCTCATTATCATCCTTTTGCTAGTAATGGTGAAATAGACAGCTCACAGCTATTCGGTCGTTGCATTCACATAAACTAATCGGGCTCTGTCAAGTAGTTTCGTATGAGAGACTTTGTAGAAATGGTGTAGTGAGTTGCGGATCAGAACATAGTGATGTAGTCAGTATCAGGAAGACAGTTAGACGAGTGATCTAGCGAGAGGTTACAGCTGCGGCTGAAGAACAAATCCGCTTTTTGTGTGGATGAAAAGAAGATGTGTGCTTGACGGCCGCACTCAGGGACAATGCGGGCATCACGTGATGGTGAATTTACGCCTATCTGGGACGCGTCGCGACGTGCAGTGAGCGCGTCCGTTCAACTCAGCTTCTGCGGGTCTCTTTCACGCCGCCATTTCTTTTCATTCATCGCCTCAAACTTGTCGCGCAAATATCATCTCTCCGCTTCGCTTGATTTGCTACTGACTCTGCTTGAATTCATGGTGGTGATCCGTTGTTTTCCTCAGCTGCTGTTTGCCTCCTCTGCATCGGATGGAGCACATACGAAAATGCGGCCGTGTTTTTCTCTCCCTTTTATTAAAAAGCCGAAGATCCTCTCGAATTCTCAACATCTCAAGGCAGCAGCTTCAGAAGCTTCTCAAGTCTTCTTCTTTCTTTAGCTTCACCGTGCTCTCGCCGACAGTTCAATTGCAATGGGACAAGTCGTTGAAACCCCCCTTCCGAACACTGCAGCGCCGACTGGCACGTTGACGAAAGAAGTACATTGGATCAAACCTGCCTCACCGACTCGCTTAGATGGCTGCTTAACGATGCCGTTACCTGGCATGGACCAGATATTTTTTCCTGTACGTTCTTTCAACGTGATGAATCGAAACTCTATTGACGAAATAATGGCCCGCAGATCGACAGTTTATGGCTGTTCCCGGGGTTTTTATCTGTCCCGCGCCTCAAGCAAGCCATCTCACAAGTACTCGCGGTGTACCCACACGCAACTGGACGCCTCACGAAAGGATCTGGTGGCAAATGGAAGGTCAGTGTGTCTTGAGCTTCTCACAACTGCAAATACTGATACTGGCCCTAGTTCCTGCTGAACAAATCACCTGTCCCTTTGATTGTTGAGACCCGAGCTGGCGCACCGCCCAGCGACGAGGCCTTGTCTGAGGGGGATCCGAGTGTTCTGGACCCGTTCCCTTTCGCGTTTGTGGCTCCGCCAGACATTGCCGAGCACGCCCTGGTCAAATGGAAGCTCACTGTGTACCCCGACACCCGCCAGTCTGTCTTTACCATTCACGCATGCCATGCTCTCGGCGACGGGGTCACTATCTCCCGCATGCAACGGACACTGTCGGACTTCTATCAAGGTCTCCCTTCTTCCGAGCCATTGCCGACCTACGAGAAGTATTTCTCGGTCCCGCGTCCCCTCTCGCGCGACGTCTTCGCAAAGACATTGGAGCGCGTCCCTAATCTGAAGGAAGACTTCGACCCACCTACGCTCATGAAGATGTGGACCGAGACGAAGGAGCGCACGGACCGCGTCGACATCATCTTCACGAAGAAACAGCTCAAACTTCTACAGGAAAGGGCGAGCAGAGAAGGCAAGGCAAGGCTGAGCGGGGGAGACGCCCTCGTTGCGTATATGATCAGCGTCTTCAACCGCACGTATCCCATGATCGACGGCGAGGCGCCATTCAATCAGCTAATGAACGTCGTGCAGTACCGCGGACGTACAGCGCCCAAGCAGTCAGACTACGACGATGGATACGAGCTGCCCACGGTATCATCTGCCGGCAACGTTCTGTTCCATAGTGTCTCTCCTCCCCTTCCAGAACCCGCCCTCCGGAGCCTTGGCTCTATGGCTCTAGCCGTACGGGAGACGATCCGAACCACCCAGGAATATGGTTTCCTGCGGGATGCGGTTGCCTTATGTGAGGAAAGGTACGAGCAGATGGGAGTCGCCGGGACTATGCCTTGGATGAATCCAACCGAGCGTGCTATCGGAGCGAATCTTCTCCATAAGTAAGTCCTCATCTTCACCCTCTTAGATATACTTATCTTAACCCACTTCCTGCATCTAGGGCACCCATTCAGAGCAGTCACTTCGGATTCGGCACACACAGGAGCAAGTTCTTCACATTCCCCGCTAACGAGCATTACTTGCGCGTCTTCCCGCCGAATCCTGTACCGCTTACGAATCCCGATGGTTCCCCTATCACCGACTCCAAGACGGGTGAGCAAGTATGGGAGGACAGGCAGGGCGGTGCCCATGCATTCTTCCGCGTGCGAAAGGGCCTGAAACAGAAGATGCTAGACATCGTGGAAGCGGACATGGCGGCACTGGAGAGGGACGTGCAGGAGAAGGTAATCCAGGCCCAAGCGCAGCAGCCGCTCAAGTCAAGACTGTAGGTTGTTTGTCTCATTTCTAATTTATCCCGATCTTTTTTACTTTCTTCCTGGGATTTTGGGACATCCGTAAAGGAATGTCGCCTATGGCTTCGTACAGTCATAATATTTATTACTTATTACTTATTCTCCTGAACCCCAACCTACCGCTATTGACTGGCATTAATCCGAAGCTCCCACATCTCTCACCAGTACAAGTACAAATCTACTAGACTGCGTCGTCTTCCGCTTGCCCTTTCTCGAGCTTCTGTCCTCTACTTCTTATGATACGAGTACTGTAATAATACGTAGTAAAGAAAAGCCAGTGTGTACCATCACGTCAATCAATATCTTTTGCTCCACCTTGACGTTAAGTCAGCGCTAAGGAAGATTGATGTCCGCCAATTCCAGGTTTAGACTCGGTCGATTAATCATCAGTTACTGCTCTTTTCATATTTATGCGGAATCACAATTTCGCGTCAAGGCTCCTGGTGACAGCGTGAGGAAAAGAGCCGATGTTCGGCACAGGGAGATCCTGACTAAGATTGGTCTAGAGACAAATTTGGACTCTGTTCACACGAGCCGAAAATGTTTGATTAAATTAAAATCTCCTCGTTTGAGTCCAAGGAGGCTACATTCTGGTACAATGAGATGCTCTAATCTCTGAAATGTGTTTTTTATCCTCAATCTCGTGGAATGTAAGCTTCTGTTGAATTTCTTTCAAAGGCTGACATTAGTAATCTTCCCAATTTGACGAGCGCTTATGTTCGGACCTTTCCGGCGCTCTAGATCAAGAGTCTAGCGCCGTCACATTTAGTGTTACAAGGCCTCCACGAGAATTTGCGATTCCGCATAAATATGAAAAGAGCAGTAACGTGGCTCGAGGTGCGGCCGCATTAGACATACTGTATCTTGAAATATTCCGAGTCACAGCATATATTGTAGAAACGATCACCTCAGCCTGGTCCTCAGGTGATTGGATTAATCCGGGCACGTCAGCCCGGATTAATCCGCGCGGCACTGGAAAATACTAGACTCGTAAACCAGCCGCTGTTACATTTATCTAACTACCAACCATCCGATAAATTCACGACTGGCTTGCGAGTCTAGGAAAATACTCCGCGGCGAGCTATTCAGCACTTCCCAGCTCATTCAGAACCTCATTGCGCGCGGGATGCACTTACTATAGAAGCAAAGCCAGTCTGTCGTTTTTCGGTTCTCCTCTAAGTCGCATTACATAGAGTCTTACAAAAAGACTTACCGCAATTGTTTGCTAGGGTATGGCCCTTATCTCTCTGACGATTCTGAGTCTCTTGAAGTGGTGGGGGAAAATGAGTAAGTTGAATTTCCTCTGATTGTGCGCGGAAAGACGAGGTAATGCTGATAATTGCAAGGTGTCTATCGTTATACCATAATAGGGAGCCGCCTGATTCTCGGAGCATCAAGTTGCCTTCTATCCTTCGTCGATATTAACGAAAAAAGCCAGAGTCTTATCACGTACGGGAACCATGAGCTTATCCTTGAGATCTATGATGTAAGCCAACTTTCATGTCATACAGGAAGTGATCCTGATTATCTACATGTATATGCAGCTTCCCCACGTTCGCCATCCTTCTGGTGGCAGAACAAGTTGCAGAATTGGTGAGATCATCGGAAGTGCTTTTAATTATTCAGCTTAGTTACTGGTACGGTATTTAAATTCTAGGCTCTAACATTTAAGTATTCTGGGCGTCTCAAATGCGGTGATATCGAATAGGCAGTACTATCAGTAGGTAAAGGCAAGATGGAAGAATGATTATATCTATTAAGTGCGGAGGAACGCAGAGACAAGAGGAAATATTAATTTCAATATCTTTTCTGTTCGGTGGGATTGAATAAAATTGACACGAGTATCAAAAATGACCTTGCAAGAAATGGAAAATCTGATATCTAAAGTCATCGCATCAGCAAAAGTGACATGGTGTAAAATAAGTTTGCTCGTTAATTCTGGAGCCCGCCTATACAGTCATTCTGCGGGGTACGCCTTTGTCTGAACGATCCCGGTCCTGGCCTTCCATCGAATCATATCGATCCGTTTGGCGGACTATCTGCCTACTCCTTGCTTTTCTGCTCTTAAAAAAAATGTAAATCTGAAGAAATACATCGAATTAGCCTGATATCGGAACGGACAGGAGCGAAGTAAATCTCACAAGCTCCATGGCTTGGTCGCATGCTAGTATAATAGCAAATAGTGGGATTCTACGATGTAGTTGATATGTAAGAGAAGAAGTCTGTGTATACTTGGTAGAAACTCACGGTAAGGAGTGTCCAACCAAATTCAGGATAAGAGATCGACTCAGCTCGATCGATTCATTGGTCTTGTCCTTTTGTGAGATAAATTTTTGGTAGTTGATATCCAGCAGAGACAGTAGGCATGTTACAACTCCGAAGAATAGGCGAAGGTAGACAACGAATTTGCGATAGTGATCTGTATGCGTGAAACCACGTTATAAGTACCACTCAGATTGGTATAGTCATTACTCACTCAACTCTTTCCACCAGGCAATAAGGCCGAGGATTCCCAAAGAGATGAGAGTTGCGCCCTTTAATTTAGAGCTTAGAATGATGTAAGTAAGCTCGAAAGAAAATTGTACTGACTGCAGAGCCAAAGAACCAAAGTGCAGGATTTGCATCCGTGATCAAGGCAAGTGCAAGGATAGCTTCATAGATGTCGTTGAATTTGAAATTAGTTTCAGTGTAAGACGTATTTATATACAATTCTATCGCGCTACCAAGAGCGGTGTTGGGGTCGGGAGACGCATCGAATCTCTACCGCTGAATTAACGCAGTTGCCACAAGAAATGAAGTTTGGACTGCTTACTCCAAGTATAATGTAAATCATAATTACTCCTCCTTCCAGGACTGCATGATGTGCAACTTGAAGAGCTGTTGTATTGAATGGTGTTTGAGCATCATTAGGATTCAGGACACTTGTATTTGTGTTTTGACCCGTTACTATGCCGTCATTGACGATTTGAACGAAATCATCAATATCAAGGCCCAATACCTTGAGCTCGTCGCTAATGTTGAAGTCAGTGCTGGTAAGATTTTGTCTTGCTCCGGAGGCAAGTAAAGCATCATCTGCTTCCTTCAAAAATCTTTGAGGAAGTGTTAATGCTCTTTCGACAATCTATGGTTACATTATCAGTATTAAGGGCTTTATATTCGATAAGCAATTGTCTTACATCAAATTGCAGTAGAGCAGCAATAGCTATAAAAGATCACGTAAGTTTCGAAATCATTGCAGTAGATTGTACAGCACCTTGTAGCATGACAATGAGAGCCGCAAAGTATACAAAGTGAAAGAAGAATAAAGTCGGGACACGTCGATAGTAACGATTGTGCGTTCGTGAAGTCCGCTTGTTTTTCGACATCTCAAAGTACATTGCATATTGTGCAATGAACACTATAGCACTTGCGAGGATTAAGCCAGCCCCAGCACCGCCGACAGATGTGTTCCCAGTAAGAAGGTGGAAACCCTCCGTGATTTTGTCCAAACCTGAAGCGTGTCAGAAATAGTCAAAGAAAGGGCTTGTGTTCTTACCGCCACCAAGTATGATTACAAACGCCGCTGCGCATCGTTCAGAAGTTCCCTTTGATGGATATCGGGAGTGACCGTGCTGCGTTGAAGCGATGTAATGGGCGCCGATCTCCACGACTATTGGAGAGTACCAGAGAACAATCTTGACAACCTGGGAACCTTTGTCGGAGCCGATGTGAGAGTCGAGGACGATAAACGCAACAAGGTATGACAAAGAAGAAACTAGAAGAGAAACGATATGCGTTTGTAGCGATCTGTATGAGGATCCGGTAAGGCCGGCCCACAGCCTCTTCAGCGGTGAAGTGGACCTTGTCAGGTTTGGTGCGCGGTAAAGAACTATAAAAGCAAAGTAAGAGTTCATGGTGTCCTCGGATTAGTTTTCGCTCACCAAGAATATACTGAACTAGGAGAAGCAGACGACCGAGAAACATAACCATCGAGGTCCCCCTCGCATTCAGAATCGGTAAGCGGTCCAAACGGTATAGATTATCATTGATTTCCGAAGCAGTATAGTTCTGGAGTTGTTGAGCCAATACAACCACCTGTCGTTCCTCATCTTCGACAATCTTGTACACAATATCAAAGTCCTTCGTGAAGGCGGCTAGCGCGCCGAATATTACGAATTGCAGGAACAGCGATATACGATGTATCCAGTCGCTCTTTGCGAAGCGGACGTCGTAGGCCACACGACTGGCCCAAGTCCACCAGACAAGAATAAAGAAGGCCACGTAGGAGATGCAAGACTGTACGCGATTGAGTCAACTTATGGGAAAGACACGCTCAGGCTTACTTCGCTGCTTATAACATTCACGCTGTTCCTTAGGATCGAAGTTAAGGTTAGATGGAGCTAACTCTGAGAAAAAAAAAGTGTCTTACGACAAGCTGTTGAATGCAGTAGTCATAGATATGTCTATGAGCTGAAATCTCGTGAATAAATGCCCGTTTATGTATAATGCAAGCGCACCAGGTCCGACCATGGTTTGTGGTCAGGATACGTATTGAAGCCGTCGAAGCCATAGTCCGACTTGTCAAAGGAAGTGTCATTAATGGAAGCGGAGGACTGAATGTTCAACATACGATTTCGTCCTCGTTCGCATCTTCATCGTGAACGTGCTCACGAGGTCGGTCGAAGGGTGATTCCCAAAGATGCGGTAACTCCAGATCACAAGCCTCCTGACATCTACTAATCGTATGAACTTAGTAAAATGGCTCGAGCTTGTAGAAGTCTTACTCAGTGAAAGACATCTAAAAGCTTTGTGAAAATGGATGAGGACTAAAGGTCGTGTGGTAGTACTTGCAAGAGCTCTGCTGAAGGATAGTATTTATCACCTTAAGAGGTGGTAGCTGAGACTGTTGCCTGAGGATAACGTTTCTCCACAAGTGAACAGTCTATAGAGGACCTCGCGTACACCCCCTTTAATGTAGAACGTTGTTCCGTTTCATCATGAAGATCAGGAAGTTCACCCTCCCGAATTTCGCTACATAATCTCCGGATTGAGCGTACCTCGGCTCCTTAATAGGGGGATATGAAAGCCTTGCATTTCGGTATGAAAGCCTTGCATTTTGGTATGAAAGCCTTGCATGTCGTGGAGAGCAGACATGATCTTGATCCCCACTATTAACCATACATAAGACTTTAGGGGGGTGAATCGGACAATTAGTAATGTTTGGCGCCGATGTATTCGGTTGCCAGTGGGCAATTGCACTTCCAGAAACGAGGTTATGAATGGTCAGCTGCAAGTGTCGTTAGAGTTATTCATTCAGTGGCAAGTTAATGACGAACAGAACGATCACGTTGGGGATGGCGTGCTAAACCTGGTAGTGCGAGGAACCATGGGCTTGCGGAAGACTTCGAAATTTTTTTAGTCGTCGACCATAAGATAATTCAGGTGCTCGGAATTCTCATCAGCACTTGTTGTAGAGTCGTATATTAGTGTGAGGTCGTGGGAGTTGGTGAAATATCCAATACTTGCTTGTGGTTGGAACTTGAAAGTGTAGAAAGAGAGCATTGAGGGCAGTGTCCTATCCGTCCCACTGTTCGGAAGAGGCCGAGGTCTCAGGGTCCAAGTTGAAGTTGAGGGGACCCTTTCCTCGGTCTGGCAGACCTGAATGTTTAACTCCTTCAGCCGCGGCGGAAGGCCGCTTTGGCAAACCGTCTTTGAGAGATCTGGGATGGATGACCTCTATGTCTTGAGCGGAAGAGTAAATCGCGTCATATAGCGTTCCGCCCGAAGAACGGAGGAAAGGGCGTTTTACACTGGGTCCGTTACTGCAAGCAATAGTTGCGTTGACATTGTTGGGATGGCAGTCCGGAGAAAATATCAAGTTTTCCAGCGAAGGGCGTTCTTGGGAATGGATTATCTAATGAAGGAAGTGTCCGGGAAGGAAAAGAACATCGGGAGGGATGCTTAACACGAGTGTCTTCAGATTTGGTGCTTTCAGCTTCTTCAGCTTCTCTGTGACCTGGGTCTCCGCTGCCACCTTGGAGCATTGCAGGCCGCTAAGCCACAGAACAGATAATTTCTTCAGATTTGACAAAGCTTCGCACAGTTCGAACAAATATGGTGCGCTATCATTCGCCTGGGATTCATTGTGCCAAAATAATTCCGGCGTCTGCCTTGGTATCCATGTCGGAAATAAGAGCACTTCCAGGTTTGTCAATGTACCAATTGTCCCGATCACGAGCCGCATGCTGTCCTTATAGCTTCCCGCCTCGTAATTAGTCATGGAAATCGATAGCGAACGTAAGTTTGGTAGATGTCTGAGCAGTCTGTTCAATGACCGCAGGCTTGAGTCTTCATCCCAATTATAGTCAACCACGAACTCCCTAATTGCAAATGCAACTTGCCAACTTGGTATAGTTTGAGTCGGTATTGTCCCGTTCGTACGACAGTGGCACATGTGAAGTAGGGGGCGCACAAACGGCACCCAAGACGGGTGGACAAGCGACATGTTTCGTAAGGAGCGTATCATTTTTCGAAATGCTATCCTTTTCTCTTGGGCTTCATTCGCGCGGTGGTCGTTATGAGCTACTGCATCCACGAAAGAGCCCATTTGCACCCGCATGGCGTCGATGACACCCTCCAGGACCACGAGTGAGAACCCATAGCAGAGTTAGAGGGTCTACGTCGCAACTTCTCCCTATGTTTTGTAGCGATCCTTTCGAAATCTGCCCCCGACTTGAAGGTGAGCTCTGACGACTTGATCTCCGGGTCGTTCAGCAACTCAAGTAGTTGGTCAAACCTACTGGCTGAAAGACCATGCGACACGATCACCACAGACCATAAGTTGCAACGTATTCTGTCAGGACAGCACATCCGTTGCAATACCATATTTGGAAATTAGGTCTCATGTTATAGGATTTTAGTCATGTGATAATTATGTACAGATAACATCTATTAACTAATGGCATGCACTCCGCACTCCGAGAGCGCGCGCTCGCGCTCGCGCCTAGAACCCTCCCCCACCCCGGACACTGTGCTTGAGGTCGGCTCCTGTAGTGGCTCGTTGTTGGATGCCTGATTCTCGTCGCGCTCGTGCATCTTTACAATCTGCATAACGACGGCAAGGCGTTCCTCGCGCATGTCTCCCGAGTCGGCGGGCACGGGTGCCTGCTCGACCTTCGATTCCTGATTCCCGTACCTGTATCACGAAGACGTAGTCAGCTCTGAGAGGAGCCAGCGCTGGAGCTGATAAGGATCGTCCATGAGAACGTGCTTGCTGCTGTATTCTTCGGTCTTGATCTCCGGAGCTTGTGGCTCTCGACTGGTTGTGTCTTGTTCGCATCCTGACTCCAGTTTCTGAAGGAGGCTTCAGTACTGAGAGAATGAAAAGCGACGAACGACTTACACATCGTTGAAGAAGATGCTGTCCTTGGTGTCCTTCATCGAGATGCGATGGTCTGGGTTCTTGGTAAGTAACATTCGCATTAAAGTGTAGGCTGGGTAGAAGCCTTTGCCAAACCAGTCGGGCAACTGAGGTTCTTCGCGGAGCACCCTCTCTTGTAGGTGACTCCGATCACGGCCACGGAAAGGATGCTGCAGGGTCATTCAGTAAGTGGCGAAGGCAATTAAGAGTAAGAATTAGACTCACTCTTCCGAAGACAAGTTCGTAGAATATAACTCCGACGGAGAAGTTGTCGACCGTATACGAGTAGACTTCGTCGCGGAGCATCTCTGGCGCCATATACCCAGGAGTACCGCACTCCCCTGGTGTACAATGCCAGAAGTCATCGCTTGCCATCGCCTTGAGACCGACGCCTATGATGTGTCGGAATTTGTGCCCCAGGTCGAAGTCGCCAATAACTAGTCGATCGTGTATGTCCAGAAAGATGTTCTCGGGCTTGATGTCGCGGTGGACGATGTTGCACAGTGTGATAATTTGAGAAAGGTCAGCTAGATGAACAAAATTGATCAGAGAAAGAAAAGACGTACGAGCTGCGCCATGAGGAACTTGACCTCGTGCATCCGGAGTAAGGACTTGGTGTTGTACATGCCACATGGCGTCCCTCAGGTTGCCTGAGCAAGTCCTTGCACGATCGTGAAGTTGAGGGGATCTGTATTCTATGAAAGGGGTGAATCATGGTGAGTTAGTTATTGCCAAATGAGAAAGGATGTACTTCTCTGTAACCTGTAAACACGAGCTCCCGGTGCTCTCCAGCTGGCGCGGAATCTACTTGATGGCGGCGACTCGGCGAGCAGAAGCAACAGTCATGGACCGTGGGACTAACACGGTCTCGTGACTGCCAAACAAACACGCGTCAGTCATGTGTTCTATGTAAGGGCAGGCTTCAACTCTTCCATTTTTGGCTTGCCGTAGGCTGCCGAAGCCTGCCCCAAATATGGTGTTTTAGTAACACTTAAGGCTTCTCAAGTGTAATTAGGCACCTCCTTCCCCGCCGTCCTCGCAAACGATGACACATGCCTCCGGTAAGTAAATTGCACACTCGAGGTCTTTTCTTTTCTCTGCACTCATTGAAGGACTGCAGATCTCCATGGCAGACAACAACGTGCGACAGCGACGACCAGCAGCCCGAGCAGATAATGAGCGACCCCCGAACCCACCTGCCCGAGAACGCGTTGAACCTCCTCCCTTACCTCTGAGCTTCAGCGATGCCACCTATCTTTTCTCTCTACTCATCAACCAATCCAAATCCTCATATGCCACGTAAGCGCTCGTCACTGCAACGTTTGGGAAGACATCTGGACTAATGTCTTTCCATTTCGCCACCATTGTGTCCTTGCTGTTGTTTTCCTTTGTGGATTACACTTCGGTAGTCGCACAAGGAAGGACGCTGGCGGCCGTGACAGCACTACAAGTCTTGACTGCCTGCGCTCTTTCCGAAGGGCGCATCACCACTCGCAGCGGAGAAGCTGGATAATCCGATGTTGGGGGCTCTGATGGTACTTACTTTGTTGAGTCTGCCGCTACTAGGACTTGGTGGAGGCGTGTAATTGCAGTGGATTGTGAGTTCACACTTTAAACTTCTTGGAACCGCTCATTGGGCCATCAGTGCTGCAGTTCACGAAGCTTAGTCCCTCTTCGCTGTACGCATTTTTCCGATGTTATTTGTCTAACAGACATTTTGGGCTAATATTGTCTATCAGAAAGCTTAGCACGCTTGCGATGATGACCTCAACGCTCTCCGAAATTGCGCACCCCAAGCCTGTGCGCTCATCTACTGCAGTTCTGAGTAAACTTGTCACGATATTCTCCGTGTGCATAGTTGCCATCGCATTGCTCATGGCTAAGTTTACAAAGTACGTCAGATTCAAATGTTCTTATCTACTCACTCTCTAATTGTACTTTGGCTGAAAGTTGTCGTTGTATCGGCTGCAATCCGCACTTTGGCTGCAGCTTGTGCATCGGATGCAGCTCATCTATTGGCTTTAAGGTAAGCAACCTTCCGTAGTAATTCTAATAATATATTAAGCTAATAATCTATATTCTGCTATCATTTTGGTTTGATCATATGTTTTTACATATGTCTAAATTCTTTAACTATGAATATAATGCCTGTACATATCTATTATGACTGAAATGACCATGAGAGCTTATTTCCTAATATGGTATTGAATCGGATGTGCTGTCCTGACAGAATACGTTGCAACTTATGAACTGAGGTGCCTGTGCGACAACGCAAACTGGCCTATGCAAGAGTCGACCGAATTGTTGACAGGAATCAAGATCTTCGTAACGAAATCATGGATGCTGTACTCGTATTTCTTGAGAGCTTCGTATGATAAGTCCATTAAGATGATATGATGGTGGTGGTAACAGAAGCTGTAACTATGTTGGAAAAGAGTATTATCCCCCTAGCCTGCCCTAAACTAAACCTAAAATATTTCTCCAAATCCTCACATGCTCGTAAACTTGAACTGTGACTGCAAAACTCTACGCTTTTCTCCAGCATGTCTTCAGAAGATCCACAGCCATTCATCAATAATGGTGCATACTACAAGGAGACAAACAGTCATGTCCCATTTCCATCGCAGTCAGATGCCATGCTCGCCAGCCTACAGTTGTTTCACGAGGTCCCCTGCCGCATGATGAACCTCATCATCTCCACCGTCACTCATCCAGAATTCGACGCAAAACAAGTCTCGCTTAAGAGCTCTCTAGATGTTATCAAGGTCACGGAAGAGGCCCGATTGCAGGACAGGATGGCCGTCGTGCACAGAAGGTCTCTGAATGCCGACGGATACATGGAACAAACCACGATTCCGCATTTCGCTCTGTACGAGGTCCTGGATATCGTACATGCAGAACGAATGGAAAGGATCAAAACGATATTCGAGGAAACTCTTAACGATGATGACGCTAGTCAGTTCAACGAAAGGATCCCACAGGTCGATGTCTTATCTAACATGAGCCTCGTCCATCGATCCTGGACATTTCCCGTCCAGCAAACACTTGGTCGCGTCGTTTGGATCCGCAAACCGATACGCGAGATGGATTTCCTCTCGCTCACAAAACATGGAGCCATATTTGGCCCATGGACAACCGCTGTTGCTATAGGTTTCATTGCAGATCGTACAAACTCTGTAGCAGACGTAGATCGTGAGGTTATCGAGTTCGGATTATTGAAGAAATTCGAAATTCTACATCGACTGCTTCTTAGCTCTCCGAACCTCAAACGCATCTATTTCGGAAACGACGTTCCACTCTTGACGACGTGGTTCAACTTCACAGTTCGGGAGATGGTTCGGCAAAACACGCATCTTGAGGAGCTTGCGTTGCAGAGCGGTTATTGGTCCCAAATTCCCCTGTTTGATATCGACCCTTTATTTGGGAACGGAAACGTATCAGACAATCTACGATCCCTGAGCGTACGAGGAGCATCTATCTCTGACAAGGTTCGAGATTCGCTGTCGAAAGGGTCTGGCTTCACACGGTTACGCAGCCTGAGCATTGGATACACCGAATCTGCAGCTTCGAATACTCTGTTGACCCTTTTATCCGTGCTTTCTGCCCGATCCGACCCCCATCTCAACTCCTTCAGCATATTTGGTGGAGATCAGGAGACCGTCCTTGCCATCGAAAAGGGTCTCTCTCCGAGGCAATGTACTTCTCTGTTCGAACAGCTTACTACGCTGCACATCGAAGCTGACGAAGCAGATCAATGGTTGCAGTGGATCTTTCCCTACTGCCTTAGGCTTGAAACAATTGCGATCACGACAATTCAGTATTCGGACATACTGTGGGACTTGCTATCCCTACTGCCCACCACAACACAAAGGATTGACATTCGAATCCCCGAATCTGATGACCCGTATCACCTCTTATCTACGAGTCAGCGTCTAGGAGAACTCCTGAAACTAGCTCGTTCCCCCCTCCATTCTGCAATGAAACTGATTGCATTGAGTATCCCAGAAGTTGAACATTTGAATTATGTAGAGCACGTAGAGCTTATGATAAAACTTTACGAAGCCACCATTGAAGAGTTTCGCACCGAGATGAACGCGGCATGCGGCGACGCCGGGATTGTGTTTGATTTTTCGTGGTCAGAGTATTGCGGACTAATAAACTTTGTGCGCACTTTTTGTACGGGATTCTGAGAAAAATAGTGGTTGAGGCACGCTGGGGCTAGTGATTAGAGTATGTCAGAACTATATTGTAGGATAAGAAGAGTAGTTAAACACAGCATGGCTATATTTCATATGTCGCCGGAGAACATGAGTCGATAATAATCATTTTGGCATAGGTAGAAAAGGCATATGTAGAAAATACTAAGTGATTTGGCATGAAGTTACGTTCGACAGGAGGGAGAAGAATGCACATGACATCACACAAAGATATGAGGGTGCGTCTTAGAACGCTCTTCCCTTTCCCTTTGCGAGGGTTCTAGCTCTAGCTCGCGTCATGAATGTTGGTGGAGAAGGCAGGACATCTTCAAAGTCAAATGTCGACTGGGTATTTCGAGATAAATCGACTTCTGACTGCTGGGTGGGTGCGTCTGCCATCATCTGCTTCCTCTCCGCTTCGAACATGTCCTCGATGGTGACAGACGAGGGTCCAGCTACCGGAGATGCAGAGCGACGTCGGAGCCTGGCTGAACGCTGGTAGGCCAAGCGAGCAGCGGTAGACGGTCTTGTATACTGAGCGTCCTTTGAAAGGGCGTGGGCGCGCATTCTGACTGAGGTCGCTCCGCTCGAAGTCCTGAGACTACGCCGGTTCTGGAAACGGCGTAGATCGAGAGCAGCTTTCTGAAGCTCCGCTGTGGCGAGCTGGAACTCGCGCTCCAGTGCCTTCGCTGTACGAGCAATGGTTGGGTCCTCCAAGGACTGCTTATTCGGGAAAAGAAGCGTGGTTGGTGCTCCGATTATCGGTATAGCGGCGAGCTCCGGATTGACGGGAACAGATGACGCGTACTGAGCTGCATGAGTGCCGGGATCCGAGTGATTGTCCTCAACGTCCGTGAGCATCCCACTTTCTTCATGCTCAAGGTCATCGCGGGGGCCGGAGGAGACAGTATTGGCGATGGCTGCTGGAGGCTCGTCCGCGGTGGTGCGGAGATAGTCGATCTCCATCGCGAACTCTTTGTCGCGCCGAACCTTCTCCTCGAAGAGCTTGAGAAACTGCGCTTGCACAAAACTTTCCTCGTCTCGGCGCAGCAAGTCATCCGAGGACAGATGATCTGGACGGCCCACCGACAGGCAGGTTTGTAGGAAACGAGGTTTGTTGGGGTCCAGTCGATCACGGTCGGCTGGAATTTGAAGTTGACGCTGGGGAGCATGGAGGTGGGCAAGAAGGCGGGACGTCCGATGAGAGGACTGAGAGGCATTATCAACAGTGAAGATGCCGGTGTCGGAAGAGTCAGACTCCGAGCTTGTAGTTTGGGTATCGGAAGTGAAGGGTCCGGAGATGTTGTCAGATGAATTCGACATAATCGTAAGTTCTATAAAGAACATCAGTAACCCTGAATCTGTGAACAAAAGAATACCTACCAGAAGAATAGACGTACCGGTAGCTGAGCTCTATTGTCTTTAAGTAGTGAAGTCGAGAAGGATGTTCGTTCACCGACCGATTTTTCGGACATTATATGCATCTCAAAGGGCCACTTTGACCCACCGCTTTGAAGGCGTAAGAGAGCCAAAGAGGGTGAACGTTACGCTGGAAGATGCGCTTGAATAGGTCTCTTGGATAGCTTTGGCCAGCACAGTGTCGCCACAAATTAGGGCTATTGTTCTATTATCACAATAGGAGTCAAGATCTATGCGAAGCGAATGAAATGCAACGAACCACAAACTGCACAAAAACGATTGCGACGTGATGAAATTCGGAAGACCTTCCATACAGGGAAGGTACAGTGCATATCAGCAAACATAGGCATTGAAGGGAATAGGCCCTAGTACCCGTAACCTGTACAGTCTGTGCTGGTATGAGCCCGCCTCATGGCCAAGTAGGACAACAGCATAGCCGCCAAAGATGGATTGAGGTAGTTGGATTCGTCGCCACATATGTTGAGCAGTATCAAACGAGTCAGTTGCGGTATCGAAGGGAGAATGGGCCAGATATTTGCCGCCGAAGATATTTCTGAGAAGATGGGTACTGGCGGTGAGTTGCAAAAAGGAAAAAGCACAGTTCCCTGCCAGCCTGAGTGTGACTAAATAACGCCCACTGGCACGTTTTGTGACGCGGGTCTTTCGTCGTGGCCGCCACCTCTTGGCCACGACCGTCCCCGACGACCACCTTCACAACTGTCTTCTTCTCTCTTCTGGCCCACCTCAGAATATATGATCTTCCCAATGCACGAGTTGTTGAACCTGAACGTCATGAGAACTGATTTCGACATGCAATTATTAGAAAGGCGTCTATCATTTCAAGGTTTGCCTCCGACAGAGGTACTTGGCAGCATAATTCGGAACAACGACATTGAATCTGCTGGATGGTTATGAAGGACTACGCAGAGGACATGTCAGTCCTGAGCCAAAGAGGGACAATTGGTTTTCGATTACGCGCTGGAGATCTGTCGTCTGCTATGTTTGTGGGTCCGCCAGTTTGCTCTTATTTACGCTACTGTCGAAATGCAATCAGGACTGATGGAGACCCTACTTCCAGTGTGGTTACTCCTATTGAACTGCACTAACCGATGGACCCGTGGACAAGTATGTGGCTATCTAGCAACGATATATAAAGGCAGCACACCACAGAGTGTCATCTCGAACATCGCCCGTAAGCAACAAACACCCCTCAAGATCTCCGGAACCATCAAGATTTGTAAACGAAGTGAGTAACATGTTTGTTATATTATTGATTCCTTCTCATAAACTCTCAAATAAAACAAAGCATGCAAACCAACCACGGTAACTGCGTCAATTCGCCTCAGAATGCTAAACCTGTGCGGGTCATGGGTGGTATGAATGGCAATCCCTATACGCGCATTTATTTCGACAAGCGGACCAAGCCTCAGTTCTGTTGGCCGCCACTGCCCAACTTTCAACCGCAAGTTCCTCGTAAACCTTCGATTCACCGACCTCCCCCGCCCCCGTGTCGCAAGACGCTCATCCGTAAGGTTGCTGCCGCTGCCGAGGCCAAAAGGCGCAGCACTCGAACCGCTAAAAACGCGCGGAAAGAGGCCAAACCAGCGCCGGTGACGACGGAGAAAGGTATTTTCGGTATTTTCGATATCTTCGCGAACTTCATTCCCTGGGTTGCTCCTCCTATGTCCTCCGATGGCCCTCTTTCTGACTTGAGCTCCCCCACACGGCCTGGCTCATTCTCTAGTGCACCGGGTGCATATCCTTCGTCCTTCATTTCGCCTTCATCTAGTACCCCGGACCTCTCCTTAGACGGTTCGGATACTCTTCCTTCCTCCTCACTTCCGTCCTCACCTAACTCTGTGGCTACGACGCTTTCTGACATGCTCATGGAGACTCTGGTTCTTGACTCCACCGACTCGTTCCTGGAAGCTGCAGCGGAGAACGAGGAAGAGATCGCAAATTTTCACGTCGAAGAGATGCAGCGGACTAGTGACTTCCAGAAGGCCTTGAATGAGGAAAGGGAAAAGGTCAAGAGGGCGAGTGAGTGGGCTGCGTCGGAGGAGTTTAAGGAAGCGCAGCGCCGTCATGCAAAGGTTTCGCAACGCTTCCATGCGTTACCGGAGCACTTGAAAGAGGCACAAAGGAGGAAGCGAGACGCAGAGCTCGACGCCCTCGATGCACAGCGGATGGCCGAGATCCTGGAGGCCGAGGAGAAGCGCAAGCATAAGAAGTCGAAAACTCCGGCTAACTATGTCAATGCCGAGCAACGAGAGGCGATGCGGAAGAATGAGAAGGAGGTGAAAAAGCAGATGGAGGGTATGAAGCGGCGCAGGGACGAGGAACGACGAAGGAACGCAGCTCGTCGTGCCGAGGAGGCTGCGAAAGCGGAGACGAACAAGGCCAAGGACTCTGCCACTGCTGCTCAGGATCCATTGACGGAAGAAGCCAGGCAACAAGCTGCGCGTGATGCTTTTAATGAGAGGGTCCAGGAGGCACAACGGAAGCGCAACGTGGCTAAGGCGGAGGAGGAAGAGCGGAAACGTGCTCGTGAAGCAGAGGAAGAAAGAGAGCAGCAGAACGCAGACCGATGGGCTAGAGGTGACGACTTGAAGAGCTACATTAAACATCTGAGGCGGGACATCGAGGGAATGCGGGCAGGAAAACCATTGCCCGAGACACTCGCTGGAGGATATCAACTTCTGGATCGTCCTGGTGTTCTCAAAATGCGTCCATCAGTTACGATTCCCGGTGCTAAGACTAAGCACACTGGGTACAAGCGAGTCAACGCGGGTTACCCGCGTCCTCGCCACCTTCGCTCGCCGTACATTTGGCCGCACACGGACCTAAGGGCCCGCCGATCACGCCACCCTCTCTTCTTCAAGCACGACGAGTCTCTGACCTCTCCGAAACCGAAGTCTGCAGTTGTCCCAGAGGATCCACTCCAAGCCCGATTCGCTCAGTATGAGCGACTCTGGGGCGCTCTTTCCAATCCCTCCCCCTCTATCGACCTTACCTTGACCTTCGCGACTATGCCATGGCCGCTTCTCGCACCGCCTACGTCGCCTGAGGACATCACCCTCGCGGCTATCTCGGCATTCCTGTTCCACGCTCAGCGCCCGGACCCAAGCCCATCTGCGGAGAAGTCCCGCCGGGCGCGGTTGAAGGAGGAACTGCTTAGGTGGCACCCGGATAAATTCGAACACCGTGTTCTCTGCCATGTGGTCCTCGCCGACCGCGAGCTCGTACTCGCGGGCGCAGACGCTGTTATCAAGGTGCTGAATGAGCTAAGAAGTGCTGAATAGCTCGCCGAGTATTTTGTCGTGTCGCGCGGATGCTTGTATTGGATTATAGAAGGAATGAAGTGTACTTTTAGTGTATTGAAACTGTTTATCATTTTCTTATTATTGTTTATGCCCTTATGTCTTATGCCTTATGCCAGAAATATATGCCTTATGCTTCCTTCTCCAAGATTATACGATGCGCAGAGCGGCCGCACCTCGAGCCACGCCAACTTGAACTGATGACCAATTGTCTGAATCTAAACACTGAGTCTGTAAATGGCGGACATCGATCTACCTCAACGCTATCCTGACATCATGGCGATGAAGCAAAAAAGAGGTTGATTAATGTGATACATAGTATAAACTGGCTTTTCATTAAAGTACTCGTATCATAAGAATAATAGGGCAGAAGATCAAGTGCACGATCATGACGCACAAAGTCAGGATAACATAAAAGGAATAAATTCGCTCGGCGTTAGATCGAGGGACTTTATACTTGTATTAGTGATAGATGTGAGAGCTTCGTATTAGTGCTAGTTAATGAAGATAAATGGGGGGGATCGAGAGAATAAGTAATAAGTAATAAATATTGTGACAGAACGAAGCGCGCATTGGCGAGTTTCCTTTACGGAGGTCCCAAAATCCCAAGAAGAAAGTAAAAAAGAACCGGGAAAAATAAGAAATGAGGCAAGTAACCTACAGTCTCGCCTTGACCGGCTGCTGCGCTTGGGCCTGAATCGCCTTCTCCTGCACGTCCTTCTCCAGTGCTGCCATGTCCTCTTCCACGATGTCTAGCATCTTCTGCTTCAGGCCCTTTCGCACGCGGAAGAATGCATGCGCGCCGCCCTGCCTGTCTTCCCATACTTGCTCGCCCGTCTTCAAGTCAGTAATAGGAGATCCATCAGGATACGTGAGTGGTACAGGATTCGGCGGGAAGACACGCAAGTAATGCTCATTAGCGGGGAATGTGAAGAACTTGCTCCTATGTGTGCCGAATCCAAAGTGACTGCTCTGAATGGGGGCCCTAGATGAGGAAAGTGGGTTAAGATAAGTATACTTTGAGGGTGAAGATGAAGACTTACTTATGGAGAAGATTCGCTCCGATAGCACGCTCGGTTGGATTCATCCAAGGCATCGTCCCGGCAGCTCCCATCTGCTCGTACCTTTCCTCGCACAAGGCAACCGCGTCGCGCAAGAATCCATATTCCTGCGTGGTTCGGATTGTCTCCCGAACGGCTAGAGCCATAGAGCCAAGGCTCCGGAGGGCGGGTTCTGGAAGGGGAGGAGAGACACTATGGAACAGAACGTTCCCCGCAGACGATACCGTGGGCAGCTCGTATCCATCGTCGTAGTCTGACTGCTTGGGTGCTGTACGTCCGCGATACTGCACGACGTTCATAAGCTGATTGAAAGGCGCCTGACCGTCGATCTTGGGATACGTGCGGTTGAAGACGCTGATCATATACGCAACGAGGGCGTCTCCCCCGCTCAGCCTCGCCTTGCCTTCTCTGCTCGCTCTTTCTTGTAGAAGTTTGAGCTGTTTCTTCGTGAAGATGATGTCGACGCGGTCCGTGCGCTCCTTCGTCTCGGTCCACATCTTCATTAGCGTAGGTGGGTCGAAGTCTTCCTTCAGATTAGGGACACGCTCCAGTGTCTTTGCGAAGACGTCGCGCGAGAGAGGACGCGGGACTGAGAAATACTTCTCGTAGGTTGGCAATGGCTCGGAAGAAGGGAGACCTTGATAGAAGTCCGACAGTGTCCGTTGCATGCGAGAGATAGTGACCCCGTCGCCGAGAGCATGGCATGCGTGAATGGTAAAGACAGACTGATGGGTGTCGGGATACACAGTGAGCTTCCACTTGACCAGGGCGTGCTCGGTAATATCTGGCGGAGCCACGAATGCGAAAGGGAACGGATCCAGAACACTCGGATCACCCTCAGACAAGGCCTCGTCGCTGGGTGGTGCGCCAGCTCGGGTCTCAACAATCAAAGGGACAGGTGATTTGTTCAGCAAGAACTGAGGCCAGTATCAGTATTTGCAGTTGTGAGAAGCTCAAGCCACACTGACCTTCCATTTGCCACCAGATCCTTTTGTGAGGCGTCCAGCTGCGTGTGGGTACGCCGCGAGTACTTGTGATATGGCGTGCTTGAGGCGCGGGACAGATAGAAAGCCCGGGAACAGCCATAAACTGTCGATCTGCGGGCCATTATTTTGTCAGTAGAGTTTTACTTCATCACGTTGAAAAGACGTACAGGAAAAAATATCTGGTCCATACCAGGTAACGGCATCGTTAAGCAGCCATCTAAGCGAGTCGGTGAAGCAGGTTTGATCCAATGTACTTCTTTCGTCAACGTGCCAGTCGGCGCTGCAGTGTTCGGAAGGGGGGTTTCAACGACTTGTCCCATTGCAACTGAATTGTCGGCGAGAGCACGGTGAAGCTAAAGAAGGAAGAAGACTTGAGAAGCTCCTGAAGTTGTTGCCTTGAGATGCTGAGGGTTCTAGAGGATCCCCGGCTTCCTAATAAAAGGAAGAGAAAAACACGGCCGCATTTTCATTTGTGCTCCATCCGATGCAGAGGAGGCAAACAGCAGCTGAGGAGAACAACGGATCACCACCATGACTTGAAGCAGAGTCAGTAGTAGATCTAGCGAAGCGGAGAGTTGATCTTTGCGTAACTAGTTTGAGGCAATGAATGAAAGAAATGGCGGCGTGTAAGAGACCCGCAGAGCGTGAGTTGAACGGACGCGCTCACTGCACGTCGCGACGCGTCAGAAATGGGCGTAAATTTACCATCACGTGTTGCTAACGTCATCATCCGCATTGTCCCTGAGTGCGGCCGTCAACTTTGTATCCTCTTTCCTCCACCACTGGCAGCGGCGCCAGCGCAACCTGCCGCTACATCAATCGTCCATCTTTTTACCGAAGACTGATGCCATCATATTCTCTGGTCCGCAACTCCCCTCACCAGTATCTACTAATTCTCTTTTACAAAACTTACATGTCAGAGCCCGAATGCGATGACCGAATAACTGTGAGTAATCCCCTTCAGATTACTTCACTACTTAAACACTTGATCTACCATCACTAGCAAAAGGATGATAATGAGGACCGTGATATAGCTTGCTGGTGCGTAAAGATTAAATACAAGGACTTTTATTATCTATCCATGCTCTCCTTATTTTCTCGACGACATATGAAATACAGAAATACAGCCTTGCTGTTTTTAACTACTCTTCTTATCCTACAATGACATAGTAATCTAATCACTTGCCCCAGCACTGTATTCCTCATCACTGCTTTTCTCCGAATCCCGCACAAATTCTAGTTCCACCCCGAAAAATCGAATTTAATTGCAACGCCGCCGCATGCCGCATTCATCTCGGTGCAAAACTCTCGAATTTTTGCTTTGAAGGGTTTTATTGCAGCATTATACTCCGGTTCACCAAGTAACGGCTTGACGCATGGGATACTGAATGCAATCAATTTCAATGCAGAGTGGAGGGAGGAACCAGGTATTTCCAGGAGCTTTCCTGCACATAAACATATTGTTTCGAGGTGCTGTGGATTAGAGGCTTCATAGAATTGAAGGTCAAGACTTTGAGTGGTGGTGGGCAGTAGGGATAGCATGATCGATATGTCCGCGGATGGCTTTGTCATGAACGCAATCTTTTCAAGCCTGGAACAAAACGGAGAAATCCACCGGAACCAATGAAGTGCTTCATGAGATTTGATGTGCAGCGTAGTAAGGTGTTCGAACAAAGAGGTGCATTGCCTTGGAGAGAGATCCTTTTCGACAACAGAAAAGGTTGGGTGATAACCACCATAAATGAAGAAGTAGTTGAGATGGGGGTCGGATCGGGACGAAAGCATAGATAAAAGGGTCAACAGAGTCTTCGAAGCTGCAGAGTCGGTGTTTCCGAAGCTTAGGCTGCGTAACCGTGCAAAGCTAGACCTTCTCGATAGCGAATTTCGAACCTTGTCAGAGACAGCTATTCCTTGTATGCTCAGGGATCGTAGATTGTCCGATACGTTTCCGTTCTCTACCAAAGGGTCGAGATCAAATAGGGCTGGCCAGGACCAATGAGTGCTCTCCAACGTAAGCTCCTCAAGATACGTGTTTTGCCGAACCATCTCCCGGACTGTGAAGTCGAACCACGTCGTTAAGAATGGGATGCAGCTTGTGAAATAGATGCGTTTGAGGTTTGGAAAGCTAAGAAGCGCTCGATGCAAGATTTCGAGTTTCTTCAATAATCCGAATTCGATAGCTTCACGATCAATGTTTTCTGTGGATAGATAATCTGGTGCAAACAGAATGGCGACAGCGGTTGTCCATGGACCAAAGATTCCTTGATGTTGTACGTGAAAAAGGCGGCCCGCCGCTCCCATCGATTGGCGGATGCAAACGAGGCGACCAATTGTTTGCTGGGCGGGGAATGTCCAGGATCGATGGACGAGACTCATGTTAAATAAGACATCGTCTTTTAGGATGTTTACGTTGAATAGACTAGCTTCATCATCATGAAGAGTTTTACCGAATATCGTTTTGATCCTTTCCATTCGTTCTGCATGTACGATATCCAGCACCTCGTACAGAGCGAAATGCGGAATTCTAGCTTGCTCCATGTATCCGTCGGCGTTCAATGACCTTCTGTGCACGACGACCATCCTGTCCTGCAATCGCACCTCTTCCGTGACCTTGATAACGTCTATAGAGCTATTAAGCGTGACTTGCTTTGTGTCGAAGTCCGGATGAGTGACGGTGGAAATGATGAGGTTCATGATGCGGCAGGGGACCTCGTGAAACAACTGGAGGCTGGCGAGCATGGCATCTGACTGCGACGGAAATGGGACATAGCTATTTGTTGCCTTGTAGTATGCACCATTATTGATGAATGGCTGTGGATCTTCTGAAGACATGCTGGAGAAAAGTGTAGAGCCTTCAAGTTGTAGTAGCAGATGTGAGAATTTAGAGAGATATTTTAGGTGTAGTTTAGGGCAGGCATGGGAGACAATACTCTTTTCCAACATAGTTACAGATTCTGTTACAACCCCCATCACCCCCTCGCTAGTTCTAATGGACTTGTCATACGAAGCTCTCAAGAAATACGAGTACAGCATCCATGATCCCGTTACGAAGATCTTGATTCCTGTCAACAATTCGATCGACTCTCGCATAGGCCAGTTTGCGTTGTCGCATGGTCTTTCGGCTAGTGGGTTTGACCAGCTACTTGAGCTGCTGAACGACCCGGAGATCAAGACGTCAGAGCTCACCTTTAAGTCGGGGGCAGATTTCGAAAGGATCGCTACAAAGCATAGGGAGAAGTTGCGACGTAGACCCTCTAACTCTGCTATGGGGTTCTCACTCGTGGTCCTGGAGGGTGTCATTGACGCCATGCGGCTCCAAATGGGCTCTTTCGTGGATGCAGTAGCTCATAACGATCACCGCGCGAGTGAAGCCCAAGAGAAAAGGATAGCATTTCGAAAAATGATTCGCTCCTTACGAAACATGTCGCTTGTCCACCCGTCCTGGGTGCCGTTTGTGCGCCCCCTACTTCACATGCGCCACTGTTGTACGAACGGGACAATACCGACTCAGAGAATACCAAGTTGGCAAGTTGCATTTGCAATTAGGGAGTTCGTGGTTGACTATAATTGGGATGAAGACTCAAGCCTGCGGTCATTGAACAGACTGCTCAGACATCTACCAAACTTACGTTCGCTATCGATTTCCATGACTAATTACGAGGCGGGAAATTATAAGGATAGCATGCGGCTCGTGATCGGGACAATTGGTACATTGACAAACCTGGAAGTGCTCTTATTTCCGACATGGATACCAAGGCAGACGCCGGAATTATTTTGGCACAATGAATCCCAGGCGAATGATAGCGCACCATATTTGTTCGAGCTGTGCGAAGCTTTGTCAAATTTGAAGAAATTATCTGTTTTGTGGCTTAGCGGCCTGCAATGCTCCAAGGTGGCAGCGGAGACCCAGGTCACAGAGAAGCTGAAGAAGCTGAAAGCACCAAATCTGAAGACACTCGTGTTAAGCATCCCTCCTGATGTTCTTTTCCTTCCCGGTCACTTCCTTCATTGGATAATTCATTCCCAAGAACGCCCTTCGCTGGAAAACTTGATATTCTCTCCGGACTGCCATCCCAACAATACCGACGTAGCTATTGCTTGCAGTAACGGACCTGGCTTCTCCAGTCTAAAACGCCTGTTCCTCCCTTCTTCGAGCGGAACAATATATGATGCCATTTACTCTTGGGCTCAAGACATAGAGGTCGTCCATCTCAGCATTGCGAATTACGGTTTGCCAAAGCGGCTTCCGCAGCGGTTGAAGGAGTTAAGCATTGTAGTCGGGGATGGCGACATGCAGGCGGATAAGGCAATTGTGTCTTTACTGGAGCGAAGCGACACTGAGTGCCTCATGAAAATTACGCTTTCGAGGGGGTTGTATTTCATGCCGGGCCGGATATTGAGCCCGGCGGAGGGCTTCAGTCATGTTAGGCGTTTCTGCGACCCATCGGTGAAATTGAGTAGTGTCATCTCGATTAACAACACATGGGGTGTTTTCTTTGACATTGTTCGAGAAAATTTGCCGTAGATCCTGGGATAGCGCAAATAACACTTCTTTACCTCATTTAGCCGTAAATCTTGGAGAAATCTGATTGTAAAGCTGCAAAACTTGTAGAGAACTGGGAAGTCAATCTTATCTGTTTGTCAAGAAGCATGTCTTTTGAGTATGTCAAAGTCTATCTCCTTTGTTTTGGAGTATATGTATGAGACACACGGCACGCGTCGCGACGCGCTCCAAAATGTGCATCACGTGAGCTTCAAGTTGAAGTCACGGTCACGGTTTAAACTCAGCAGCCACTGTCAACCAGTTCACTGGCATGCCCTCATTGGCAGTGCTTCCTGCACTCTTAAGTTCCAACCAAACGCAAGTATCGGATACATAACCAACTCCCGCTACCTCTCGCTAATATCTGAATTGACATCGAGTGCTGTATTCCGAACACCTGCATAAACTTGTGGTTGTCAGCTCTAAAATTTCTTAAGCCTTCGGTTCTCAGCTCTACAACTTACTTTCAGTACGCCATCTCCAATGTGATCGTTCCGTAGCTGATCATCCATACCCTCGTTTTTGCGAGTGTAAGCTTGGAACACCACTGGCAACTTGAACCGAATACATCGGGGTCAAACATTACTAATTCTCCGATTCGCCCTCCTAAAGTCATATATACGGTTAGCAGTGGATATCAAGATCATGTTCGAGCGCGTCGTTGCGCCGCAACCAGCTCCACGAAATACAAAGCTTCCAACACCCCTATTAGGAAGCCCGGTGGCCTTTATACAAAAACAGAATTGTTAGTACATCCGAAAAAAGATACATCAAATCTATCAACTGAAATGACACATGCTCTACGGTAATTCACAGCTTACTAGTACACCATTGATTGATAATTTGTATACTGATATCACTAATCTAGAGAAGTGGCATGCAACCAACAATGCCACAGTGCCGAGCACGCTCAGTTCGGGGATTATGTAGCGAAATTCAAGAGGTGGACTTGCCGATGCTCATGATGAAGCGGAAAGACGTTTAACATCAAAGGGAGCGTACGCCAGGCTCCCACTAGACTCTTCACATGCGGAGAAAGTATCCACAGGCAACCGCCTCTCGGCCTTCTCAGCTACGCCGCCTCTTAAGGTGATAAATACCATCCTTCAGCAGAGCTCTTGCAAGTGATACCGCACGACCCCTTTACACCTCATCCATTTCCACAAAAACTTCTAGATGTCTTTCACTGAGTAAGACTTTTACAAGCTCGAGCTATTTTACTAAGTTCATACGATTGATAGATGTCCGGAGGCTTGTGATCTGGAGTTACCGCAGCTTTGGGAATCACCTTTCGACCCACCTCGAGAGCACATTCAAGATGAAGATGCGAACGAGGACGAAATAGTATGTTGAACATTCAGTCCTCCGCTTCCATTAATGACACTTCCTTTGACAAGTCGGACTATGGCTTCGACGGCTTCAATACGTATCCTGACCACAAACCATGGTCGGACCTGGTACGCCTGCAATGTACATAAACAGGCATTTATTCACGAGATTTCAGCTCATAGACATATCAATGACTACTGCATTCAACAGCTTGTCGTAAGACGCTTGGTTTTCAGAGTTGGCTCCATCTGACCTGAACTTCGATCCTAAGGAACGGCGTGAATGTTATAAACAGCGAAGTAAGCCTGAACGTGTTTCTCCCATCAGTTGATTCAATCGCCTACAGACTTGCATCTCTTACGTGGCCTTCTTTATTCTTGTCTGGTGGACTTGGGCTAGTCGTGTGGCCTACGACGTCCGCTTCGCAAAGAGCGACTGGATACATCGTATATCGCTGTTCCTGCAATTCGTAATATTCGGCGCGCTAGCCGCTTTCACGAAGGACTTTGATATTGGGTACAAGATTGTCGAAGATGAGGACCAACAGGTGGTCGTAATGGTTCAACAACTCCAGAACTATACTGCTTCGGAAATCAATGATAATCAATACCGTTTGGACCGCTTACCGCTTCTGAATGCGAGGGGGACCTCGATGGTGATGTTCCTCAGTCGACTGCTTCTCCTAGTTCAGTATATTCTCGGTGAGCAAAATTTAATCCTCGGACACCATAAACTCTAACTTTGCTTTTAGTTCTTTACCGCGCACCAAACCTAACAAGGACCACTTCACCGCTGAAAAGGCTGAGGGCCAGTCTCACCGGATCCTCATACAGATCGCTACAAACGCATATCATTTCTCTCATAGTTTCTTCTTTGTCATACCTTGTTGCGTTTATCGTCCTCGACTCTCACATCGGCTCCGACAAAGGTTCCCAGGTTGTCAAGATTGTTCTCTGGTACTCTCCAATAGTCGTGGAGATCGGCGCCCATTACATCGCTTCAACGCAGCACGGCCACTCCCGATATCCATCAAAAGGAACTTCTGAACGATGTGCAGCGGCGTTTGTAATCATACTTGGTGGCGGTAAGCGCGCAAGTCCTTTCTTTGAGTATTTCTGACGCGCTTCAGGCCTGGACAAAATTACGGAGGGTTTCCAGCTTCTTACTGGGAACACATTTGTCGGTGGTGCTGGTGCTGGCTTGATCCTTGCAAGTGCTATAGTGTTCATTGCACAATTTGCAATGTACTTTGAGATGTCGAAAAGCAACCGGACTTCACGAGCGCACAGTCGTTATTACCGACGTGTTCCGACTTGGTTCTTCTTTCACTTTATATATTTTGCGGCTCTCATTGTCATGCTACAAGGTGCTGTACAACCTACTCCAATAATTTCGACACTTACGTGATCCTATATAGCTATTGCTGCTCTACTACAATTTGATGTGAGACGATTGATTATAAGATATTAAGCCATTAGTACTGACTCTGTAACCATAGAATGTCGGAAGAGCATTAACACTTCCTCAAAGATTTTTGAAGGAAGCAGATGACGCTTTAATTGCCTCCGGAGCAAGTCAAAATCTTACCAGCACTGACTTCAACATTAGCGACGAGTTCAAGGCATTGGGCCTTGATATTAATGATTTCGTTCAAATTATCAACGAAGGCGTAGAAATGGGACACCAAGCAAATACAAGTGACCTGAATCCTGATGATGCTCAAACGCCATTCAATACAACAGCTCTTCAAGTCGCACATCACTCAGTTCTGGAAGGAGGACTGATTATGATTTACACTATACTTGGAGTAAGCAATCTTGACTTCATTTCTTGTGGCAGCTACGTTAATACAGTGGTAGAACTTCGATGCGTCTCCCGACCCCAACACCGCTCTTGGTAGCGCAATGTTATTGTACATAAATACGTCTATCACCAGAACTGATTTCAAATTCAACGAAGAATATGGAGAAATCCTTGCACTTGCCTTGAGCACGGATGCAAGACCCGCACTTTGGTTCTTTGGCTCTGCAGTCAGTACAAATTTCTTTCTAGCTTGCCTACATCATTCTAAGCTCTATATTAAAGGGCGCAACTCTCATCTCTTTGGGAATCCTCGGCCTTATTGCATGGTGGAAAGAGTTGAGTGAGTAATGACCATACCTAAAAATCTCAGTGTTACTTATACCATGGTTTACGCATCACAGATCACTATCGCAGATTCGTTGTCTACCTTCGGCTATTCTTCGGAGTGGCGATATGTCTACTGTCTCTGTTGGATATCAACTACAAACATTCTATCTTACAAGAGGACGAAAGCAGTGTATCGTTTGAATTTCGTGGCTCTGCTATCCTGATTTTGGTTGCGCACTCCTTACCGTGAGTTTCTACCAAGTATACACGGACTTCTTCTCTTACATATTAACTACATTATAGAATCCCACTATTTGCTATTATACTAACATGCGATCAAGCCATGGAGCTTGTGAGATTTACTTCGTTCCTGCTTGTTTCGATATCAGGCTAACTTAATGTATTTCTTCAGATTTACATTTTCGTTAAAAGCAGAAAAGAAAGGAGTAGGCAGATAGTCCGCCAAACGGACCGATATGATCCGATGGAAGGCCAGGACTGGGATCGTTCAGACAAAGGCTTATCCCGCAGAACGACGGTATAGGCGGGCTCCAGGCTTAACGAGCAAACTTATCCTACACCATGCCAATTTGTTTGATGCGATTACTTCAGATATCAGATTATTTATTTTTTGGAAGGTCTCTTTGATACCCGCGTCATTTTATTCAATCGATCTCTGCGTTCCTCCGCTCTTAATACACATAATTAATTTTCCATCTTGTCTTTATCTACTAATAGTACTGCCTGTTCGATATCACCGCTTTTGAAACGCCCAGAATACTTGAATGTTAAAGCCTAGAATTTAAATACCAATAAATAAGCCGGATAATTGAAAGCACTTCCGATGATCTCACCAATTCTGCAACTTGTTCTGCCACCAGAAGGATGGCGAACGTGGGGATGCTGCATATACATGTATTTAATAAGAATCACTTTCAGTATGACGGACAGTTGGCTTACAGCAGAGATCTCGAGGCTAAACTCCAGAGAGCTGCCCCACCCAAACCGAGATGGTTCCCGTACGTGATAAGACTCTGGCTTTTCTCGTTGACATCAACAAAAGATAGAAGACAGCTGGATGTTCCGAGAATCAGGCGGCTCCCGATTATGGTATAACGATAGACACCTTGTAAAGGCCATCGTTACGTTCTTTTTTCGCGCGCAGTAAGTGAAAATAACTTACTCATTTCTCCCCACCATTTCAAGATACTCAGAATCGCCAGAGAGATTATGGCCATACCCTAGTAGCAACGAAATGAGGTAAGTTTTTTTTACTAAGAGTGTATGTAGAGCAACGTGCCGAAGACCCGAAAAACCACAAAGCGGGCTTAGCTTCTATAGCAAGTGCACCCCGCGCAATGTCTGTCCAGCCATCGTCAAAATTGAAATTCGGCGCGGTCGGCGATTGGTCCCAGAACAAGCTGATATTGCTCTCAAGAAGTGAGTTATCATCCGGGCTAGCATCAAAGTTCTAAACACAGCTGATTAGTTATTTTGCGGGTTAAGAGTTAAAATAATTGGCAAATAATCACATCAAGGATTGCTGAAATCGCTAAAACGCTGATCTGGAGGGCCGCGTTATGTGCGATTTGCAATGCAGACAAGTCAGAGCCGTCAGAAATGCTTTCTCCGGAAGAACTATCATCGGAGGAGATTGTAGAGTCGTTGGACATTACGAATGAATTGATGTAAGAGATGAGGTCGTCCGATACGAAGCCCAGATTCTCCAGCTGACTTTCGATGTCGGAGAAAGTGTCATTGGATATTTGGTTGCCGCTCCCCGCGAGACTGATTGCAGAGTCGGCATCCTGATTCATTTGAAGAGGAATACCAAGCGCTATTCCGAGATTCTGTGAGAGATCGTTAGTCCGTGAGAGCAATGAGAAGTGGCTTAAGCGCTTACGCCGAACTTCAGGAGTGCAGCGATGGCTATCCAATTGATTGGAGCCGTTAAGTACTGTGATATACCCTGAAAACCAAAATTCTCACCTTGGAGCATGATGATGAGAGATGCGTGGTAAACGAGCTGGAACAACATCCATGATAGGACGCGTCTGCAATATCGTTTCGTTGGATCGACCTTTATTTTGGACAAAGTGATGTTATTCCCTTTCGTCGTCTCGAAGTACAGCGAGAATTGCCCGATGAAGATAATCGCTGCGCTGAGAATTAACCAGACACCCGTCTTACCGAGCGAAACGTTCCCAGCGATGAGCTGAAAGCCTTCCGTGATTTTATCGAGACCTAGTAGATGACATTCAATAAACATTGGGTGAAAAAGATAATTCGCAATCGTTGAACTTACCTCCACCCAGAATGATGATGAACACCGCGGCGCTGCGCTCGAATATTCGATCAATTGGATACAGGACGTGACCTGGCTGTGACATAGCTAGGAAATGCATGGCCACTTCGAATAGGAGCGGGGAGTACCAGAGAATGACTTTAGCAACTTGAGCACCCTTATCCCCACCATGGCTTGTTGATAGAATCACAGATGCAACGAAGTAAGACAGAGCGGACAAGATTAGGGAAATGACGTGTGTACGGAGGGAGCGTAGATTTTCTGCTTTAAGGCAGTTGAGGAATCTTTGCCGTCGTGATGGAAGCTCGTCTATGCCTGCAGCCTGATAAAGTGCTGAATAACCGTTTCATATCAATCCAATTGAGTAGATTTTAGTGCTGTGTATAAGCACTCACTGATAAGATATTGGAAGAGAAGCAACACCCGACTTAACATCATCACAGTGGATATGCCTCTCGCGTTCAACAATGGCAATTTCTCTGACCGGGATCGAAAAGCATCAATCTCGCTGAGAGAAAACCCATCCTGTTGTTGTACCACAGCGGCTGCGGTCTCGTCCTTGTCAGAGACGAGTTTGTATCCGATGTCGAAATCCTTAGTGAAGGCGGCCAAAGCGCAGAACACGATGAATTGTAAGAATACTGAAATACGGTGAACCCAGTCACCCTTGGTGAAACGAATGTCGTACGCGAACTGGCTGACCCAAATCCACCAGACCAGGGTGAAAAATAAAAGATACGAAACACACGTCTAGATAATGAATGGTCAGTGCCAAGCGTGATGATACTGCTACGCGGAAGCTTACCTCTCCATTCAAGACGTCCGTCCCATTACTAGTAGGGTTAGGTAGTTAGGAAATTAGTAAGCTGAGATGTACAGTTAATGCTCATGAGAGTTGAGCTCACGTTAAGCTGTTGAATGCAGTAGTCATAGATATGTCAAGAAGCTAGAAAAGTGAGTAAGGTAAGAAGTGTGAAGAAGATAATTGTATGAACGTACGAGATCCGACCAGATCTTTCTATCCGGTTTCGTCTGAAGGATGTTTGACTGAGATCCCGCCTTAAGGAAGAGAGTAAGTGCGTTGTTCGAGAAAGAAGCTTATCAATGACCTACCTCTTGCTTCACGAATGGCGTTTCCCATAATTGAGGTAGCTCCGGGATCATCTGACCTTCAGACCTGGATAGCTCGGTAAACATCCACCCATACACGCGATAATCGATTGGACTAGTACGAACCGGCTGTCGGTAGGCTCATTAGAGGACGACATTGCGTGAAGCAAGAAGAAGGCGAGGGGAAGCAGAGGTCGGCGGTGGGCTTACCTCAAAGCACACTTTTCAGTCTATTTATTCGTGTACTAGCTTCAGCTCAGATATTCCGTACGTTCGGTTGCTATCCAGCTTCCATCTATGATCTTTCAAAGTAGAGAACCCATTCCGCTGTTTGGATCAGAATGTAGAGTACTATGTCGATAGGTGATGTACAGAGTGGTTGCTGTCTGATCCTTGAGAAGCATGAGTTAATCGATTGCCTGTGCACATCAGGTACAGAGGACTCGGCTGAGAACTCACACCGCTTCTTGAGACTCTGATGATCAGCAACGCTAGGTTGCACGGAGACCTTGATTCTCGGGCCGTACACACTGTACACACAGCTATTAGAGGTATCGCACAACAGACTTTCGTGGCACTCAAAAGGTTGATCTAGGTAAAATCCCATGTAAGACAGTCAGTGGCAAGCTTGATCGCAAATATAGCTACTTACCTACTAGTATTTCAAGTCCTCTCGTTAACATAGAGGATGCACAGATACAAATCGAGTCACATCCGTTCTGTGCTACATTTAGCGTCTTGCCATGCGATACATTGTCTCCAAATAAAACTCTCTGATGGGTAGGAAAAGTGAAGCAGAATTAGAGCAGCGCCCACAAGGTAATGCGACGATCACAAATATCAGATCTAGAGTACGCATTTGCATCGTATGCCGGAGTAAAAGATGCATATAATGCAAACGTCCATAGCAAGGCTCAGCTCAGGTTTTGATCCGTCAAGACTAGTACCAGGCGCTCATAGTTGATGATCTTCCGGCGAGCTTGAGCGCATCATCGTCTTGGTGATGTAACGTTTCTGTTGTGTGATTTATTAGGGCCGCAGTTCGTATGAAGCCATCGAGTGAGTTCCAGCGATATTTTCGAGAAGACAGAAGACAACCTGAAGGTTGTCCATCAAGCTGCGGTATCGGTATCCGAGTCAAGTCGACGTGTCGTGTTAATCATGAATAAATACCACCAAATAAATCTTCGGGAGATCCCGCATAAGCATTCAATTCCGCAAAGTTTTCAATTTCATGCGAATAAAACCTTCGTTGTAAAGCAGCACAATTTCATATTCTAAAGGATAGACTAAAGTTGGATCAGATAGAGAAAAAATAGCTTAAGGAGCGTGTGGGTGTTTAAAGTAAAAGTCAAGACAAAAGAATGTGGGGGATAGATAGAGGTAAATATGTAAGTTAATCACCGAGAAGTAAGTTAAAAAGATGTTAATGTACTCATATATACAAATCCGAGAAAGGAATGGGAGTACTAGTAGGGAGAGATAATTTAATCTCTACCCTTTCCCTTCCCCTTGTACGGACCGTAAGGGGTTTTGTCTGACCTGTTTTCGCTCTGCCTCCTCGCCTGTGAGCGCGTAACGACTCCGGATGGAGGAGTCGTTTGCGGCGCCTGGCGTGTCTGTGCACGGTTTCGGACTGCCTGGGCTTGAGTCGCGGGTCCCGGCCCTGCACGGGCGGCTCGAGGAGTGGCGGGTTGAACGTGGATGAGCTGCTCTACGGCTGCAGAGGACCCAGCGGTCCCCGTGCTAGAGAGCGACGAGAGTCTCGAGAACGGTGAGAGGCTCGATGCGAACTGTTCCTCCGCAGCAAGACCAGCCGCAACATCAGTGTCCCTTTCCTCCTTTGTGTTAGGCCTGGAGGGGTCACGGCTTTGAGGTCGAAGACTACCGTCAGGGCGAGGGAAGATTGCTCTGCTGCCCTGCGCAGAGGGGTTCCCCGACCTGGACAAGAAGGTCGGTCCAGAAGATGGATACCGTGATGAGGTACGTGGATCGACGGGAGCGTTGATTTCGCTGGACCGTAAAGGTAAAGTGTGAGTAGGCGTGTGTCGGCCCGATTCATGGACGTTGTCCAAACTCGACATCTGCTCGTGAGTCGAGAGTCGCTGATGGAACATAGCATGAGCGCGGTCGATCTCCAGCATTGACTCCTCCGGGATGTCGCCCATCTGATCATCAGAGTCAATCGGCTCCGTAGTCGCTGTGCTGAAATTGCTGTTTGCCTCAGACGGCGCTTCGGAAGAATATCGCTGCTGCTGCTGCTCATCGTCCTCAGCGTACATCGGAACCCCAGTCGTGTCGATGAGCTCGGTCGACTGCATCTGAAGTGCGGCTTCTCGGCGCAGGGGACGGCGTGTGGTGATGTGTTGTTCGTATTGACCAAGATGTGCGTAGCTATCGTGCGGAACAGTCGAAAGGGGTGAACTTGGGGTAAACAGACGTCCCTGTGCGAAGCGGTCCGAGAAGCGCACACGCTGAGCTTGACGTATCTCAGCCGGAGGCGAAGGCGAGACAGAGTACGGAGTAAGGGGAGTGTGACCGGCGTATAGGGTGTTGTTTTCCCCTTCAGAGGGGGGAGGCGTTACGAACTGCTGGAAGGTAGAGCGAGTCGGTGCCAGGGGCGGTTCAGCAAGACGATCCTCTGCCATGACCGCAGCATCATCGTCATCGACATAGAGATCGCCGACATCGTCGCTGCCAATCTGCCCGAGAAACTCCTGATACCGGCGGCGTTCCTGGTTCTCAAGACGCATCTGTTCCATCCGAACAGCCTCGAGACTCCGAACCGCTTCTTGGAGTTGCTCACGTGCCTCCCTCGCCCGCTGTGCCAGATTGCGATACTGCGATTCCTCGAGACGCACCTGGTCACGTTCGCTACTAATGTCTGCTTGGAGACGATCGATGTTGATACGGATCTGACTTTCGTGGCGCTGGAGATTCTGCAGTTGGTTACCGACGTCGTTTGACTGGCCACTAGGACGCTGCTGCTGCTGCTGCTGGACCTGGTTGCGGGCGGGGAAAGGACGTGATTGCTGGGTCCGGACATCCTGTCCACGGATGGACATGTTTCCGAAGGACGAAACGGGAGGACGGTTGACGTTGGAAGTGAACGGGCGAACAGGGGACTGGCACATCGGAGATGCAGGGCGCGAGTGGACCGGAGAAGCATTCGTCGGCGTAATCATGCCAGAAGAGCTGTCTTCGCGGTAATTCATCGACGAGACAGTGCGAGATCGCGAAGCCGGAAGTTGAGCCTGAGCGCCATCCACGTGCATATCGACCGCCTGGATTCCGTTAGCATTCACTGCGATACCGAGAGCACCCGTGCCTGCGTTCTGCGCAGCCGCATTGCCAGGGGTTCCGTCGGCAGTGAGGTTGGTGAACCGGTGCTGAGACGCGTTTGCGAGGCCGGGGACGTCGTAAATGAAGCGCATGTGCGTGCCTTGACCGGTTGAGCTCTGGCGGACCTCAACGAGAGTGCCTGAGTTGTCCACCTCATACCGAACAGAATCGCCAGCACCCGACCCGTTTGGCGTGACGCTCACGGTCGAAACGGGATTCGGATGGTCAGGCGAATGCGGCATAGCTGGAAATTGTTTCTGAATAATAACAGATTAGAAGTAGTAGAGATAACAGACACAAATGACTCACGATTTAAGTGGCGTTTGGTTGATAATAGATGCTTGTAAGAGAGATGTTGTTGTGTTCTGAGGATATACGATCCGAGAGCAGACCCGTACTTATAGCATCTGTCGAGGACCAAGTGACCACACTGTGGTCCACGCCACTTCATATCCCAAGAGCATAATAGTCAGGCAACTGGCCTGTGGTCAAGGCGTTGCAGAAACCAAAGAGACCATAGCGAATAGGACAGCCACCGAGCTGTAGGCGCCATGCAAGCGCGCAGTGGTGGTCAAAGCAGTAGTTGGTGGTGCACCCATTGTTCCTTCATGTTTCATGGCCCAGTACGACTGTACCACCTCCGGTCACGAGTCGCGTGCATCGATGTCTAGGTGGCTGCTGCTAGGCCATAGTGCACACACTGGCCAAGGCGTGTCAGTGGACAATTCGGAAGGTACGAAGGGCCAAACTTCGCATCCCAGATCCAAAGCACCATTCCTTAGAGGTTTGACCCGCAGAATTAGCAGTATACAAGGCAGTCGTGAGCTGAGACTGAGCTCGGTCGCTGTAGCGTGAGGAAGAGTGAGGAAGAAGAAAAAGAAAGGCGAGGCGTACATATTGCTCCGGACTCTTCAAGCTCAAGTATGTACTTACTAAGTATTGAGTTAATTAAGTAAAAAAGGCAAAACTTAAGTTCAGGGCTTCACATATTTCAAACCGTTTAAGTGAAGTTAAGTTAAAAAAGGAGTTTTAGATTTGCAAAGATCCAAAGGTCCACATCTATGGCTAGATAGGTTATCTGCTATTACTTTGGCTGATAGCTTTTTATCTTTCTGAGATGTAGTGTGATACAACTTGAAGAGGGTGTAGTTATTAAGGATTTGAATATACATATGCTTGAAGACTTTGCCAGTGAGACGTACATATTCCAGGCGCCCAATGTTAGCGTCCACGTCGTACGTAATCATGGCTCTGTTTCTATCGACCGCTTTCGTGCCGGCTGTTGCTCTCAGTCTCTTCAACTTGGTCTCAGCTGGTCTTCGTCATTCCTTTTCTTACTTGCTTGACCTAGGCACCCATAACTTTCTTCAGCAAATCTCTGCGAGTTGTCTTATAAGAGTCAACAAAAAGCTTAATGTCGTCAGCGCGCTACGAACGTCTGGCAACGTCCCCGACGGAGGACGAGCCTGTACCGCCTTATGCATCCGCAGCAAGTCTTGACCTCAATGACGAGGAAGCCAACATCGGTCGACGAATACACCCCGCTCACCGTGTGGCATTCATCCACGACCCACGCTTTGACATGCCCACACCACCAAAGTGGCAGCGCGTTGCGTTGTTGCTTACTATCGCATTCCTGTTCTGGCTCGCAGTCCACCTACGCGGGGGATTCGTTGGGGGTGAAGGTATTGCAGCCTTTGTTGACTGAGGTGGAGATAGATAGGATATACGGGTGGCTTTGGTTATTTGTAAGTGCATGATTCCTCTGTCCTTGGCTTTCGATGAACGAAGCTGACCGTTTCGCTTTACTTTAGGCATATCGTTATCTTCTCCTTGCTCTCGGAATCTCTCCCGTGCCCTAGGATGTCTGCTCACCTATATCTTGTGCGTTCTTCATGATAACGATAGACCATGACTTCATTTTTACTATGTTTTCGTACAGTTTCTACTCCGCTTTCTTTTATTCTGGAATTCATCGGACTTCATCTTCTCGAACATATACATTTCATAAGGGTGTATCATGTGTATAGCTACGCTTTACTCTCGTTACCGTGGACAACACTTTGCTAGTCAAAATCCTGTACTAATCTCACTCTCTAATGAAGATAGAATTCTTCTGCACGGACTGCGTTAAGGCAAAACGTTGGCCGGAGTTTTGGTGTCATCTATTCGCCGGTACTCGGTGCCATTGGAAGGCGCTCAAGATCAAGCTCTAGTTGTCTTTCACTAAGCTCTCGACGGCTTTCTGGTTTTTCTTTAACTAATATTACGTAACCTGCAAGGATGGTTCTCCTTCCAGACCCGGTCCGGCGGCGAGAGGTTGGTAGGTCATTTGGTCCTCCTCTATCATGGTCAGCCATCTGAGCTCTCTCACGTCGACAGCTTTCAATCGATCCACATTATGGCACAGTCAATAGCCATGGATATTCCGTTGACGATGAAGGGTAATGTCTTTCACGCCATTCGAGAACCACAAATACTCACCTATCGTTGAACGTCGAACATACTATAGGTGCATACTTGCCCGGGGACCGGCGTGTTGAGCTGCGAATGACATCAGTCCCCGAACCTGGTCCTGGCGAGGTGCTCATCCAAACTCGAGCATCTGCTTTGTGTGGATCAGATTTGCGATTGATTTATCGGCCAAAGACGCATAAATCGGGCCCGGATGGGTACAGGGGCGTTATTGCTGGCCATGAGCCGTGTGGGATCATCGTAAAGAGGGGACATGGGGTCTTGGATGTGTGAGTTTAGAGAAATGACAATGAGTGTGTGTGTGTGCCAACATTTCTTTTAGGTGGAAGGAGGGTACCCGGGTGGTCGTATACCATATACAGGGATGTGGTTCGTGCCATCTATGCAGACAAGGGCTTTATATCTCTTGCGAAGAGCCTGAGAGGCGTGCGTATGGATGGCAGAGGGACGGTGGCCATGGTAAGCAAGATCAGAGCTACTAGTCGTTCTGGTTTGCTAACTTTTAAATTATTCCCAGGTGAATACCTCCTCGCCTCCGTACAGTCTCTGGTTGCTCTTCCAGAGCCGCTCACCTACCTTGACGGAGCCATAATAGCATGTGGGCTCGGCACTGCATACGCCGCTCTCCGACGAGCAAACGTATCCGGTCGCGATCGACTGCTCGTCACTGGTCTCGGTCCCGTGGGTCTCGGCGTCGCACTCACCGCACAGAAGATGGGCGCCACAGTACTTGGCATTGAATACGATCCAGCTCGGGTGGAATTCGCTCGGCGTCTGGGAATCGAGTCCGTCGAGTGCATCAAGACCGCCCCAGGCGGAGCCGGACCTACTGAGGAAGGCGACTTGGACGTCCAGACTGCGCTGGATTGGACGGATGGACATGGCCCGGACGTAGCGATCGATTGTTCGGGATCTGCTGCTGCACGGCTAACGTGCCTGAAAGCCACGCGCGTCTGGGGTCGAGTTGTCTTCGTCGGAGAAGGCGGTCGCGTCGCCTTTGATGTGTCAGACGTCGTGATACACAAGAGCTTGACAGTGTACGGTAGCTGGGTGTGTTCGATTGGGGAGATGGAAGAGCTGGTGGAAAAACTCGTGCGGTGGAACTTGCATCCAGAGGTGCGTAATGATGTTATGAGGCAATGCGCATCGCCTCACTCGCTTATATTATAGGTTACCGTAACGCACACATTCACGATCGATGAAGCGGAAGAGGCGTACACGACGTTCGACTCTGGAAAAACTGGAAAGTGTGCGATCTTATATCAAGGGGAGACGCAGGTCTATAAAGTCAAGCCATGATGTTAGTCCTTGTACGTATATGTTACCAGCTAATTTCCATGTGCAATTGTATCAATTGGGGTTCATGGCGCAATTCTTTCTCGAAAACGATTTTTGCCCCCCAAGTTCACCAGGAGCGTGAAATACTTTTAATTATATATCAACACGTAGAAAGGAACAGAAACTGAAGTACTTTGACAGACAGCAGATGGGAGACGGGAGAGAATTGAGGTTGTGAATTTTTAAATGTTGAGCGTTTATTTACATCAAACTTTATATACATATATCCAGTTACTAAGCTCGTGGCCTTTTTGTTCGTTCTGTCAGGGCTCTGGCGCCAGAAGGCTGTTCTGCACTGCCAGTGTCCCTTATACAAAACGTTCCTCGTTGTACTGGCTACCGACACCCTTCCTCTTCTCGTCGCGCCTGTGTCCTCCTCTTATCCTTACAACTCTCTACGGCTGCGTACCCACCGTATTGCTTTTCGAATTTCGAGGTGGGTGTTTCTTGACAAGTTTACATGCTGTTTACTGATTAAAAGAAGTGTCGGGCGGCCTGTTTCAAGTTAGTCTTTCACACCGCAGAGTTGAGTATGTCAAACGACTCGGAATATCAGCGAAGAGGGCCAGCTCAAGTCAGGAGAAGCATCACGCTGGGCTCTGCAGAGGGAGTTGACGGGCCTAGTAGAGCTTCTGCTCATCCCGGAAGATTGCAAGGTGGCTTTCGAAGTACCTTCCTCGACAATGGATTAGGACAAATCGGCGAGGGGGTCGACGCCCTCGGTCTGCAGTCAGCGACACTCAACGACGGCGCTTATGACACAGGTCATTCTTCCCGAACGTCGATCCTGCGACCGAGCGTTCCACCCCATCAATTCACATCTTCACATCCGGACCCTCGACCACCCATGCGTTCATTCACTGCTACGCACTATTCAGCATCTTCTTATACCCTCTCAGCTCCTCGTCCATTCCCTGAAGCAATTATATACCCGCAGCCAATGCCAAACGGAATGGCCAACACTGATTCTACCCCATCCTTTGCGAGCCCTGTCTCTTCTCGCAGCTACTCCAGCCCATGGCCAGCGAACGTCAACTGGCGGCCCGGTCGAAATGCTCGTCAGACCAACGTGAGTAATCATCCTAATGACCACGTTTCAACAGCTGGGCCGTCGGACACTTCGTATTCAGCACCTGGGGCCTCGGGGCCTCGTAGGCAGACAACAAAAATCCGTTTCGGTGCTCCGATGGAACGAGTTCAGGCTGCATTTGACAGGTCCTTCAGCGGCATCGACCAATCGTCTTCGAACTCCCATCCTGAATATCCACGCTATCCGATGATCGACCCTTACGCTCCTGAGCGACAAATGCAACAGGGTACATATGGAGCTCAAATACCCACTCGCAATGCTACTGCGGATCAAGTTTACCAATACGAGCCTGGGACATACGCTATGCAGTCGGCGTACAACCAAGAAATGGAACCCTTGCAGTCTTCACCGGAATCGCCTCGCTTTCCACAAGACATAGAACCCGTGTCCGACAGAGCAGGCCGTTATGCTTCCGATCAGACTCAGGATAGTGATTGGACTCCGGGGATGCTTCATGAATCGCCGCCGCCCGTCCGGCATCAGCTCGAAGTCGTCGATTCTATTGAACCAGATATTCATGAGGAGGCGACTAATCTTAAGAGAAGAGGTGTGTTTTAAACGCATCTATTATCCCAGCTCATCGTTCTATTCTTACGCAAATTTGATTGGAAGAACTTACCTCCCACATCGCTCCACATCAACCGGTGCACTCAATCGCGGTCGATCCGGATAGAGGTAAAATGTTCCCGTAGAGATTAGTTCTTGGCGATGCTTAAATTTTCCCAAATGCTAGGTGACGCTCTTGATGGGTTAGACGACTTACACGATATTCCGGATGAATTTGGGAATACGTCGGGTATGTCCGGCCTCGATTTGTCTCATCCTCTTCGCTTTTCTTATGCCATGTGCCTCAGATGCGGAGAAGGCGCTGTACAAACTTATGGCGAAGCTAGCAAATCTCAATCTCAGCGACAAGCTTTCGCTGAGTCGTCCATCTGTAGCTGGTGGTGGCCAAGCAGATATCTACAAAAGCAAATTAAAGGATGGCCGAGAAGTTGCGGTCAAGATCTTCCGATTTGACATGCGCGACAACATGCGCCTAACTAAGGTATTTCAAATCTTACTTGTCCTTTAATAAGACGATATATAATATATATACAGAGAATAACTCGAGAACTACGAATTTGTTCAAAGGTCGATCACAAGAACGTCTTACCGTTTCTTGGGTTCATCGAAGAGCGTAGCCGCTTTCGCCCTGGACTTGTTACCCCTTGGGTAGATGCCGGTAACCTGAGGAAATACATGAGTAACAATATCGATATTGATGTCCACAGCATTGTTCGTTCGCAAATTTTTGTATATCACTCACGCTGACATTCCGCTAGACTCTGGGAATTGCACGTGGACTGGACTATCTGCACTCGAAACAGATCATACATGGCGACCTCAAACCGGTAAGTACATGTAAAATTTGACACCATTTGTATTCATATTCTGATGGGTACCGATGTCAGGAAAACATACTGATAGCAGCGGGCCCTACACCTGTGTTAATGGACTTCGGACTATCGCATTTACAGTCCAGTACATCGACATTCGAGTCAGCTACAGATGGGTCCAATGGAACTATTGATTATATGGCAGTAGAGCTTTTTGCAGCCGAAGATGATGCGAAGTCAGAGCACACCATCCACTCGGATGTATGGGCATTTGGGATGATAGGCCAAGTGAGTCTACATCCCAAACTAACTTTACGCTATCACTTATGAAAATACATACTACTCAGGAAATTCTGACTCGTAGGCGACCATATCCTGATCTCAATAGATATGCCGTTATCCGAAGGATATGCAATGGCTTTTTGCCCAAACCTCCACCGGAACATTGTTCATGGGCATTGGATAGTCGCGACCTAATGTTGTGGTTGATGTGCGTGGATTGTTGGGCGACAGAGCCGAGACTCCGGCCGGAAATGCCATCTCTTCTTCTTCGGATATTAAATCTTTCCGAAGAACGTCCATGTAGCACAACTTGACCATAGTGATCTGTGAAGTGCCCAGTACCGAGGCACTAGTACTGTCCTGCTAGTATTCTGGCCGACATATGATTACAAACCATCTCACGGTGTGCTCATCATGATCTCAGCCCGCAGCGGCGCAGCCTGATCAAGCTTCGTTTTACCATCGACTCGGAGTTTCCACATCTCCATCTATCCTACTCGTTACGGTTCTCATTTGACAGATGCATAGATCTCACGAGTACTATGAGCGAATCTTTCGCCGCCTCGACTCTTCAAGACCTGAATTAAAAATACAACATATGTCACATCTGTGATGAATTAGGTATGTATCATGATCTACAAGTCGGCTTTGGGCTTGACAAGGATACATTCCGCGCCGAAAATAGCGCTGACATTAATTCAGACTCATTGCTACACTTCTGTGTCATGGAAGACATCGAGCTGCGAATCCAACGTTGTGCTCATGATACTCTGTCAATGACAAATGCCCCCAACTGTCACTACGAGAAGTTAGATGTCGATGCCATCTTTGTGCCTCGGTGGGAGAGGATTCGAGTCAGGGGTTATAAATGCAGGCCTAGTGGTTACTGACTCGTACATACGCCTTCAGACTATCCCTCTTGCGTAACTAGGATGGAGTCGACGGCTCGGGTACTACAAAGTCGAGGGTTTGTCGCTGATGCGACCGAGGAAATGTAAGTCATATAACTCATCAAATTTCTCTCACTAGAATGTAGGCTCACCGACCGCCCCTACCAGTTACTATCTTCAACTCTACATACTAGCATCTGTTAGTGAGTAAACATGCTAAACCGACACAAATTGCGTGCTTATACAGAAAATTTGCAGCCATCCTCTATTATGATCATGTGCTGACATTCCCTGTCGAGATCAAATGTATTTGGAGGAAAAAGCTATCTCCTGTTTGTGTGTTGTTCCTTGTCAACCGCTACGTAGCCTTCTTCGGGTATATCCCCATACTATACTTCAGTTTCAGTCCTCCGAATAACATAATAGTGAGTCCGAGCCCTTCACGATATGCTTCAGCAGCTGAGCTCACCGTCACCCAGATGTGCGTATACAGTATGATATTCCATCGCGCTCCAAGCTATTGGGTTGATCAGGATGACCAGGTGCCGCCATTTCGCTCGTTTTCCTGGTTACTTAAGCCTCATCAGCCAGATTATTGTTGCTAGTGAGTGCACGCCGATAATTCGTTCATTTGACTAATCTTGTGATAGCACTTCTCACTTTACGATGTTTTGCCATGACGAAAAAGAATAGGATAGTTCTTTTATTCATGTCATTGTTTGGTTTGACTACCGTGCTCTCTTCCGCTGTGAGTTTAACATCTGGTTGACTCTGACTTTTCTCTCTGATCTTCCCGCAGTGGTCTATAACGAAAATCTTCGGTGCTCTTCTTAGCTTTGAGATTGGACCTCAGACCGGCATCTTTCACTCTTGCATTCCGAGCTTCATAGAATCGTACGTTCTAAATGATTTGTTTACGTGCGAAACTCTGATTGGATCTATAATGTGCAGGAAAATCCGTAAGGCAGTTCCAGAGACAATTATAAACTGGTTGCTCATGCTCTTCTAAAGCTTTCATCATAACATTTATTTTGTCGTCCTTATTTGATATCGCGGTGTTCGTTTTAACAGTTGCAACAACCCTTCACCTGGCGAGAGACAGATTCTCGGAAGGGAACAGATCGGAAGGGGTCAATCGGACTCTTACAGTACCTGAGTTGCTGGTCCGTGACGGTATGTTTCTGAAGTTTCTGAAACTTATAATAGTATTAACGCAATTTCAACTTATCTCTGTAGGAGCCTTATACTTCGGGCAAGTATTAAATGTCTTTTCTAGTTTGACAATGACTTATTAGAAGATCATTAAAGAACAATGGCACTAGCAAATCTGGTCAACTTTGCTCTGTTCGTCAGCGTAAGGCTCTTATAATATTTTGAAAGTACTTCCCATGACATACTTCTGCGACAGAAAATACAAAACACATTCTTCGCACATAGTACGGGCAACAACTCCATCTTTACCCATATGTAAGTTTACATTCTCGGAAGCGATCAGCGAAAGGATGAGTCAACGATATACACAGAATTTCCGTAACAATGGTCTCACGTCTCACCCTCAATCTGTTTCTTGTGTCTGAAACCCGCGACGATCAACACACTGGGGTCTTGACGAGTTGTGCGTATGATTTCATTATATATTTCTTCATGACTAACGGCATCTGCCATCTCCTCTTGATGTTCTAGCCATCCGAACTAACGTAACCTCTGAAGCTCACTATCATGATTCCCGAGGCTAGAGAAAGGCAATGCATGGGTGTATATCTCAATAATCCTGTTAATGCTGTCAATGATGCAAAAAAAGTCTGATAAACTCACACTTCCGGAAGGCGGGAACAACGTCTTTGGACAAGATAGACCGATGTTTTTCTTACTAGTACAGTACATGTGTCCACCATGGACTACACAGCATAAAGTTATCAAGCCCATTGCTCACGTCATCATCGAGAGGATCATCACCTGCAATCTCATACATCATAAGGCTACCTACAATATCACTGACTATTAGTCTCGTTACCGACCGCAACTCTTTTTAAGGCAAGCGGAGCTTGCCAAGCGTAGCGGTCTGGCAGTTACCGAAAAATATAAGGCCGCCGCCAGGGGAGTTTGAAATAAATACAAATGTAGTAGGGATTTGTCGGGTATACTATGAATCCAAAAATAAAGTAGTGATTTAGTAATGTAAACCTAAATGCGGTACACTTGCCCTGAGGTGAGTGTCACGACTGCTAAATTGAGATCACTAGCGCTGCGCGAGCGCTTTCGCGTCTAAGCAATAAATATTGCCCTAAGATATTCAATATGAACGGCTAAAAGGCCTTTACATAAACTCTACAGTATGCTTAACATCAATACCTAGCACGAAATTTGTTGTTCACGCATGGATTCTCACGTTATCTAGCTGTGACTCTCACGTCACACTGATGGCAATTAAAGTTTATTTATGATCATGCAATTACATCAACACGGTTTCACTACTACATTTGTATTTATTTCAAACTCCCCTGGCGGCGGCCTTATATTTTTCGGTAACTGCCAGACCGCTACGCTTGGCAAGCTCCGCTTGCCTTTTAAGAGAGTAGCTGGCCTGGTCACGAGGCTAACTGACTATCACGGAGCATGAATTCCGACCTTTTCCTTATTTAGTCACCTAGTAAAAGACTGTCACGATAACGTGAGAAGCACGTGCTGTGTAACACCGTGGGTACTACTTAATAGGAGCGTGACTTTGGCCTGACTCGGACTCGGAGTGCCGATCATGTGACTCAGGGCAGTGCCTCTGCTGCCAGTTTTCCTTTAAGTTCCTTTTGTACTTTGTACGGTCGCTCGTTCCCAATTCTAATCCGATGGCCTCTTCAGTTGATGCACGTCCTGTATGGGGCGGCCTCGCCTTGCACTTTCACAAACGAGTCTGACGGCCTTACGATAGTACCAGTGAAAGGGAGAGTCTTTCTAACTCGGTGTTGACACTGTTGAGGTTGAGCGTAACTAACTTGAAAATCTTGGCTTCTGTATGTTCCATCATTACTTGAAGCACCTCTAAGCAACACCGCGTGGTCTGCTTCTTTGCCACCTCTCTTGCCTTTCCTTCCTCTCATACCACATAGTTATGGAAGCACCAAACTGTGTTTGATGACACAATGTGAGTATCGTGATGCATCTGCGAGTTTTGATCTCACGTACAACCATACTTAGCGTGTCTTTGTCTATATACCAGTGAGCGGTATGACACGGTATCATGGAAGTGGAGGCACGGGGGATACTGTAGTAGTAGTAAGACCTGTGCTCTCTCACATTCAAGTTCTATAAAGAAAAAGGGAACGCCGAGGCCGGGGGAAAAAGTTCATAGGCAGTGCCGCACGAGGCAGTGGTACTAAACGATCATTGGCACTCGCGATTCTGACGTTCAATCGGACGGCGCTCCGTGTCATTACCACTGTCACGAACGCTTGCACGAGCGCTAGCAATCTCCCAATCCGTGTACCGTTCGTGTCGGATCAAGATTTGGAGGAGATTACGCTCAGTTACGGGCACACGTTGTATTATGGCTATGTCCGAGTTCCCATGAGACGGCAACTTATCTAGTGGGTCCGCCACGCTCAGCTCACGCGATACCGAAGACTTGTTGCACCCCAGGCGTGCATCGGGTACGCTCACAATTATCTTTTAATGAAATCTTACATATATTTTCATTAGAAGTCAACCGGCAGACCCTAGAAGTACCTCCGGTTGCCGCAGTGCATAGTGAGTAACTTCCTATTCACCAGTGCCCTTGATATATTAACAGACTGTTAACAAGATGATGGGTTCAGAGGACCCTCTGATAGATTTATCGGGGAGCTGGGATGTTATCCAACTTGCGTCAACGGACTCTCATGATGAATTTTCGCCGAGCTTGCGATCCTTTCCGTCTTCTGATAGCTGGACACTCCCAATCACCCCAATACAATCCTCGCTGACCCCGGAAAAAGAATACTCAAAACAGCCCATCCCATCGACATCCCCAATGCAGCAGGAACTTGGAGGCCATTCAAAATTGCAGGGAATATTACTCAATAAGCCATCAGAGCAATTCTCAGACTGGGAAACGTCAACGAATTCTCTTAATGAATTTTCGCCGAGTTTGCGATCCTTTTCGTCTTTTGATAGCTGGCCATTCCCAATCACCTCATTACAATCCTCGCTGACACCGGAAGAAGAATACTCAAAACAGCCCATTCCATCGACGTCCCCAATGCAGCAGGAACTTTTTGGCTTGAAAGGCGATAGCGGACGTTCAAGGACGTTGAGCGTTCAAGGTGACACAAATACGCTCCGTCAAGTTTCAAGCAGTAGGTCAGCTAGTGTCGGAGCTGAGGGAAGGTTTTCAAACGAAAATGCCTCAATTCATTTCCCACAAAGCGAGTCGGCCTTGCGCTCCAACATCATGTTACATTCGCGCATTCAATCGACACCACTGCATCACACACAATCTCATAGCAATGTTTTAGCCAACTCAAGGGTACCTGCTCCGATGTTAGGACATTCTCAAACGTCGCCTAACCTTTTCGAAAGCTCATCATCAGTTCCAAAGCTCCAGAACGATCTTGCACCTTTACGGCAAGGCGTGGTCGGTCCGCCGAAATATCCTTTCCAAAAGCCACCAACTCCTACTTTGGTGCCCGTAGCTCCGCCGGCTGGGACTTTACCTGTTAAATCTGCAAGTTTGACTTCTTCCTTTGACGTTTTCAAGGCTGAGACTGAGGACTCCAAGGTTCAGCAGAGTCGTTCGGGTGAAATGGAGGAGTCATATTATGAAACACTCTATGACTTCTCTCACTTTCTAGACAACACTGAATATGGATCAGCAAATTCAACATCTCCGCTTGACCTTCTTTCAACTTTATCGAATGACATCACGGATTCGACTCTTAATGACGGGACACATACTACAGGCGACGTTCTCACAAAGCGTGATGCGAAAGAGGAACCTGACGATGGAGACGACCACACCTGGAAGCCAGATCCCCTCATGGATATCATGTTGATTCAAGTTGCCGCCACGCCAAAAGGTTTGCCTAAGAAATTCTACATTTATATATGTATATTGATTGAGATGATTGAAATTTTTTACGTAGCGCCAGATCCGGAAAAGATGCTCGATGATCTTATTGCGAAGTTGGACAACCTCAATTTAACCGACGACGTACTGGAAGTAGGGGAGGTTTCTGTAGGCTTTGGAGGCCAAGCGGACGTGTACAAAGGTCGGCTGAGGGACGGACGCGAAGTGGCTGTCAAACGCTTTCGCATTCTCATACAAAGCAATATAAAAGTATTTAAGGTATGCGATATCTATCATTCATTCTCACTGCGCTGAAAGTTATTGTGATCAGCGAATCTCTCGAGAATTGAGAATATGTGCGAGGGTCAAGCACGAGAATGTTTTGCCATTTCTGGGATTTATCCTGGAGAAGAGTAATCGCCCTTCCCTTGTCACTCCATGGATAGAAACCGGGAATTTGAGGAAGTACTTGGAGGTAAACCCGGGGCCGCAAGATTATGGATATGGTTTTGTCAGTACGCTCCAGAATATGTCCAAATAACTTCCAGAACTAAATATTATTATTTAGGCTCTTGGGATTACACGTGGGTTAGCTCACCTTCGATCTTTGAATATTGTTCACGGTGATCTCAAATCGGTACGTCTTAGTCCAGCTCTCAGTGCCTATAATACTGTACATCTGAATAAAGAATCCAGGACAATATCATGATCTCGTCCGATGGCAAGCCCTTGTTAATGGACTTCGGTCTTTCGCACTTGCACGAGTGTACATCAACGTACGAATCTGCCACAAATGCGGAAACAGGTTCTTTACGTTACATGGCTATCGAATTGTTGCAGCAGGAGCCCGAGGGTGAAGAAGAAGATTTTAGCAAGCACGTGCATACGTATTGCTCCGATGTCTGGGCTTTCGGTATGGTTGTCAGGGTAAGCTGTTCATCAAAATTTCACAACTATGGTCTACTCACTTTGGAGATTTGAAGGAGATTCTAACAGGGAAGCAACCCTACTCAGAGGCTCCGAACTTTTTTACAGTTTATAGAAGAATAACTGAGGGCCATCTGCCGAAACGTCCAAAGGAATACTCTCAGTGGAGTATTACATTCCAGGTCATGTGGCACATGTGTGAAAAGTGTTGGACAAAAACCCCGAATGAAAGACCTGAGATTGGGCAACTATTTAAACTTATTGAATCACTACGGATCATTATCTGTAAGTAATATCAAATCTGATCCAACATATTTGATGACATATACTTAAATATCAGGAGGAAAAGAGACATTGCTCTCCGCTCAAGTATCACTTTCTTGTCTTGCTAAGATGGACATGTATGTTCCACCTTTGTAATAGTAGGAGCAAGTGCTGAGTAGTATGATGTTCGCGACTTCAGCTCGATTTAGTATTTGTTCAGCTTACAGTTATAAATTGTCCTCAGGCTCGTATAAATTCAAGTTGATTACAATTTCAAGCTAGCGAGATAATCGTCCAAACCGGCCACTAGGACATCATCATTTGTGACTTTGAACTTCGGCTCCCATCCCAGAGCCTTCGTTTGCACCGCTTTCACGTACGTACTGCTTGACCAAAACCTGTAACGCAGAAAGAGTCGGTGAGAAGGATCTGAAAAAGAAACAGTGCACGTACAATGCATATGGACCACCTTCCTCAAAGGTAATCCTGACTGACTCTGGCTTCGACACCTTTCCCTTTTCATATAGGGCCTTTGCGTAAGCGTCGGCGACACGCTTCAACGGTAGAGCCTCTGATATTACGAAGTAATAACGTGAATAAGGACTTGTTGTCAAAGGACCATTCCTTGCTGCGAGCACCCTCTTGAAAACAAGCTTATACACTTCGACAAGATCTTCGATATGTATCTGCAGCCATTGTTATTATAAGTGAATTGTGCGTCATTAATCTACTAAATGAATCTCACCACGCTGAAGAGGTTGCTGCCTTCACCAATGTGAAAGGTGTAGCCCCTTTGAGTGTATTCGCCCACGAGAAATGGTCCAAACTTTTTGACAGGACCAAGACCTCTTCCGAAGACAAGCGACGGAGCAATGATAAACGTATTAACGTATCCTTCTTGTCCTGCCTTCAAGACACTGCAAAAACAGACGTCGATAAACTGAGATACATCTCACAGTAGTTAGGGCTCACGAAACATCCACTTTCCCATGCATAAGATCAGGGGTGATTTGCTTGACATCCTCCTCAGCGTCCTATTTGCACATATATTAGCAGACATTCTCCAGCTAGGAAGAGAAATCAGTAACTCACTGTCCAAATCCTCGAGTTCGGGTCATATCGCCCTTCTTTTCCTCCATCCATAAAACTCCCTAAGCCACTAGTATGAACAAGAGCTCCGACTCCCTTTCCCTGATCAAATCTTTTCTTCAGCCCCTTCAGAATCGATTCATTCAATGCAACGTCATCGCAGTCGGCACTGTTGAAGACGATGTCTGCCTGCGCAACTTGTTCTGATAGTGCGTCGTAATCCTTGAGAGAGGCTTTTAATGCGATTGCGCCAGTAGCCGCAACAATCGGGACGTCCGCGTCCGACCGAACGAGCGCCTTGAATGTGAGCTCCGGGTGCTCTTTAATGAGAGACACAAGGACTGAACCTTTGATAGAATATGATATGAGTATTCTCTCGTAGAAATGAGCGCAGAGGGTGAGGCTTACCTCCAATATAGCCTGTAGCGCCCAAGTAAAGTACCGTAGTAGTCATTTGGAAAGATAGATGCGAGGGAAACTGTATTAACGTTGTGTCCTACGGTGAGTTATATATCCATTTTCAGGATGAATAAGCATAGTACTACAACTTCGCTGACAAACAACCGCCGTAGCAGTCTTAGTAATGGCATTCAACGTCGATACCCAGAGGCTAGAGCTCGCATTCCACAGTTACGATGATTTCGTATTCATCTGTGAATGAATCGATCAATGAAGTTACCGAGAACTTGAAGCTGTGAGACCTTACGCTCTTAGTACGTGAGACTGATGACGATTTGACATCCAGTTTGCTTTGCAATCCATGTTTGATTGTAAGCGTGGACTTGAAGGGCCAGCCTCAGTCTGCATAAGTATTAGATGTTGAAAGTAGTCATCAACGGTTACACAAGGATTAAGTGAAGGGAAGGCGCTCACGAAATTAGTGTTTTGATTCCTGGCGATCGCGCGAAACCGCTACTAGCACTTAAGACCTTCACCAACTGCCAATCCTACTGTTTCGCGATTAGCAACCTTTTCAACATCTTCATCGTCGGAATTGAGTTGTATGAAATCGTCCAAAGTAACCGTCTTAGAGTTTAGCAAGGCATCAAGGAGCACTGCCAGTGGCGCATTTTCAAGTTGAGGATCTGGAGTCCGGTCGGAACTTGAATAGAATTTAATGTCCGACTCCGACTCCGAGGGCCAACTTGAAGTACTATCCGAAAACAAGACAAATGTTTTGTGTCAATCGCTCAGGTCACCATTATATGCTGCGATTTAGATGTAATTTACTTGGCTAGTGATAGCTTTGTCGGTCTTTCGCAGACGACGGTGGGTGGACGATGGGGACTGCCAGGATATGTGATGCAATGCATCTCCGGGGCTTGAAGGATGATGGAATAAACGCATAGGTCGTAGCGTACGACCTGAATCCTTCGCATTTTAGCCAGAGCTTTGGCGATGACCTAACGGTGGAGCTGGCGGATATTGCTATTTATTCTGTCGCCGGGTGCCTTCCGATGGGTCAAGGAAGAGGATGAACTTTGGAAGACAATCGAAGAGAGCAAACGGAGTCTTGCGGAGGAGCAGGCGAAGAAGTGCACTCTGACCTCTGAGGAACAGGGTCTATTGAGGGCAATTAAGATCAGCGAGGAGGAAGAAGTAGTGAGGAATAAATTAGTCAAGGAAGAGTTTGATCAATGGGGTAGACATTATTAGGATAAGGGAATAGATCATGTTAGTTTCCCAGTCCTTTCCTTACACTATTTAGTCTCTATTGTATATACAGAAAACAATATAATGTCTCACGTTTAATCACTTGTATCATACTCAACTCTGCATAGTAGGCTTTGCTGTTGGTATGTAGCCACAGCCTCTAACTACTTGCTCAACATTCGTGTCGGGGACCGCTGGCTCTGACCAGTACTATCTAGTTCATACAGCTTACAGGTACAAATTGTCCTCAAACTCGCACAAATTTAAGTTAATTACAATTTCAAGCTAGCGAGTCCATCGTCTAAACCAGCAATTAGGTCATCGTCTGTGATTTTAACCTTCGGCTCCCAGCCCAGAGCCTTCGTTTGCACCGTTTTCACGTACATGCTGCCTGACCACGCACTGTCAAGCACAAAGAGTCAATAAGAATGTTCTTGCAGATAGAACAGTGCACGTACAATGCATATGGACCGCCTTCCTCGAAGGTGAGCCTGACTGACTCTGGCTTCGACACCTTCCCCCTTTCATACAGAGCCTTTGCGTAAGCGTCGGCGACACGCTTCCACGGTAGAGCCTCTGATGTTACGAAGTAGTAACGTGAATAAGGACTTGTTTCCAACGGAGCATTCCTTGCTGCAAGCGCCCTCTTGAAGACAAGCTTATAGACTTCGACAAGATCGTCGATATGTATCTGCGGCCATAATATTTTATAGTGAATCTTATGTCAAAGGGGTGAATGAATGTATCTTACGACACTGAAGAGGTTGCTGCCTTCACCAATGTAAAAGGTGTAACCCCTTTGAGTGTAATCACCCACGAGATATGGTCCGATCTTTTTCACAGGACCAAGTCCTCTTCCGAAGACGCTCGACGGCGCAATAATGAAAGTATTGACGTATCCTTCTTCTCCAGCCTTCAGGACACTACAAAAACAGACGTTGGTGGGATGCAACGTATATGACAACATGTGGCAGGGCTTACGGAACATCCACCTTCCCATGCAGAAAGTCAGGGGTGATTTGTTTGACGTCCTCCTCAGCGTCCTGTGGGCGCATATATCAACAGGCACTCTCAGAGCGAGAAGAGAAACTTTAACGCACTGTCCAAACCCTCGCGTTCGGGTTGTAGCGCCCTTCTTTTCCTCCGTCCATGAAACTTGCTGTGCCACTGGTATGAACAAGAGCTCCAACTCCCTTGCCCTGATCAAATCTTTTCTTCAGCCCCTTCAGAATCGATTCATTCAATGCAACGTCATCGCAGTCGGCGCTGTTGAAGATGATGTCCGCCTGAGCAACTTGTTCAGACAATGCGTCGTAGTCTTTGAGAGAGTCTTTTGATGTGATCGCGCCAGTAGCCGCCACCAGCGGGACGTCCGCGTCCGACCGAACGAGCGCTTTGAATGTGATCTCCGGGTGCTCTTTAATGAGAGACACAAGGACTGAACCTTTGATAGAATATTATATGAGTATTATTTCGAAGAAATGAGCGCAGAGGGTGAGGCTTACCTCCAATATAGCCTGTAGCGCCCAAGTAAAGTACCGTAGTAGTCATTTCGAAATATAGATGCGAGGGAGACTGTATTTTGTGGTGTCCTACGGACAGGCTACGGTGAGTTTTATATCCATTCGTATTTCAAAATGAATAAAACCTACAAGTATGAATAAGCATATGACGTTGACCAACTTCGTAAGTACTGACAAACGTCGCAATCCAAGTGATGGCGACTGTTACTCTATTCCATCGCAGCCATAGATTAGGTGCATAATCTGTCCTGTGAATGAGTCGATCTATGAAGTAACCGGGAAGCTCTGAGACCTTACGCTCTTACGTGAGACAGATAACGGTTGACATCCGGTCTGCTCAGCAATCCAAGTTTGATTGCTAACTTGAAGGCTCAGTCTCAGCCTATCATTAGTATTAGATGCTGAAAGTAGTCATCAATGATTATACAAGGATCAAGTGAAGGAAAGGCGCTCACAAATCTACGCGTAATTTGGTTCTTGAGATCGCACGAACTGCCAGTCTTGTCGACGACCTGCTAGTCCTGCTGGTTGGCTGTTAGCAACCATTTCAACATCTTCATCAAAGAATGTCAGAATTGAGTTGTATGAAGCTAACCAAAGTAGCCGTTTCAGAGTTTGGAAAGGCATCCAAGACAAGTGAGACGTGCACTGGGAGAAGAACTTGTGTTCTGCTTCCGAGTTCCGTCGGAACTTGAACTTTAATGTCCGACTCCGTTGAGCAAAATTTCAGTCAAATCTATTCTTTTTGTCAACCGCTCAAACTATCATTATAACGTCAATGTGTGGCTCTGATAACATATATTTTGCCAGTGATAACTTGGATCAGTACATCCTGTTGACTCGTAAAAGTTTCTTATTCAGGTCCCACTCGAATCAATGACCTCAATCCATTTCCCTCGGCACCAAGAATCTGCCATGCGAAGTGTCGTGCGTGCCGTGCGTAGGGGCATGCGTAGGTGTCGTGCGTAGTGTCGTGCGTTTGGCAGGGCCGTCCGGGGGCATGAGTGGGGGCATGCCTATGGGTCGTGCTTAGGGGCATGCAGGGTCCCCGATTCATCTCCCCACTAAGATCGTGCCCCGATCGTGTCGTAAGTACTTGCAGATTTAATTTCTCAATTCAATTGCACACAAGTCATGTAGTTAGAAAGCTATGTATTAATTGATTATAATATAACAATATGTCTACAAATATGTCGGCAGAGAACGAGCTGCGGCAGGCTGGCTGCGAGGGCGGTCGCGTTCACGTTCACGTTCACGTTCGCGCTCATGATTTTTCTCCCTGTCCCAAGAACGGTCGTGTTCGCGAATGCGCGAATAAGGCCAATCCCTGTCATAATCCCTGTCTCTGTCGTAGTCCCTAACCCTATCATAGTCCCTAACACGACTCCACACTCTCTTGCGATCCCTGTCGTAATCATGCCGCCCATAGTCACATTGCCTATCATAGCTTCTCTCGTCGTACCGCCCAAAGCGCTCATTCCGCCTATCCCGGTCTTCGCCCTTTCCCTCTTCTCCCGCTCGCGCCTACGCTCCCGATCTCCCATCTTCTTTTGTACTTCCTGGAACCTCTCGTGCATGAGGTGCAATAAGTCACGCTCTAGTTTCCACCTCTCGTCATCCTTCGCGGTGCTCCTTGGTCCACGGCTGACGTACTCAAGGTGTTCCTGGATTCGCTTCACTCTGTACCTGAGGTCTTCCATCTCACGCTCAAGCTCCTCATCTTCCCTTGTTCTCTGTGAGGTCTCGTCTGTAGCACGCTCCAAAGCCCGAGCAGCTCCTTCAAGCTGGCGTTTCATGCTCTCAATATCCTGCGAAAGGGACTCATTTCCAACACGCACACCACGTCGGTCAACTTGCCTTCGGCAACCGTGACTCTTGTAATATGAATCGCCATAGTCATTCTCAGTGTACTTGTAGACTGTTGCATCTTGACATCCCCGACACGAAGCGTAGCGTAGAGAGGGATGTGTGGTCGCGAACAAAAATGTTCCCCGTAAGCAAAGTAAGCAAGGGTCTTTTCTCTCACACTTCAGCTAATCACCTTTCAATGTCTTATCTTTCTGTCTTCTTAACCCTCCATGGAAATTGCCCTGTTGTTCTTCTTCGCTTATATCTTTTCTTCATTTGGTGTTACTTACCTCTTTCTGTCTTTTTGCTGTCTTTCTTTACGTTCCTGTTCCTGGATCACTGTCGTTCATGATGTCATTCCCTTAGTTTTGAGGTAGTTTTCTAGGTTCTATCTTCTCACGTTCCTTCTTTAGCTTTGCATATACTTATTGGGTAGTGTGTATCAGGAACTTTCCCATCTCACTTGCTATTTTGTTCTGCACGAGGCTCTGTCACTTCAGTGTCACGGTGGTGCAATCCATTCTGGTGTTCATTGCTTTCCGGGCTCCATCATCGAAGTGCAGCTGTAGCGCTTCTCTTCATAGACTGGCTAGCTTGGTGCTGATGTCTACTTTAGCTTGACACACAGTGCGGGTTCACTGACATGGTATGTGGTACTTTTCTCTTCTTTCTTTTTTCTATTTACTCATGTTACTCTCAAGAAACTTCACAAGGACAATCTCATCAGCTGTCTTCAGCTTGCCAATCGCTCCAACTTCCGTCTACTTCACCCATTGCTTTCTAGCAATGCATGCTCTCGGCATCGTCACTATCCGACTCAATTGATGTTTGCATGCCACTATCTCTCATTCGACCTTCGAGCAACGAGAAGAACTGCTGTTCCTCAACACCTGTTTTTGCTGTTCGTGCCACCAGAACCGTGACAGAACCAGCCCAATCATCGCTATTCAAGCACCCCAACCAACAGTCTGCTACACTCTTGTATAGAAGTCCGCTACACTCTTGTATAGGATTTGCTACGCCTGTTCGTCGACTGATTTGCCTCCTTCGACGGGCACGCACAAAACCGATGCACCCCGGACTCACCCTTTCGATCATACCGCCTCTTCCTCCGCCGCACAATCATCTACTCTGTCACGCGGAACTTGGAGGCCATACCTACAGGTGGCATAGTCTACTCGACATTGCCAGTACAGCACAGGCTTTTTCTTAAATCATAGGCACCTGAGAGACGATACCGACAGATGCTTGACCATGCCGCAGAAAGCAATGAGACCATACGGCAGAAGTGGGAGGAGTGGGAGGAGGCTGTTTCGAGGCTCACTTGGGAAGAGGTAACTAAGAGAATCATCTGCTTAAGAAATGCATTCACTAACCAAACTGTTAATCAGGAAGACCTCGAACAGTGGGTCCCATCGTCTACAGTGCCAACGGCGGGCAGGAAAGATGCGTCAAACCTGTTGACGCAGAATCATGCTCGCGCGTTGCGTGTTCAGCTAGAAGCGCTGGACGACCTTCGGACGACCCGAGGCCAAATCGTCCAGCGTGCCCGACGTTTGGCTGACGCAGACAATATACAGCCTTGTATCATGCGTCAGGCATCCGGGTTTGAGAGGTGGATGGACGTTGAGCCTGCCATGTTCAAGAGCACGCCACTGCTCCTGAATCAATTTACATTAATTAGTCTCTAATGTACATATATATATACAGAAAAAAATATACTGTCTTATGCTTGTAACTCTTTTATAATACCCAACTCTGGGTAGCTTGCTTTGTTGTAGGTATCAGTCCTCCTTACAAGGATAGTTTTACTTATCATATATTTACATATGTCTGAAAAGACTCTCAATATAAGTCAGAGTAAGGGATTCGCCGCCGCAGCTTGGAAATCACTGCTTGTAACAAAATTTGTCTACAAATTCTCGTGTCGGGGACCGCTGGCTCTGACCAGCGCTATCTAATTGATACAGTTGTTTTATGAACATTGTTGCATTTTAGTCGAGAATGTATTGAAGTGATTGTTCAGGCAATGCTTGATATTAGATCTTACTCAGATCTAACAGAATTCAATAAGCGGCTGTGTCTGTGCCTTAGGGGCTGTGAATCGTGCCTCGGTGGCTCTGCTTCGTGCCTGAATGAAAATGTCTACCTATCCTTTTTTGGCAGGATGCACAACACCTTGGCATGGCACTTGCATGGCACCTCCCTTTGCTCGACCTATATGCACGACACCTCGCACGACACCTAAGCACGACACCAGGCATGTCCTTCTTACTTCTTTTGGTATTCCAAATGATGACTAACTTATTCTCTTCTCTCATTGGCTGGAACCTTTCTAAAGATAAATCACATCCATATTTCAATTATTCTCATTGGCTAATCTACGTCACGTTACATTTCTCACGCACGACACTACACACGACACTACGCACGACCCTACGCACGACACGCACGACACTTCGCATGGCAAAATCTTGAGGCCCCATTTCCCTCGGCTTGACGAATTAGTCCTTAAGTCTACCCCTGGTCCTTGATGCTATTTCACGAGCACATTATAATTTTGAGCGGGCGGAGAGAACGAAGGACAACACTACCATTGAATTCAAAAATGTTGATTTTCGAGGCGCCATTACTTTGAGACTCATCTTCCACAGCACAATGAGCACAGACATATAGCAGATATATCTACTAGACACCCGACATTTTGTTCCTTCAGGTCCATTCCATCCGTTATAACAACTTTGAATACGGAGTACCAACTAGGACGATGCAATCGAGAAGTGTTAGGAGTAACTACTCAAAATCATTGCCACCTGACTGTCTCATCAGTCCGACCTAAGACTACTAAAGGATGCATCCAATAGATCCTTTACAGCCTTCACGTCGGCACGTACAGTTATACCTATTCCTAATAATCTTTCTATTATCCGTAAGAAGCGATTATCCCTGAAATATACCTCCCAATCCGAGCCGTATAATGTGATATTCTCCAGAAACTCGAACGTCTCGATGAAAGCAAATTGTTCTTCAAGCTTCCTCAACTCCCACTCCTCATAGCACGTCGGATCACCATCTTTATTGTCCTTGTGATACAGAATGAAACCACCAACATATCCATTCCAGTGCTTGAGGAGTTCAAAAGCAGTTGCGTGCAGCCCTACATGCCGGATGCGTGGACTTCTCTCGTCTCCAGGAGTATCTACGACCAGGTCCACGCCATTCTTAGCCACTAATATTGGAAAATACAGCTCTTCAAGGTTCGGACATAATGAGATCGGGTATGCTGGGTTTGCATATCGGAAATGCCACCCACGTTCTACGGGAGACGCGTCAAACTCGAAAACACGGACTTTTTCCGCGTTTGCTTCAAGTAGAGCTCGATATTGAGAAGGGTGGACGTCAGATACGATTAGACGGCGCAGCACAGGTAGTACTACCGGCGGGAACTCGATTGATCTGAATCGGATTTGCTCTCTTATGTGATCTCGAAGGAGGCGTAATGTATGTAAGTTGGGAAGTTGAATGTGCTTGAATGAGAGATCCTCCGGATGCCTCGACCATACAGGAGTATCCATACTGATCGACAGCATTCGTAGAGATGAAAAGTTGTAGCATATCCCTGGTGAGGAGACGATGAGATGATTAAGTGGCCCAGGGGCAAGTGACAGGTTCCCGAACGTGAAGTCTACGCGCTCAACGGGAGCTTTAAAGCGAGACAGCTCTTCCGATATCCTGTCAAATTTGTACGGATCACTGAATCTCCGAGCCTGGAATCGCGTCACGGGGTCAAACAGGTCGCGGTCGCGAGAAATAATGCGGGCGTTGGGACAGCAACGGATTATGCGCAAGACGTCCGCGCCAACTTCTTCCTGTCCTGTTCTCCGAGGTGTATTGACAGAACGGCGAAAGAAAATGCGCTTAACGTGCGAGCCAAGGGATGCATTCCTGCCGGAACCCGATGCCTCCAGTACATCTGCCAAAGTCGCATCGGAGCGGCGGTTACGAACGCAGATCTCTTCGTACAGATAACGAGCAGACAAGACCCTCCATCTTTTGGAGGTTAGCGATAAAGCACATCTCGTTCGAAGTGCCGCGATGATCGATGCATCCGTCGTGTCGTGGTCAATATAATCGAATGGTTTAGAAGCGTCGATGAGTGTCTGCAGGTCCCGTATCGCGGAGTAGGTCGCGAAGTCGAATATCTCAACGAGTAGCTCCGAGGGTAGTGTATCGCCTGTACACCGTTGGATATCGCTCATGTTGATGGTCAGAGAAGAAGAGGTAGTAACCTTGAATTTCCCATGGCATAATGAAGTTTGTCGGCTATCAAACGGCATTCATCGGTGTCCCCGATTGCCGCCAAGAATGCAGTACTACGATGTGTCCCTTCATCTATGACATAGAAGGCATATATAAATGTCCTCAAGCTCGCATAAATTTAAGTTAATTACAATTTCAAGCTAGCGAGTCCGTCGTCCAAACCGGCCACCAGGACATCGTCTGTGATTTTGAATTTCGGCTCCCAGCCCAGAGTCTTCGTTCGTACCGTTTTCACGTACATGCTGCCTGACCACACACTATCAAGCAGAAAGGGTCTATGAGAAGGTTCTTGTAAATGTTACAGTGAACGTACGATGCATATGGTCCGGCTTCCTCAAAGGTGAGCCTGACTGACTCTGGCTTCGACACCCTTCCCCTTTCATAAAGAGCCTTTGCGTAAGCGTCGGCGACACGCTTCCACGGTAGAGCCTCTGATGTTACGAAGTAATAACGTGAATAAGGACTTGTTGCCAACGGCCCATTCCTTGCTGCGAGCGCCCTCTTGAAGACAAGCTTATAGACTTCGACAAGATCGTCGATATGTATCTGCGGCCATAATATTTTATAGTGAATCTTATGTCAAAGGGGTGAATGAATGTATCTTACGACACTGAAGAGGTTGCTGCCTTCACCAATGTAAAAGGTGTAACCCCTTTGAGTGTAATCACCCACGAGATATGGTCCGATCTTTTTGACAGGACCAAGACCTCTTCCGAAAACGGTCGACGGCGCAATGATGAAAGTATTGACGTATCCTTCTTCTCCTGCCTTCAGGATACTACGAAAACAGACGTTGGTGGGCTGCGACATATCTTGATGCAAGCAGGGCTTACGGAACATCCACCTTCCCATGCAGGAAATCAGGGGTGATCTGTTTGACATCCTCCTCAGCGTCCTGTGGGCGCACATATTAAGAGACACTCTCCAAGCGAGAAGAGAACTTTAACGTACTGTCCAAACCCTCGCGTCCGGGTTGTAGCGCCCTTCTTTTCCTCCGTCCATAAAACTTGCTGTGCCACTAGTATGAACAAGAGCTCCGACACCCTTGCCCTCATCAAATCTTTTCTTCAGCCCCTTCAGAATCGACTCATTCAATGCAACGTCATCGCAGTCGGCGCTGTTGAAGATGATGTCTGCCTGAGCAACTTGTTCAGAGAGTGCGTCGTAATCCTTGAGAGAGTCTTTTGATGTGATCGCGCCAGTGGCCGCTACAAGCGGGACATCCGCGTCCGACCGAACGAGTGCTTTGAATGTGACCTCCGGGTGCTCTTTAATGAGAGACACAAGGACTGAACCTTTGATAGAATATGATATGAGTATTATTTCGAAGAAATGAGCGCAGAGGGTGAGACTTACCTCCAATATAGCCTGTAGCGCCCAAGTAAAGTACCGTAGTAGTCATTTGGAAAGATAGATGCGAGGGAGACTGTATCTTGTGGTGTCTTACGGTGAGTTTATATCCATTCGTATCTCAGGATCTACAAGTATGAATAAGCATATGACGTTGACCAAATTCGTAAGCACTGACAAACAACCGCCGTCGCATTCCAAGTGATGGCATTAATATCAACACTTAGAGCTCGTATTTCACAGTTGCTCTATTTCATTGCAGTCATAGATTAGGTTCACGATCGGTCCTGTGAATGAATCGATATATGAAGTTACCGGGAAGCTCTGAGACCTTACGCTCTTACGTGAGACTGATGACGAGTTGACATCCGGTTTGCTCAGCAATCCAAGTTTGATTGCAAACTTAGCTTGAAGGTCCACCCTCAGTCTGCTCTAAGTATTAGATGTTGAAAGTAGTCATCACCCGTTACACAAGGATTAAATGAAGGGAAGGCGCTCACAAAACTAAGCGTTGATCGCGCGAAAGTGCTACTGCCAGTGGTAGTTTTGCCGACGACCTTCACCAACTGTTAGTCCGACTGTTTTGCGGTTAGTAGCCTTTTCAACATCTTCATCGAGAATCGTCAGACTTGAATTGTATAACATCATCCAAAGTAACCGTTCTAAAGTTTGGCAAGGTATCAAGTGAGTCGAGCACTGGCAGAAGGTTCAAGGCAGGTACGATGAATATTTGGAGTGTCGGAACTTGAATTAAATTTAATGTCCGACTCGGACTAAGTTATTAATATCCGAAAACAAAACAAATTCTATTCTTTTCGTCAATCGCTCACTGGCAGATCATCATTATATGTGTGAATTAGATTGATAACATGTACTTGGCTAGTGATAACTTGTATGAGTATTTCTTATCTTTGCAAGTTCTGGACCAGGCAGACCCAATAACCCCAGGGGCTTGGTTTAAACCAAAGACAGGAATCGCGTCGCCTAGGTAGTAATTACTAGTAGTTAATATAACCTTGGTAGTATTGTTGGTAGGTAATATTGCCTTAGCAGTAATGCTGGTAGGAACATTTACGGTCAGGTAGTAATGTTAGTAGATAATATATTGTCTTAGTAGTAATACAGGTAGGAAACCATACAAGACCGGTAGTAATACTTGAAGGAATCTTACGGGCTTGGTAGTAACAATTGGTAGTATATGTTGTCTAAATAAATAACATACAAAAGAAATAGAAACGTACCACGGAGGTATTCGAACCGACAGCACTATAATTATAAAAGATCTACTTTAAGTAAGTCACTTGTTACAACTCATCTATAGAGGCCTATAGTTACTTACTTAACTGAATATATATATCCTTTATATCATACTACTTATGGACTTACACTTTTGGACTTAGACAAAATTCATCTTCTTAACAATATACAAGCATGACTTAGCTTCCTGTAGCTAATAACCTAGAAAGGCTTCGGTGGTTCAGTGGTTAAGTTGTCAGGTACTTGTTCTATTAAGTAACATTTATTTGCTGCGAGTTCGATTCTTGGTGTGGACGCTTGCTTATATTTTAATATTTTACGTTTCCTTACTATACTTGTATTATCTACCAATATTAATACCATATTACATTATCTACTAAGGTTATATTAACTACCAACAATTACTACCTGGGCGACGCGTTTCCTGTCTTTGGTTTAAACCAAGCCCCTGGGGTTCCTGGCAGACCTCGGTGACCACCCTCACCTAGACCGCCATTAACGTTTGGTCAGGAGATGCAAAATTCTCCAATTCCCGGAGAAAGTAAAAGTCAACTTGAATGCATACTAGGAAAGGTTGGAATTTTTGTGGGGTAAGGTCATAACTTAATTAATGCTCCTACTAAGTGATTTTGCAAGAGACAATACAAAAAAATACAAACAATATGTAGACTTGTCTAGTAATATCTACATTTGTATGTATTTGAGGAGCAAAATTCATTTATCTTGTGCCAGAGTATATAATAATATGTATGTTTTTAGCGTTATATGACGAGCTTATTCAATTTTGTAGCTTTTATAGTTGACTTGTCGACTTTCCTATGTTGGTAGCACAAGTATGTATGTTGACATTACGGCATTTTAGCAACCTGGTTCCTAACTCCACTCGCTTCATTCTCTCATTCTCTCTTCCCCTTCAACCACTTCCACCACCACCTCAGTCTCAGGTTGCCCACTGCGCATCCAATTCGCATTGCGTCCCTCTCTCCTTTCAAGTCTTAAAGCGATGGGCTCTCTTCTTCGACTGAAGGATGCAGTAGGGGAGAAAGCGGGATACGAACTGTAGTCTGGATCTGTCGCTTCTTGACACTGCTGACCATCGAACTCTATACGAAGAGCAGTCTCGAGCCTCAGGATCTTGATCAAGTCAGGTTGCCCTTGTACTCGCCAAGTCGAGGCCTTGAACTGTGCGCGAAGAGCGGCTGCAGGAACATCAGGGCAGGCAGTCAACGCCGGCTAACTTACCGCTTCCAGACACCATTGCTTTGCGCTATCCTCGGACGAGCACGGGTTGAACTTGCTTTATAACTGTCATCTGGCCTATACACGCAGCCGGTGGCAAGAAAGGATCAGTTCTACTACCTGTCTCTTGAATTGCTTTACACTCACATTCTATCCGTTCTTTCGTTGCTCGCGATTTCAACTTCACATCGACTCATCACGACTCATCACGATTCTTTTAATCTCCCATACTCATCAACCACCCTCGGGGCTAGGGAAATGACGACGACTTCGGATAGCAAACCAATCAGCTCCGATGAGGGCCAGGCCACTATTGCCTCTCTAGCGCAGGACCCGGTGAAGAAGTATCAGGAGGAGCTGTACGCGTACACGCTATCGAAGTTGAATCAGGCGAAGGACAATTCGAAGAAGCCAAACTCAACTGGGAAGGCGTATCTTCTAGGGCTGAAAGGGGATGGCGCATCTGCGAAGAACTCGAAAAAGGTTTCTTCATCGACAACTAAAGCTTGATATTCCCCGATAGATGCGAAGCGGTTGGGGGAGGGGGGGGGGGGGGGGGATGAGAAAGACACGGTACTGGGTGCGTTTGTATTCTTGTTCAATTTTTAAGCGGGGGCTAATTTATTCTCTCCTTGAAGCGTGGTCGTGTGCGCTCTTTGGTTAGAATGACATCTTTGTTCTGAACATCTATAACTTTCGTCTTCTTTATATCTTCGCATTTTTACGATCATCTTTACGTCCCTTACCTCCCCATTTCTCCTCTCTGAAATCATTTTGATTTACTTTCATGATTGTCTTCATGTGTAATCTTCATATGCCTTTGGGAACTCAATCTGCAATGGTCGATGAATTGCTTCCGCTAGAAAGTGTGCCTCAGGCTTTCGCCGCATTAAATCCCGCACTTCGGACCGTCAAACTCATTACTTCAAAAAAAGCCACTGTATATCTCCCTCTGAAGACCGTTCATCCCCAAGTTCTCTCTGAAGACCGTTCATCCCCGTTGTACGTATGAAGCAGCTCCTAGTAAGAGAGTCGTTTTGCTAATCTCGAATGACATTTCAGCCTTACCCGATGAATTACTTTCACATCGTCGGCGTGAAGTGCGATCAAGGAAGTCTCCAACAGTATGACGCATCTTGTCTCCTGGCTATATTAACTGTGACCCACTGCAAGCATTTGGATTCATCCTCTCTTCTCGAAGACCATGGAATCCCACAAACTCACTGTCGCCGTCTGGTAGGTAGTCCGATGATGCATATCTAAGGCCTTATTGAAGCTATTTGAAGTGGTGCGGGTATCGCAGGCCTGACCTTCGCTATTGCTTTGGCCAAGGCTTCTGAGGATTTCAACATTCACTTGTATGAGGCAGCGCACGAATTTGCCGAGATCGGTGCTGGCGTTGGCATGTGGCAACGTCCCTGGAAGGTCATGGAAGCGCTCGGATTGAGGGAAGAACTTAGCCACCTTGTTCTGACTCCTCTCGATGATGAACCTCGTTAGCATTTACCGTTGTCTTTCCTCAGATATTAGCACTGACACGCTCTTCCAGATACTGGTTTTCGTCTGCGTAAATCTGACAAAGAGCCGGGCATCTTCTTTCATGACCTCAAGATGCCAAGTTGAGTTACTAACAGTCTCGTTCTCTATTTTGATGCTGAAGAATACAAAATGCAGTGGGAAATCTAGGCTTCCATCGTGCTGACTTCCAACAGGCTCTGGCGAAGCACCTGGATCCTTCGAAGACCAAGACACTCTTCAACAAACGGCTTACTTCGTATGAACAAGACAAGCCAACAAATTCCAATGAGATTACTCCTATCAAGCTCAATTTTCTCGACGGCTCGACCGCCACTTGCGATCTTCTTGTTGGTGCTGATGGGATACACTCCGCCACGCGCCACACTCTCCTGAAAGATGTGGCCGCCGAACTCGAAAAGAATGGCGACCATGATAAAGCGCAGTCATTACGTGCCTCGGCTGACCCTGTGTGGAGCGGATGGGTCGCGTATCGAAAGTTATTTCCTCACGAGGAGCTTGAGAAACTTAACCCAGACCACAGTGTATTGAAAGTCGCTCATAATGTAAGCGCCATAGCTTCCAGGGACAACATGATACTAATTTTTGAACTATGAACAGTATATGGGCAAAAATAAGGTGTTAATTGTTTCAACTCATCTGATGATAAGTACTGATCAACTTCTTTACCAAGCATATGATAGTCTTTCCTATCGAGCATCGTGGCTCTGCTTTCGTAAACTTCGTTGGAATTTGCTACTCGCCTGATAAGGAGGGTACGATCTTCGAAGGAAAGACAGTCGAAGATGTCTCAGAGTTGGAGTTGTTGGATCAGTTCCAAGGCTGGGAGGAGGAGGCGCAACAGATCCTAAAGGCATGTGAGGTAGCTTGTTGTCCTCACTGGTTTAACTCATCATATGACTACAGTGCGTGAATAAGCCATCTAGATGGGTTATCAATGTGATAAAGCCTCTGCCAACGAACGTGCACGGTCGGGTGGCACTTATCGGCGACTCTGTGAGCTTCTAATTGATTTAATAACCTTTATAAGATCGTTGGGAACTTACGCCTTTAACAGGCTCATGCAATGACTCCTCATCAAGGATCTGGCGCTGGACAGGCCATAGAGGTGAGTAGCGTGTTATTTGGGGAGCGAAGACGTCACGAAAATGATGATCAGGATGCGTATGTCCTTGCCGCAGTCCTGGGAAGCATCAAGGCAGAGAAGCGCGATCGCAGCTCATTAGAGGCTGCGCTGCTCGCATATGAGACTGTCCGCCTTCCTTTCGGAAACGATGTTCAGCGCAGGTCACGCTTGAACGGCAGGATGTTCGATTTTGCTGACGAGCCGGAATCGGACAACCTTGCGCTGACTGACCTTAAGGATCTGGCCGAAAGGATAGAAAGGAATTGGGAATGGGCTTGGACTAGTGACGTGGAAGATGACAAGCGACGTGCACTTGGAATCCTTAAGGAGAAATTGGCGTAGGCTGGTTGAGTTTGTATAAAGTTTAATTCTGCGATCGATGTCTTGCAGAGTATCTTAGAAAGTCTTCAATGCAAGCTGCTACCTGTCGCTCATGCTAGTGCACCCAATGCAATTGTATGATTTCTTCAAGGACAAAATCATGAACTAGAATACAGAGGTATTTTGAAATTACTGGTAAAGGCAACTACTAGTAGTAGTATTCGAGTTTCTCACGGTTTCATTCAGTACATTGAAGTAATTAGCGACTCTGACGACTTCCTCTTGACTCTGACGACTTCCTCTTGACTCTGACGACTTCCTCTTGACTCTGACGACTTCCTCTTGACTCTGACGACTTCCTCTTTGCCGCCTTGATATCTGAAAACAATCCAAGCTGTTGACTGCAGCATGAGGGAAGGCATAGAAGTCTTAGCAAACACTATGTTCAAGCTGGATTCCAGCCAAGACATCAGGACTTGTCTAGAGCAGTAAGTTTGTTTGGTGATTACTTTTGCATTTGGCACATCCTAAAACCAGAATGCAGTCCATTTATCAAGTTCCTTGGTGTCGACTTCTCCGCTCCATTACATCTCAGGATGCAATGTCTAGGATCGGATCGGCTCTTGTACTTCTTTCAGACCTGAAAGATATCATGACCAGCGCGCTGTCCTTGATAAAGCAAAAGAACAAGCATCAAGCACTACGTGGCATTCTGTTACTTCCCCTCGACATTATCGCTATCATACTGTCCTATCTTGGCGCAGGAGCATGCTCTACAACGCAAGGACAGTCATATTACAAGTGTGATCCAAAGGAGATTGTAGCCTTCTCCCAAACTTGTCGTCAATTCCGCAAAATTGCTCTTCAGATTCCAAGTCTCTGGACCGGCATCACATTCGGACGCAGTATGGAGGATAACTCGCGTTACATTGAACGGAGCAGGTCGGCAGGCCTATCTATAACCATCTCGACAAATACCGCCGTCTCGCCCGAGAACTATCATTCCTTCATCCAAACACTTCTTCCACACCGACAACGGTGGAAATCTTTCCATATCAAAGTATCAGATACCAAAGCCGACCAAAGGGAGCTATTGCGCGGTATCGGGCAACGATGCGCCCACATTTGCTTACCGGAACTTCGTGAACTAGTCATCGAGTACTGTATCAAACGACTTGACGAAGATACATAGACTCATGTCAAAATTGGATGACAGCGATTCGGATTTTTTTTCGACCTGGACAGTCCCGCAGCTCAGACATGTGGCTGTAAAAAACTACCTTCCGAGGGCCGTACCATTAACGTCAAGCATTACGGACCTATCGATCGACTTCTCTGGATACGAGGAGCACGAACTGCTGTTGGAAGAACTTGCTCAGTACTTGCAACTCTTCTCGAACGTGCAAACCCTCAAAGTCAACATAGACAACCTCTGAATCTCTGAATCAGGCGGACCACCTACTCGCTTATCCGAGTTACAGAATTTGACGCTTTGTGTTACCTGCGAATCTGCCGAGCGCACGGGGCTACAAACCTTACTGGCTTCGTTCGAGTTTCCGGCCGTTACCCGCCTTAAATCCAGATGTCTCTTACCTTGTAGCATGGAATTGAAGTCCTGGCTGCGGGCCCTCCTTGAAGGACCCAAGTTTCCAAACTTAATAGACCTCGAAATTGACTACATCGTTGACGAACAAGTATTCTGGAATCTTAATGACGCGTTAGGCTTTGCACCTAGATTTCAAGCTTAAGGAGGATCGGTCACTGAGCCTTTCGTTTATTAGCGCGTATTACTCTCGACCTTCCTCCCTATTACAAACAATGCGATTGGATCTTCCAAGCGCTCTTATCTGGAATAATGTCTTTTCATTTGTCTATGATCTATCGCGGAGCACCCATGACTTCAAACGTCTTAGCATCGTAGGACGACCCGCTGCTATGGCTACTTTCAATATGGACCATCCTTTATTAAAGAATACGTTTTTCTTAGACGCATGATTGCCTTAACACACTCGTGCTATGTAATTTTAATCGAAGAATGCATATTTAATGATACTTGATTGTATGTTCATAAATGGTATGTATGTATACGACAAAAGTCCAAGTATGTGATAAAAGCAATATAGTACAAACACTGAAAGAGCAAACTACGTCCATCATGGTATATCCGGAGGAAACAAGGAGTGAGAAAATCAAAACAAAAAAATCAGATGCTTGCACCAAATGACTGGAACGATAAACAAAGGGAAGTTAAAATTGGCCGTCACTCCCGCGATATAAGCGGCTGTTGAGCAGAATTCGGATCAAAGGCGGGGGGTAAAGTTCCAGGAGTCGTGGTGTAGTTGTATCCATAGTCAGATTTATACCGTGCACTTGGTGGCGGAAAGTAAGATGTGTCTGAAGTGTCTTTTCGTTCTTGTGATTCGGGTTTGTACGGATCATAAGCCTCCGGTGGGCTGGAGTGCGAATCCGCTGTAGGAGCATACGCACGGATGGTTCCTATCCTACGCCAGAAGACGTGGAAGCCCTCAAGAGTGTAGGCCCGGCCGGCGAGGTAAAGAAGGACCTAGAGTTGTGTTAAGATACTTCGCTGACAGATGATATGTTTTGACTTTACATACCAATTCGATGGACTGTTCAAGTAAGAGTGCTAAGGCATAAGGAGGTAGGCTGGAAAGCCACATCAGAATCTTCTTCGATGAGAGAGACTGTACTGGACATACACTAGAGACCGTGCCGCAAGGAACCATATTCGAGAGCCCTTGTAGTTGAAGTTGTTATCTATGATTGTGTCTGATGCGTTGACATCCAGCGCAGTCGTTGCAATGATAGCGAAGCCGAGCAGAAGTCTGCTAATCGTCTGTCCCCATTCGTACTTGTCTATCCGAGGATTTGGAGGAGATTATTTTTGAGTGAAAGTAACTTCTAACACTAACACAAGACGCACCTCTCGGCCACCGATTAATTAGACACATTATTCCTAAACAAGTCAGAGCGGAGCCCTTTAATAGCAGGAGGCGAATGTCAATTTCGACCGCAACACGTGTCAAGGACAGAACAGGCTTACCCCTGCGGCGAAAAACCAGAGAGCGGGAGTTGCACGCGAAGTAAAGACACTCTGTACAATCTCAAAGTACGTTTGGTTGTTGACAAAAGTGTTGTTAGTTGCGTCGTGGTACAGGAACGCATACATCTGCGAGTACAGAATAGAGCCGTCGTCCGGAAGTGAATTGAAGTTCTGAATGACTGTCAGTTACTAACTTGGAGAACGAATGGCAGATACCACAGCTTACATTTAGAACAACAGACATTACGGCAACGCTCTCTTGCAATATATAGTTATACGGAATTGAGGCATTGCTGGCTTTGAAACCAACATCAATACCATAGTTGACATAGTTTAAAATTGTCGGTAGAGCGAGTCCACTCTTGTTCAGTGGCTTAACGAGGTCGGGGAAGTCGGTTTCATTGAGATGCACACCGAATCCCGTCTCGTTGAGTTTCCCCATGAATTCCTTCACGATTTGGAAGGGAAGCTCCAATGCCGCAGCGAGATTCTGTCAAAACAAGAGTCAGGGATGACCGAAGATCTCAGTTGGAGTGAGAGCAGAACGTACACCAAATGTCAATAATGCAGATATACCTAGTCAAAAAAAGTTGAGATAAGGCACTAAGGCGAACGGTGTCAAAATATGACTCACCTTGAAGCGTAACAATGAGTGCCGACAAGTAGAAATAGTGAAAGAAGAAGAGTGCGAGGGCCCGCCGGCTTCCTAAACGATCGCCTTCGCTCGTCCCGAAGTATAATGTGAACTGCAATATGAAGATGACAGCAGCACAGAGAATCAAACCGGTGATCTCGAACCCCATGGACACGTTCCCAACCATGTACTGGAATCCGTTCGTGATCTTATCCAAACCTCCGCCTAGGATGATGATGAAGACAGTCGAGCTTCGCGCGTAAACGGCCTCCGCAGGGTAGCGCACTCGTCCGGGAAGAGCCGCTGCCACGAAGTGAGCAGCGGCCTCGATAATCAGCGGAAAGTACCACAAAACTAGCTTCACGATTTCATCCGTTTCAGATGGATTTTTCCCAATTGTGATGTACGCGCTGAGGTAGCACAGGAAGGAGAAAACTAGGACTCCAATGTGCACGTACAGCGAGGCACGTGGGGTGCGTCTGTGGGGCCGGGCTAGCGTGCTATTCCTTGTGATCTCTTTGTCTAACTGGATGACATGGTACAAGGCTAAGGGACGAGCACCGTAAGACTAACACATCAACCAGAATTGTCTTAACTCACTCATTAGATACTGTAAAAGCAGTATCACCCTACTTGAAGCCATTACGATGGATATCCCACGGGCGTTTAGCGTTGGCAGTCTATTCTCCCGGAAATTGGCCGCTTCAATGTCCTGCATGGAGTTGAAATCGGCCAGCTGCAGTTGAACCAGCTGCTGCTGAGCCAAGTTGTTGTTCGCTATTCCATTCGTGATGTCAAAGTTGTTGGTGAATGCCGCCAGCGCACAGAAAACAACAAACTGAAGGAAGACAAAGAGGCGATGGAACCAATCGGATTGACGAAATCGCACGTTGTAGGCAACTTGACTTGCCCAAACCCACCACACCATTGCGAAGAAAGTGAGGTATGATGCGACGTTCTGCAGGATAAGTCGGCAAAGGCAAGTCAAAGAAACAGTGCGACACATACCGAACCCTGTAGAATCGGAGTTCCATCGCTGAAGTATAGAAGATTAAGACCAGAAGCTTTCTGAAATATGACAATGAACGCACGTCAGACTTGCAAAAGCAGTTGTCATCGCGATCTCAAGCAGCTAAACAGATGTGTCAGAATGGTCACCCAAGTCGAATCTGCCGCAGGACATACCAAATCAGCCCATTGGATTTCCGAAACATAAACTTTAAGTTCATCTGGATGATGTTTCTAGTTAAAGCATCAGCTTCAAGTTGTCGCGTGAAGAGAAAGTGGTATTCCTCGGACCTTTTCCAACTCAGGTACGGGCGGTAACGGTGGCTTTTCGACGAATGGTGAGGTTGCCAATGGTACCAAGCTCGACTGCCTCTGCACGTAAAGGTCCACACTGCGGAGAGTGAGGACATCAGCATGCTACCTCTGTACGAAAAGAGACATCACTCACTCCTCATCAGCAGATGACTCCTTCCTCAACGTTGAGAAAGGGCGACGCGGTCGAGCGCTTGACTGCTCCAAGTCGTCCATTGAATGCATACTTCAATGAAGATTGATTTGAATGTCCTGATGGACTCGGGGAGGTCGTCCCAAGCCGTTGAGGGGGTATATGACGGTCGAAAGCAGGAAATATCCTTGAAGCAAAGGCATGGCTTTCTGATAGATTTGGGTGATAATAGGTTTCTGCCAGGGCTTGATGGGCGGTGCATTCAGTACCTGACGGCAATCATTCACCCGTTATGGGCGGGTTGCAGAAAAAGGAGATGATCGGAAATTCCCGGAATCGGACATTGCCATGATCGAGGCTGTGCAATTGAAAGAGTGAACCCACAACTTTTCACTTCTTATGAAATGGTGCACCGGCATTTGTGTTGAATACTTAATCTACCGTATATTAAAAAGCAACTCTTCCAGTATTTGCATGCTTTTCGGAGAGTGAGTGCACAGCGAAATTTGTCAACTTCGGCTACTTTTGATTGACATCAGAAGCCATATACGGGCCATCCGAGTTATTCATTTACCGTGACTTATTCACTGGCAGCTACACATTTTATTTAACCAGTAGTAACCCGAACTGATTCCAGGTCGTGTCGGCTCGTATACACTCGATATGCATTCGAACTCCAAGATACATGTTGAAGGCGAAAGTAGAGGAATCATACTACACCACTTCGAACGCTAAGCTTCGGCTCGGCCTGAACACGGATTCAACATCCATCGCATATTAGCGCTGATGATCAGTCAGCTGAAACAATTTTCAGGTTAGCGCTCATTCTTGCGCTAGCATCATTTAGTACGCATTCATATGCTTACTATACAGTGCAGGGCACACTACACTGCAACATTTGCACAGGAAAACAGTGATTCAAATTACATATAATGAACGTTGTGACTTTAAGCTTTCCATTTCCAGGTTCCTTTAGCCCGTGCTTCGCCCCACCGTACTCCGCATGCACAGATGCTTGCACCCAGAAGGAGCATGCCAGTGTAGATAGCCAAAGCATCGTACTTATCACCGTAAGTTCCTGTACGGGAGTCGTAACCAATGGCGTCTTGCGGCCCAGATGGCACCGATCGAGCGCGAGCTCCTAGAAGGGCACCAGCAACAGGCGGTCCTGTTAATGTTCCAATGCCACGGAGGAAATAGATAATTCCGGTAATTGTGTCGTAACTCTCATCTCCATAGAGCTCTACGATGGTGGTAGGTAATAGAGCATTATACCCTCCGGAGAAGATACCGTAGGTAACAGTAAATGCAATGAAGCGCGGCCGAGTAGCGTCGTACCAGAGAGTCAAAACGACTATTGCAGAAGCAAATACCTGCCGGTGATGAAATAAAAAATAGTTAGGCCCCAACTCCGGGTATTGTCGGAAATTTCACTTACGCTAGCAATCAGGGTATTTTGTCTCCCGATACGATCGGCCAGGAGACCCATAAGAACTCGGGAAGTACTGTTGGCTACGTTATTGATAGCAAGGAGAATAGATGCAGCTGAGATAGAATAGCCTAAGACCGAAATAGCGTATGTGTTCAAGTAATACAAAGGAATTATGTTTCCAGCTGCTTGCATAGCAGTCCCAAGCGCCTGAAGTATACACGAGTAAGCGGAAGGGCGTCACCTCAGATATTCAGGGCCAACAAACCTGTGCATAAAATTCCGGCTTTCCGAATGCAGTTCTAGTAAGGCGCCGATGCCGTCTATCCTCGAAACCGGGCGCTTGTCGCAGTACAAATGCAACGGGTGTCATCATTAATAGAGTCATGAGGCCCAGAACCCTCAATGTCCAGCGAATGCCGATTCGTTCTATGAGCGTTTGCGTCATCGGAGATAGAACTAGCCCGCCAATGCCGTTGCCTGCCAGGACGAAGCCCATTAGCCCATCTCAATTCTGCGTTTAGGTCTTTTGTGTCTGTGGTGTTCGGCACACCACCGGGTAACCGGTCATTGATAACCGGGAGGATAGACACAAGTTCAGAATTGAGGCAGTTGTGTTTATGTGTCTCAAACTTCAAATGCAATTGAGTCGGAGATTGAAAAGTACTAAATTAGATCAGCCTGTCACAGTGACAAATTGTAAAGGAAAAGAAGTGAAAAATTCAGCTGTGTCGCCGCCGCCATGGACAACGACCAGCAGACCCAGTCTGCACCATATACACCTTCACAAACTCCTCACGCAGTGCTTCCTTTCACAACTGAGCTAGCCGAAAACTCATTCCGTGGGGCTATTCAAGACTTTCAGCATATACAAAGACAAAATTACGCATATAACACTCAGCCCCCTACAACTCCAACAAATGCTCGTGAACATCATGGGTCACTCATACAGAATCAACAGTATACACTCCATGGTTATGTCCCTGTATCTACACCAGTCCATCCGGCTCCGTATAACAACAGCACACCAGTTCCTGCACACCTATTGTTGCAAATGCCATCATCCCCGGTTCTCTTTGATAGCTTTGGCACCAACTTCAAAACCAATGCGCACGGACTTCGAACTTCACCACGAAGGAACAGATATGATCCCGGAAGGGCAATTGACGACACAGCAGTAGTTACTGAACCTACAGATGTGTCTACCCCTGCAGGCAATAAGGCAAAGAAGAAACAGAAGGAGAGTAAGCCAAAGGCTGCAAAGGGAACTCGGAAGCAGGCTAAAGGGAAGGGCTCAAAGTCCGGAGCAAATGCAAGAGATGCAGGGAAATCCGATGAAGAAGTAAAAGTTCTTAGCGAAGATGCCAAGTCACGCGCAGCAATTCCAGTGCCTGCTGAACGTGCTTGTTGGACGGATGAGGAAAAGGAGAAAGCACTTAGTTATATTGTTGACGATAAGAGGTGGCCTAATTTCAAGATCAATCAGAATGTGATATTCACCTATGTGCGTAGTAGATAAGATCTCTTACAGTTTGTTCTAACAGTGAAGTTTCAGATATCACAGCATATTGTTCAAACAAAGACGAGTGAGCAAGTTCGACAATGGTATGGCAGAACTTGGCAGCTTTACGGAGCTGTGCGCCAGCGCCAGGAGCATACTGGTGGCGGAGATGGTGATCAGTTCATACTTACCGACACTGGACTTGCACCAATTGACGCAGACGACACCGACGATGCTGAAGCTATTGAAACGGACAAATCTCAGAAGACGGAGAAGAAGGGAAAATTTTCTAAATCTCAACTGGACGAGTTTGAGGATTCGAAGCTCTACCAAATGCTTGATAAAGTGTACGTTCGAGCCTTCTTGCTCCCGGTCAATTGAGTTGATAGTTGAAAAAAACAGTGCTCATAATCATCCAAGCATTGTGAAGCTCCTAAATGTTTCATCCGAAGCTCCTGTTGATGCTACAGTGAAGTCTGAGGAAGATACAGGAGATAAAAAGAAACGGAAACGGACTGCGGATGATGTGCAGCTGGATGAGCTACTGAGCGAAACCCTTGAGAAAATGAATGCGAAGCGCGAAGAATCCTCCATTCGAGATGCTGAACGTCTTCGTCTTGAGTCCAAGCGGCATCAAAGGGAGGAGAGGGCACTGGCACTAGAAGAAAGTGAGCGCAAGCAACAATTGCTCTCGAAACTATGGGAGGACTACGAACGTGCAAGTTCAAGCACGAATGCTTCTGTTTTGAAGCGGGCTGAACGTATAAAGGTTCAAATTGCCGATATTGAAGGGATACCTGTAGAAGAGTTGTAGTATTGCATAGTAAATTAAACAATAAGTTACTCAGATATCATTGAAAACAAGGCGAAGGAGTTCCTTGCGACGAAAAAGCCCGGTCCTATATAAGTCCTCTTCCGCCATACGATTCACGGTGTTCTGGCGAACTCGTTCCTCTGCATTCAGGTTGTTCTGCATATTTTCGTCCACTTCATTCTCATCTTCCAGTTCATCTTCGAGACCGTTGAACCCCTCAATTGTTGCCGGGTCATCTCCAAGTTCTGAGAGAATATTGTGCATTATTAAGCAAGCTTCAATTGTTCGCCACATCACCTCAAGATTTTCGCCCGTCATGCAGCGAAGCAGAGGAAATCTGCCCTTCAGACGTCCATAAGAGTGCTCGATTCGGACTCGCAAATGTGCAAGATCATAGTTCCATCGCTTTCGCGCACGAGCTTCAAGTGGATCATTTGTTAAATCATGTTCGGCGAATGGACGTATTGTAAACTTTGTGAGGGGATACCCTAAGTTCTTGTTAGTGACTGTTTGTTCTAAGAACACTCAGACAAACCTTTATCTGCAAGAATATACTCGTCATCTGCAAAGTGTCTTCCCCGGTCCATCCACAGAGCCGAAGCACGGAAAACTCGTGTATCTTGCACACTTCCTGGCCAGCCCATATCATAACTTGTGATGATACCTCGGTGGTCACAAGTTGTCTGCAGTACAAGCTATGATAAAGTTAGATAGTGCAATAAATAAATAAACAAATATATAGAACATACGGCATAATTTTTCTTTCGCGTAAAATAAGCCCACCCATCCTTCGACGGCTTCTCCGCAAGTGGAATTAGAGTTGCATCTATTAGTCCAATGCACCCCGGGAATCCAAAGTCCGATAGTTCGTTCTTCAAAAAAGTTCTTCGTCGAGGTCCAGGCCAGGCCAAGTGAGCATCCCGTATGTTGAGCAATGCACGCCGTATGCGATAATTGTATAAATATGTGGTGCCTTCTGCAATGCAGCAGTGGCTTGCAGCAATTATATGCGAGATACCGCCGCAATGCATTAAGAACGACGCAAGCTGCTCTGCGACAGGTCGTTGTGGCTTGTTTCCTCGTGGCAAAAACACTGTGTCGTTCTTGATGAGGTCATGAAGATGCCAAAAGCTCTCCCTGGCCATCCTATGAGGGGTTTTTTTTAGTCAGTAGCTCAAGGAATTAGAATAAGCAACTCACCTGAGGTGTGCTTTAAACCATTTGTCCGTATAGCAATGCAGCAGCTTCTGACAGAAGTCAAAGGATTTCACCCTATCATAAGGGCCACGAATAGATTGAAGTTGAAGCCTTCGAGCTTTCAAGAGAAGTATAAGCCCAAGCAGATGGTCCTCTTCATCATCGGATGCAGAAAGAAATAAGGTAGCAAGCCTCTTGTAGAGTAGACGGTGTTCAGCTTTTGAACGTAGAGTCATGGAACGACGAGCGACGAGCGACGTGGAGACCGACAGCACACGTGCATCAAGAAATTTGAAACTCCGATGCATAAACGCACCAAACACGACCTTCAGCCTTGTTTTTCGTGCGTTTAGAGAATTGGCCCTAAAAAGGAAAACTCAGCTTTCTGGCCAATCTTCTGGGCGACCCGAGTGTGTGGAACCCATTTCTCTGGTTTTCCTGCCGGAGTAGACACACCCGCTAAACGCAGAATTGAGACAGGCTATTGCGAACCCTCGGTTCCGATCGAAGAATCGAGGCAAAAGAGAGATCATAGGGAAGTATAGGAGTGTCGCCCCCAGGCCGAACAATAATGCTTGAGTAGCATACAGATGCCAGAGCTACGATGACATGCATATTAACCTACAGTGTTCGTAACGTCAAAGAGAGAAGAGCATACCTTTGTACAGAAACCTGCGAGGAACAGTCCCAAACTAATGATGACTGCGCCGCAGAGGGTAACAATCTTGATGTTTTCAACCCTCATCACCAATTGACTAACGAAGATGCTACCGCCATACGTGAGCCCATAACCAATTGCCCCGACCAAGGAGATAAGAGCATCTTGTCCTTGAGCTTCGGGAATATTGCTCGCATCGGACGTATAGAACTCCTTGACTTCATCGTCAGCGTTATCCATGGTAGTTGAATTGAAGAACTTACCTGAAACACACCGAAGATCGAGTTGATCCCGTTGACTTGGAAGATCATCAGAAATCCAGATAACAGGAGTATCGCCTGATAGCATCGAGTAGGTTGCGAGACAACAACTTGCTCCACTTCATCAAGAGCTGGGGACAACGGGTTGCTATCGCACAACATAGGCTTTTCACTGCAAGCATGTACATCTCCGTCGTGGGCTTTAGTATCTGAGTTCACAAGCGTGTGGGGACTAAGTGAGATATTGTGAATAATTGAGCGAGATTCCATCTTTCTGGGCCGTTGAGAGATTCGTAGGACCTAAGCTGCTATCCCATCAGACGACTTGTCAGGCTTTGTACTGCGACGAGCTACCCAGTATCAGATTATATGCCCTTGATCAAGCTCGTGAATGGCCGGGAGACAGCATGGCAGAATGCGCCGATGATTGCAATCGTGGTTCGAAGTAGACATATTAAATTACTTGCTGGAACAGATTGCGTCTCTCTTCTGCGAGAACGTGATGGCATAGTTCCAGTACGAACGACTTAGGCGATACTAGTTCACTTATTGCCGCCCCTGCTTACGCGGGGCCGGGCCTGACGAAGGGTCTTGCGACTTGCCAGCTTAGAGAGTATATAGAGGAAACGACTGCCATTTAGTTCAACCGGTCGTCCGTAGACTGGCACTCGGTGCGCAGCGGTCGTGTGCCGAAAATGCAGATCGTCGAAAGACAGCCAAAGGAGAACATAGTGTTACGGAAGAGCTATTGTTGGCAGCAGAGCTGATCCGTTGCAGAAGGCCTTGATGTCGATTGGAGCTACTTCAGGCACCGTTTGATTTCAAGAAACCGTCTAGTAATGCAATAGAGTCCAAGATAGTTGTTTGATTGCGGACATTCTGCAAAGCGGAAGAAATGAGACGTCTGCATTGGTGTTCCAGCGAGGTGCGTACAGCAAGAGGAACATAAGCTCACCTCTTGACTCCTCAAGTCATAGTTGTCTCGTTTCAGTACATCTAGTGCGAAAAGAACGAAAGTCGTATATAAAATGTCTATCCAGCTTTTCCGGCGTCTGATAAGTAGCCAGAGAGATGCCCAGAGTATATTGAGAAAGGTAAATGATGTGGTCCGCACGCAAGTGTAAAATAATGGTTGTCATCCCGCTTCTAAGATGTCAAAGCTGAAGGGGTCGGTTATTGAGTGGCAGATTAGGAAAAGATGACAATCAAACTATCTGTTATCGAAAACAAGCTAACGGGGGTTAGGCGAGCTGTTAAATCCATGAAGGACAGGCACTCACCAAAACTTATCCCCGATCAGCCTTTTCTATGTCCTGTAGATTCTTGACGGACATGAAGACGGCATCGATCCCGTCTTTCACGGCAGGTAAATCAACTTCGACAACGCGGGCGAGCAGGCCGCTGAGTTTATCCGGATGCCAGCGTAAAAGAGAGGAACGGAGGCGTTCCTTGCGGGTCGCCGTAGACCCATCCAACCCGATAGTCTCGAACAAGAATTGAGCCAAGGCCGAGGGATCACGGAGGTCGTTAGGTGACTGAGGTTTCTGGACAAGAGGCCAGGGCATTGACTGGAAGGTGACTGGCTCGGACGAAACGTTCAGCTTTCCCCATGCACTTTCGTATGCCGCCCACCGCGCTAGAGCACGCTTTTGTGCCTCCTCTTTCTCCACAAGCTTCTTTATTTCCGCTGTACGTTGATGGTCACGACGACCGTTTGCATCGCGGAGAATTCCACCAGACCGAACCCATTCTTTCTCTCCCAACAGTGCTTCTTCGCGTTCCCGTTCGTCCAAAAGTCGCCTCCGCTGAGCTTCTGCGTTCATACGATCCTTCCATGCCTTTTCTAGGTTATCATTCGATGTCACTTCTGCAAATAAGTTGTCAGAGTCTTTAACGAGAAGATTCGCCTTAGGTGTGTCGTCATTAGGGCTCAAATAATCCTTCATGTTCTTAACTTTTTGCTCAGGAGTCATGTTAAACCCAGCAGGAAAGGCCAGGTACCCTCTCTGACGCGATGGTGTGTCAGTAAACGACGTTGAACCTATTGCAGATGTAGAAAAGGACATGACTGTAAGTGAATATATGGACAATGTTGAACCCTTACGCGGCGCACAGAATCTTGAGATTATTTATTTAGGGCAGGTTTTACTGTACTTCAAGTTTAGCTTGAATGCAGGTCGGCTGGCGCAGCTCCTTAACACGGAAAAGAAAAACAGTGATATTCGTCGCCATTGTCTATTTAACATATCAGTGTCAACTAGCTGGCCAACTCTCAACATCAGTTGAAGCGTTAGATGAAAAAGACACCAGCTCCCCATGGCTACTATCTCGATGACCACCGTCTTCTCCGCCATTTCGACCATCCGTAGAGTTGATTGCCATTATCCGGGGCGCGAAGACTGCTCGGGAAAGCGAAAAGGTTGACAATCCGCCGCGGTGAATGCGTTCGTTTTCCATACGAAGATTCAAGATGAGCCTCGATAGCATGGTGACAGATATTCTACAATCGCGATGAGCATTTCGTCACTCTTATTCCGCAGGTACAAAATACTCACGTAGTGGCGATCATGGAGTTGCCGCCCATGGTTGTGGCGAATGATTTCACCTTTTCCGGGACGATCTGTAAAGGTAATACTGAGAGGTAAACCGTGACATTACAGAGGTCTACGTACCAGGTGAGTTAGAAACGGTACGAAGTTAACAATGCACATCGTCCTTTTTCTGGGTAAGACTATCGAATTATCTCCGAAATCGGCTACTCACAAGAAGTACAGGCTCCCTAAATAATACGTTCAGCCTAGAGAGTAGAAAACCGAGGATAGATGCATCTTCTTACCATCTCTCATCATGAGCATGGGTAGGGAAAAGCTTCCCCTTATCTCGGGGCTGAGGCGGATGAAGAAGATAGTTCGACCGATGGTAAGGCAGAATATAGTCGCATCAAAGAGGATCATCATAATAACTCCGAGGAAGACGGAGACTGCATGATGTCAGTCACTGAGAAAGCCTTATGGGTGTTACGCACATAGTCTGGAAGATAGACATAGCGTCAATAACTGATTTCAATTGTAACGTTTTAGGAACACGAACGATCCCTGATTTCCAATGTTGCAGATCCTAACGTGTGAGGATTCGCCCCCAGAATTCACTGGGCTGCTCCCTGCATCTACAGCGTTAAGCTTTAAAAATGACGTTCTGTCAGCCGAGGACGTAGAGCTTTGCATTTGCATACCAAAGACATCCCGAGAGGGAAAATGCCCATAAAGCAGGTAAACAGAAGGATGAGTTGATGCCTTTCGTATAATGCGTATGTCCGGAGGATTAATGTTACTATAGGTAAGTAGGTTAGCAAAAGTTATTTGACTCGGATATAAATAAGTTGCTCAGGCTTACCTTCGACGATGGCTTGATTGAATACATTTAATACGCCGAGGAGTTGACCTAGAGTAGAGCATCTAAATTCGACTTTAGCAAGGAGTCTGAGCTATGATTACCAAAGTAATCACCGCTGATTTGTATGAGACAATTTTAGCAATTGAGAAATAATTTCACAAATCAAGGAACTCACGATGATTCCCTGCCCTCTATCTAACAATAAAATGATGGCTAAGGAGTACGTTACGAGGGAGACATATCGGTTTAAAATGAACAGTAATTTTGTGCTAGTGAATTTTGTGGGCCATATGACACGGACTTCTTCCGCGACTGTTAGAAGATGGTCGTAGATTAGAACGGCTGGATTCTGGACGTCAGCACAGGAATGGTGTGAGGAGAACAAATAATGACGTACTTAAGGATGCGACAGCAGCGTAGTCTTCTAGTGATCTGTGGTAGCTTGCTTCAGCCTCTATACAGCATTGGGAATTCGAGGTGCATTTACATATCATCCGCTACACCTGAATCAGATAGCAAAGCCATATAATCATACCTGGGATCCAGCGCAGACTGGGCGTCGTGGAGTATTGACCAAATCGCTATTGCCATTCACTCGACGTCTTATATACATATGTATTGCCGTGCTTTGATGACATCAACTACGCACCCTAGAATAGATAAAAGAAAACATACCTTCGGCGGCAGTATATTGGCCTTTGGCCAAAGTATGATCAAGATCATATCCAAAGTAATTATGGACAAGAGCTGCATATGTGCAGCGTTGATGGAGTGATGGAAAAAGTTCACTGAGTGCTAGATGTAGACGGTTTCTCGCATACACACTATCAATGGGAGTCCGGCAGGTCATATGTGGTAAGTAATCGCAAATAAAATGTCAATAAAGGAAATGCTCACCTTACGTTGTAATAGTGCATCAAGCCCACGATATACACGTTCTCAGATGTCCCTGTGTATCTTGTCCTTTTCCGCCAGTGATTTTCCCTTTCCGAAAGCACGCATTGTATTGCATTGACCACACAGCTTCTCCAGCATCATTTAGAAAGGTGTTCTTTGAATCCTAGTGTGAGGATCGCAGCGAAGGTTTGATGATTTGATTGTAGCTTGGCATCAAGAATGTCACGGTTGGAGCAGAAATATGTTGAGGTGGCACGAGCAACTACAGAGAATGATATTGGGTCTGCGTCTAGCTCGATAACTTTTCAGTCAAGTAATAATGTTTGTTACCTGACAGTTGGTTGCCGTCAGGATAAGAAAGTAGAAAACAGGACTCGATGATGTCGACAACCCTATTTAGGGCCGGTATATACGAGCGCTCTTTGGGCGCCTATACCAGGATCTCTTTACTTCTGAACTATTCTCCACTGTGTAGCTTCTTCTTCACCACGACTAATGTCAGAGATGACGAAAACAATGACGCACTACATCGACATGTCCAACTTTACCTCTAGTATCCTGCTTTCTCAACTTGTTAAAACTGCGTGCCCATGTTTCTCCTCAGATTCTCCTCTTCTGCTCGTCCTCCCTTTGCAAACCGCGCGCGAACCGCAATATTCAGACCAGCATTAACGACAAGATACTCTGTGATGGCGAATAACCAGAGTTTCAAGGTTTCGAATTTGTTTAATGTCGAAGGTGTGTATCAGAACTGGAAGCTGTCGGTTCTCGAGCGCTGACCGGGTAGCACGGTTTTGTTAGATTGGGTTGTTGTCATTACAGGGGGAGGTACTGGCATTGGTATGTTGTTGGATGTAATTAGCACACGATGTCTTCTGACGAAACATCTGTCCAAATGTAGGGCTCATGGTCTGTGTCATTCTTATCCTTATTCAAGAACAAAGACACTGACGACGAGCTTCAGATTTCCCAAGCTTTCGCGAACAACGGAGCAAGAGTTTGTGAGCAAAACCGTATTCGAGAGTCGTATGTCGCTGTATCATTGACCAAGCCTTCCCCTAGACATCACTGGGAGGCGTCAAGATGCCCTTGACACCGCTGTCAACGCACACGGAAAGGCTCTCGCACATCCGAAAGGAAAAATTATTCCCGTCGTGGCCGATATCACAGACAAGTCCTCTCTCGAGTCCCTCGTGAAGGAGGTCTCCAACGTCGAGAAGCACGTCGACGTCCTCGTAAACAACGCAGGAGTATCACTGGGGTCCAGCACAGTTGAAAAGGGAGACGAGAGCGCGCAGGCGTTGCAGAAGGAGCTGTGGGGAGAGGAACAGAAGGATTGGGAGGACACGTACAAGACAAACGTCATTGGGTGAGTAGGGTTCATCATCTCTTCCAATATTCCATCATGATTTATCATCCTAAATCAAAACAACATACAAATCAGGCACTTCTTCACAACCGTGGCCTTCATTCCCCTGCTCTCCGCAGCGTCCAAGATGTGCCCAAACCACACTGGTTCTGTGATCAACACCTCGTCTATGTCCGGCATCACTCGCACGACACAGCATCACTTCATGTACAACGTAAGCAAGGCCGCCGATATACACCTTACCAAGCTCCTCGCCCAGGAGCTGCGGCGCAAGGCCGTAAAAGTGCGTGTGAATAGGTAAGTAGGCCATCGTCTTGAATCAATCTCTTATGTACAAGAACGCTGATGATTTCTGCCAAGCATTGCTCCTGGTATATTCCCCTCAGAGATGACGAGTGAGTGCTACACCTGGAACTTCGCCCCGGGGTCCTTCATTTCGTTAATGGCTGACGATACCCTCATCTAGCGAACGAATCGGACGAAGCAAACAAGTCTGAAATCCCCACAGACGAGTCGTATGGCGAGAAGAAGGGTATCCCTGCTGGTCGACCCGGCCGTGACGAGGATATGGCTCAGGCAGCGCTACTACTTGCGTGCAACGAGTATGCATATGGTCAAGTAAGTAATTGTCTGGTTACTGAGAACCACAGTTTAATATTTTCTGTAGATCCTGACCATCGATGGCGGGTATCTGCTTGAGCACCCTTGAGCTTGTCGACTGTACTTCATTCTGGAGAAAATAGCTGGAGAAAATAACGTTCTATTTTGGCGCTGACTCTGATACTGCATATCTTGAGTTAGAACTTGAATCTTGGTGCGACTATGAACAGAAACTGATATGTAGCATAAGTGACTCCACTGTGTATTATTGGCGAATAAACGAGATTCGTCCGTTCTATGGAGCCTTTCACTTAGAGGCCGGTACCTTTGCATTAGAAAGATAGTCTTACTGCTGTTTGCATATTTATGCGGAATCGCAAATTTTCGCGGAGGCCCTTGTAACGTTAAATGTGACGGCGCTAGACTCTCAATCTAGACCGCCGGGGAGATCTGAGAACAAGCGCCCGCCAAATTGGGAAGATTACTAACTTCAGCCACTGAAGAAAATTCAACAGAAGCTTATATTCCACAAAATCTAGGATAAAAAGTACATAGAAGAACTCGGAGAAGCTCATTGTACTGAAGTGTAGCCTCTTCGGATCAAAGCAAGCAAAATTTTGTTAAATCAAACATTTTCGGCTTGTGTGAACGAAGTCCAAATTCGTCACTAGACGTGTCTTAGTCATAATTTCCCTGTGCCGAGTATCGGCATTGGTCCTCACGCTGTCACCAGAAGCCTAGACGCAAAATTGCGATTCCGCATAAATATGCAAACAGCAGTGATTGATGTAAGTTTGCGTTCACGTCGACTTCGTGGAGAGTAGACTGTTTTTCATATGTAGTATAAAAATGATTATATATGTGCATTACGACGTCTAAAATCGTATCTTCGACAATTTATAAATGGGAGGCGTGATAGCTAATGCTACAGGTTCGTTTAGTGATCCGGGAATGACAGAATGGTTGATGATAATGATACATAGAGACCGGGCTCTTCAAGTAAAAGGAAAGGCGAGGGGCAATCAGGAAGGAAATAAAGATATCATAAATTGGTCTGTGTGGCGGTGGTGCTGGTCCCTGGATCAATTCTTGAGGCTCATCACGATGCCGTACGTTATGCCAGCGGTGGCAAGGGCGAAGAATGTGAAGATGGTCCAGGCAAGGAGACAGCGTCTCGCCCATCGGCACTCGGCGCTGCGCAGGGCGCTCACGCGGACAGCGCTCTCCTCAGGTGTGAAACGCGGGACGAGCTCCGTCGGCGAGTGAAAGTTGATGAGGAGGAGTGCGCCGAGGAACCAGAAGAGAGGTAGGACTGGAATAAGAGGTGGATGTGAGCAAGCAGCGTCTACGAGACGAAAGGAAAGGAAAGGAACGTACAGAAACCCCACTTGTACAGGCCCTGTGGAATCGAATACGGCTCCGGGCCTGTCTTCGAGTCGAAATCGGATTCGGAATATTCGGGCAGCGTGCCCGCGATGCTGGCGCTCTCCAGGTCTTTCTCCCAGGCAGCGTAGGGTGGTAGAGCAGCTTTTTCGTCTGCGACGGGGGCGGTGGTGACTGGGACTGGGGCGGAGATGTAGGTGGGCGCGTCATGTCTGGACGCGTGCGTGGCCTGCGCTCGCTGGAGCCGCCGGGCGCGCCGCTCCTCGCGGGTGTACGTGACGCCAAAGAAGTCGTCCACAGCGTCCGTGCAGTCATCGTCATCGGCCGCGTCGGCGGGGAGAGGCGGGCGCGTAGATGAAGTGGTGTACGCCGGTGCCGGTGCAGCGGGCATCTGGGACTGAGGCGCGCGGTCGTCGCTACTGCGTCGGATAGAGATCGACACGGCGTTAGCGGTGGTTTGCGCACGCGCGAAGATCTTCATGATCGACATTGGTGGTATGGAGGTGTTGAGTGGTTAAGCTTGAGCTCAGAGAGGTTGTCGGCGTCGACGTCGACTAAAGTCTTGAAAGTGCTGAAAGCGCGGGTGTGAGGTCTCGAGGATGGGTGAGGGCTGAATTGTGGAAGGCATTGTGGTTGCAAGTAGGCGGTCCTAAATACGCAGAGGAAGGACACTGTGGATGGCAATCAAGCGTAGTGGTCGTAGGCAATCCACAGAGCTCGTCGTTGTGATGGCTGTCGAGCACAAATGGACACTCCGCAAGTCCTTGCGCGCCCACAGCCAAAGCCTCACAAGCACTGGAAAGCACACACAAATATAAATAGTAGTCACCCCCGACACGCAGCTTCCATATTTGGCTTGTTCAGTGTCCCCCTCTTCTTTATGTACTGGTGACTAGAACTGTCCCGACTTGCATATCCATCCAGGAAACATCACCCCATCACTGGAGTTGGTGAGCTGCAACTGCAAGGCGCTGCAGAGCGCTTGCCAACGTATCGGAAACTTACACCCCTACCAGTGCGACCTGTACGATGCAAATTTGGAGTCTTCGCCGGATCTTAGCACTCTTTCCCCCTTCAAGGTCTCTGTATCAAATTCTAAAATACTTTCAAGCTGCTTGCGGTCATCCCCCCTGAAGATAAGCTCCGACGTACGCGTGCGTGCATTTATAACAAGCCAATGCAAGCGCACGTTTCTTACTTTGTAGCGAGCGCTCGAGCCGTTTCTCCTATCCCAAGAGCATTTCATCCTAATTCAGTATCACCCTCAAACACTGTTGGAGAATATGGATGCCTCGCCCTTGTGCATGGTTATGCGATCTTATCGTACGCCCACATAGTATCCGATCATGACTGGGAAGCACTGCCCGAAGCTGAGCGCTCAGTCGTCACTACGCACCGCGATTCACGCATAGGAATACATGATCCATTCAAAGAATGGAATCGATAAACATTCTCAGTCCTGGCTACTTAATACACGTTGAATTTCATTTTTTTCTATCGCTTCCGATTCATCCTCCAAGACTGTCAAGAATAATAACTTCAAACGGTCCCAGACGCAGCGATCGTCACCTTTTGCTTGAGTGAGCCAGAGTTTGAGCCAAGTTTTTCGATTTGCTTAACGAGGTCAGCGTTCTCGACAACTTCGCCTAAAGAGAAATCAATCGTCAGCGGAGGTGTCCATCATATTACGTAATAAGTAGATAGTTCGATCGATTATCGATCCGAGGCGATGGAGCGCCGATTACGATGGAAGATGGATATGCGGCGCATATACTCACCAAAGACGACGTGCTTTCCGTCGAGCCAGGACGTGACAACGGTAGTGATGAAGAACTGCGAGCCGTTGGTGTTCGCGCCTGCGTTTGCCATAGAGAGGAGGAAGGGCTTGTCGTGCTTGAGCTTGAAGTTCTCATCTAGGAACAGAAACGTTCAGGCGTAAGCATAATGGCACGTTGCGCACACCGCAGTCTGAAGAGTGGGACGTACCGGCAAACTTCTCGCCGTAGATGGACTTGCCACCCGTGCCGTTGTGGCGCGTAAAGTCACCACCCTGGAGCATGAACTGGGGGATGACACGGTGGAAGCCAGAGCCCGCGTAGCCGAAGCCGTTCTGGCCCGTCGCGAGCTCGCGGAAGTTCCTTGCAGTCTTGGGCACGACTTCGTCGTAGAGCTTGAAGACAATGCGACCCGCAGGCTTGTCAGCGATGTTGATGTCAAACTGGAGGCCACGACGGAGGGTATATGCATGTCAATAGCGTGCACGGATGTGTTTGTTAAACGCAAAGGGTACATACGTAGACGTTCGACATGTCGAAATGTGAGGTGTGCAGGGGATATGGGTTGAGAGAAGATGGTGGTTAGAGATGAACCCGGGAGAGGAGCCAAAGCCCGCGTGGATCGCGACTCTTATTCTGCGACAACGATCGCCACAGCCGCGCTCACAAATAATCCCACCCTTAAAATTGCACATACGAATCGGGTAAGAATACCCCGATTGAGGTAAGTGTCAATCGATTCCAATCGGATTTCGGAACTTGCTACACTGCACTGCAGGTACAAAGGAAACCTGATTCTGATCGTCGATACGGAGACGGATTGGAACACAGCTTACAAACGGTAGCAACAGATACGGGGCACTTCTCCTTTTTTGCGCGCAGCACAATTATGGCGCAACGTCTATTCAGATGCGAATAGTGGGGTACTGATGAACAGGGTCTGGCCAGAAGCCGGTGGTGCGAATGCCCGACGAAGAAGATATTCTCGTGCTGGTTTCTGTCTTGGTCGTCGGGATATACCTTCATGTATCCCACTACATGGCGCGGTGAGCCTGGAGAAGAAGGCGGTAGTCCCTCATGTGATTTGATAGACAAAGAAAATGGTAATCCTTGTCGGATGTTGCACCATTTCATTTTGCTTCCCGAGTTCACTTCTAGCCGTGTCTTGCATATGGATTCACTATTCAAGTCCCCATTGGACGCTCAAAGAGATAAGGACTGTATAAGATGCCACGGCCGTACAAGCCTAATTTATTCATGCAATAAGGTCGTACTTGGAAGGACATACGGTTGACTTGAATTATCGGGACGACGAGTCGGTGTTCAAGAATTTCGATGACATCACTGTACTCAGGCTGGCGCGTGGATTTAATTATGTAATATTTTGGGTAAACTTACTCCGAAAGCTAACGTCGGAGTTTAAGTTCGAGACACCTTACGATTTATGGTATCCATTTTAAGCTTGAGTTGAGAGCCAAACAACCATTTTCGGTTATTTGGACGCCACTACTAGTAATACCAACTAATACCAGGATGATGTTTCAGATGTCCATTCTTAGGCTTCGACTTCACAACCGTCTATAGGCACAACATGTCTTCTGCATCCACTCATATATATCGGCTGCTTGATAGAGACTCGATATACGATTCTATCTTTGATAACTTGTCTCCCGGAAACATCTTTCGCTTAGGCCGAACTAGCAGATTGTCGCAGCAGGCTGTCAGGGACTACAAGAGGCGTGCTTGGAACATCGACAAGCACTTACGGCGGTATTTTACGGATCCCATAGGTTTTCGCGCCTTGCAAGCACAGACCTCTGTAATCATCTCTGGATCGAGTGCGGTTCAGTTTTTTGACAGAGACTTCTATCCTCACTCCGACCTCGACCTCTATGTTGACCTCAAAGACGCCGCAACGGTTTGCTCGTGGATCGAAGAGCACGGCGGAAAGGGATACTATCTCAAACCTACAGAACATCAGAAGACAGTAGGATGGAAGAGTTCGCAGGATATCCTCGATCACTTTGACGAGAGCGTTTGGCCGCTCGACGCGGGTGCCTCTGACAACGATGATGACGAGCTTGAAGACTGGAATAATTACGGAGAAAACGAAGTCAAGGCTGTTCTCAACTTCTTGTCAGACTCTGATATAGAGAGTAGACCCATGCAAATTCAGGTCATCGTTGGCAAAACTAGCCCTTTCGCGAGCATTCTTAACTTCCACTCAAGTGAGTTCAGTCGCTGGGATGCCACCTCTTTCTAATGTCCTCCGCTCATATAGCTGTTGTAATGAATGTCTTGACATACGCTGCGGCCTACTCTTTCTTTCCCCACGAATCGTTTGACAATCGGCGCGCCGCAAAGAAACAAGCGACAACGGCTGTAGACGCATTACAGAAGTATTCCGACCGAGGCTGGGAATTTATTTCGAATATACTTCCAACACCTGCATCATCTGTTAAAAACTCAGAATTTCAACATAGTGTTCGTGAAGTTGGCGACTCCAGTACATGGGTTCTTCCTTTCGATACGACTGGCGTGAAGGACCGACTCGGACCCATCGAAAACACCCTTTTGACCCCACTTTCTTGTGATCCATTTACAATAAACAGCTTCAATGTTATCACTACCGCATCCGGGATTCAGATGGAATTCAATATAATCGACACACCCTTCTTCCATAACAGTTATACTGCAAACATAGAGTTTACTACGAAGTTATCAACCATGACTCTCTTGTTGCTCAAAACGATGCAGGATATACCTTCCCTTACTTTGGCCAAGCGGTATGCATTTCTCACTTCATCTAGACGCACTCTGAGCCTTTGCCTAATAGGAACGATCGCGCTTTATTGATATTTCAAGATGTCTGCAGGAAATTGTGCGAATGTGATTATCAAAATAAACGTACGTATGCTCTGATGATAACGAGGAGCTAGATAGGAGCACTTCTGACTTATATTTGATCTAAAGCGACTCGTTCACATTTACATCAATGTAAAGCATACTTACAGATGAAACTGTTATCCGGCTTGCTGTTGCACGTACTTGGCCCAGGTGAAGAAGTAATAGATGTACGTCAAGACAAGTTATCTTATGCAGATTGTAATGGTTAACCTGGACTATAAATACAGAAATTAGACAAGAGCGCTCTTCGGGGTGTGGTTGACTTAGATTTTATTATACGGAGGGCGCCTGAGTTTATGTGAGGGCTTTTCATTCGCCTTTTGCCACTCTGACACTAACAATCAGTAGTCATAACACTGAATGACATAAGACAACAACCCCACTGGCAGTGGATAAAGGTGAGTTTTTTTAATAATGTGTAAATAAATAGCCCACGCTAATAACGAGGTTCTCAGAAGTATGAACCTCACAATTTCGTTTCCGGGTCTCTTTGTGGAAGCTAACACAAAAAGTTAAGAATTATCTGATGGCTATATTCTCATTCGGCACAATCGTTTCCGTCTTCACTGTAGCCTCAGTCGTCCGTTGCTTGAACTGGCCTATGAAGCTGATGATTGAGCCGACCATCTCACAGCTCCGAGCCGTTCAGGTGTTATCGACCCCAATTTTTTATTCTTTTCAATATTATTTGGAACGTGTACATTCACAGAGTACTGTACTATTACTCGTATATATATACTGGGATAGGAAGATGTATCACTTTCAGGTCATCAGACCAACGGTATGAGCAACCGCGACTTCATAACCGTGCCAGTGGTGCTCGAATTGAACGGTTGGCTTTGAACTTGAATTAAAACTGGAATGCTTCACTACTAGTAGTATCTATAGTCCCCTGTTTCAATACATACATAATTAGTGAACAGATAGATATCTATAGGAAGTGATGGGCAGTAAAGGACGGCGCATCGGACGGCGCAATGTTGAAATAGAAGTTAGGATACACAAAAACCAGGAAAGACAACCAAATTATCGTGTCGTTTCGTCATCGCTTACGCGGATGAAATAAAGAAATAAGTTCAGGCTGACGTACAGAAAGTACAAGCGACTCTGTAATTAATGTCTTAAGCCTTCTTCCTCCAGCACTGAATCATACATGGGAGGTGCTTCCTGAACTGCCTCCCGATCCTGCCTCATGCGTTCAATCTCTCTCCTCAAATCCTCCACCTCTAACCTTAGATCTGGATCGGTGTTTCGCGTACTGACGACTGGACTATGCGCGAGGTTATCTCCCTCGGCTAACGGTGTTGCTTCTCTCAAAGGTACTGACGCGCCAGGCACTGATTTTGCAGTTACTGCATCTTCGATGCCGAGCATCATCAGTCTCTGCTTCTCGAGCACAGCGCCGCTCATCGGTGGAAAAGCAGAGAACGAGACATCCGAGACCATGGGTGAGCCCAAGGAGGACGGGGTGTAAGCGGTTGACGTCCCACTACTCTGCAATATCGAAACAGAAGATGTGAACCGTGCCGTTTGCGAAGACAAATTGCGCTGATTTTCGGTGCTGGGGAGCTGTTTCATCGGACCAAACGGCTCCAGTATTGCTTCAGACGAGCATGACGAGGGCCTAACGCGCCTGACGGCTTGTGCACGTCCCTTTCGTTCAGCGGACCTGTAGTCGATACTTAATTGTCGACGACGTAGGAAGAAGAATAGAGCGCCGACGATTGCAGCGACTGAGACGACTCCGACTACGACGAGTCCAGCAATAGCCCCTATATTTTTAGAGTGCTCATTGCCGTCGCTGAAACCCGTACTGCCGCCGGACGGATTCAACTTGATTGGCACACTGAATCAAAAGTTTAGTACGCTTGCCCATACAGCGGATGAGACGGACTGACTTGTTAGCCAATAATGCGAACATAGCTCCTTGAGCGGGACTGTTTCATAAATAATTCATTAAAAGAAGCTACGTGACAATTTAAAGGAAATGTAAGAACCTCGATGATCCAGTGATCTGGTCCGCGGTAACTGGGTTGTACACGATTTCGAATGGCTGGTTCTGTTTGTTCGGCGACGTGCATGAAGTTGTGTTATCAGCTCGTCTCTCACGGTATTGTCGGTCGCAATGGCAGCCGTGAACATCATCCAATCTGTGACCATACAGTGAGCGAGTGATGTACGGGCGACAGCTAATGGCTTACCGGATCTTGTCATAGTAGGACTGCTACTGTCCAACGGAAGACCGAATTGGGTTGGATCTACCGGTTAAAGAAAGAGTAAGTGATAACGTTTTATCATTTTTCTTAGAGACAGACCCAGTCTGGATTTATAGAAAGCCGTTTGAGTGGCGAAATCCTTGATACCGGCGCACGCTTTAACATTAGATCAGCAGGGTACAATAAACCGCTCACAGATTCATTTAAAAGGTTGAGCTGAAGTAGTTTGTGAGCGTATAGGTTGTAAATTAGCGAGAATGAGCTATCCTGTCCATACTGAGTCATGATGTGACTCTGGTCTGACGAGAAAGCCAATGTTCTCCATTGTTGTATGTAGTTAGAAGCAACAGTCTATCATGTCGTTTGTCAAAGCTCAAGTAGGCGGCGCAGATGATTAAAACCCCCACCTGATAGTGAATTGCGTCATTGCTTTGATCCATTGCCAAACTTATTTTGGCCATAGCTCCAATACCAATGATGCCCTTAAGAGCAAGGTTTGTCTGATTGATAGCCGAGATTCCATCAGAGAGAGATAAATGTCTACAAAGGTGCTCAGCGATCGTCGCGTTTCTGGCTCGGGGAACACGCTTACTGGCTTTCAGGTGTAAGAGAATTGTTGACAAGGTAATCAGCCCATCCCCGGAGTAAGTTATACTGCGACAGACAAAGGCTTTGAAAGCCAAAGGGTAGAAAATGAAATGAAGACCTACATGTTGGGAGAGGAGAGAAGTGTCCCCCGTTCTCTGGGCATGTGCATACGTCATTATCAACATGTTCCCGGATTCTATACTATACGGTTCAGAAGAAGACTTCACATTAAAATTGTGACTTACTTACGTTCGATGCCTTCAACATGTTCTTCGTTGTTACCGATTGCCATGGAATAGTTCGTACCTGCCAGAAATCAGTCAGTAACCACGAACGAGCAAAAAATAACGCTTAATTACCGATGTCAACAGCAGCGTATGGATTCGGATAGAGACTGCTTTCTTGGTACTCCAAGAGAGGCCTTAGCAAGTATCCGAGGAGACTGGAATTGAGGTAGAGGTATATCGGTGAGGCAGCGTATATCACGTCAACGCAGTTCACCCTGAATTATAACACAGATTTGAGAATGGACTAAAAGAGAGAGTACGTGACATACCCTCCAGACCCTATACCCCCGGCGCCCCTCATGAACGCCATTATATCAGAGCTGTTCAAGTTCCCAGAGCTGTCTTGTCCGACTGTGATGTCTATAGCGCCCATTGCTTGTCTAGTTGTCAGCGCAAGAAGGTCATAGTAGTTGGTAGAGACCTGGCTCCCATCGTGAAGTATCTGGTTGTCTAGAGCGACGGCAATGTTCAGAGCGTTTCCGAAGTCATTGAGAACACCTAGAATCTACGTAGTGAAATAAGCCTTTGCTTTTGCGATCTTAACGTCGTCTCTGACGTACCGCGTCATGTATATTGGAGTAAGTAGACCAATAGTAGGCTCTTCGCTCCTCTAGTTGGCCGTTTGAATTGCTGAACTTGATAACTGAATCCCGAACAACACCAACAGCCCATACGACTGGCTCAGATGTGTTCTGAATCGTACCTAGATCTAAGGCAAATGAAAGGGTATCAAAAAAAGGGCTGCTTTGTATCAGCGCAAGCAATTCGAATGAGAATCGGGAACACAAACACTCCGACAGGATGGAAAGTCGGATCGACCGTGTTGTTCAGGACCGATCCATTTCCAAACGCACTCCTCAGCGGAGTAGCATCTTCAATTTGCCAAGAGATCCCGCTCCTCTGTTGACCGTCAGACAAGTAGTTTCCCTCCTTTTTATTAGGCAACTTACGTGTAGCATGGCATGGTATGCAACTCCATCCATAGGCCTATCGTTAAGCTCCTGGAAAGGACTTGGTGTAGTCAACTGTGTTTGGAGATAGACAACGGAGCCATTGTCTGTTGCGCTCCAGTTTGATTGTAAATTATTATCACCAGTCATCCATTCTTGTCGCATCCGGCTCAGCGTGTACCATAGTCTTATGAGAGCAAGCACATACCTCCAGTAATGTCGCTGTAAACTTTGATCGCGTGCGTTGCATTCGATGTGAAGGATAGGTAGTAATAAGAGAAAGGCAGTGATTGTTGCACAAGGTCATTTGGCTGAAGACAGGACGTCAGAACATGAAAAACAAAACCGAATTATGCTTACTGCTACAGGACTGAGGTATGTCGCATTCACTGTCACAGGCCCGGTTTCAAATATAATGGAAGTTCGGGTAGGTGTAATCAATACAGCCGTTTGGTTCGCTATGTTCATTCCAGTGTGAAATTGGCCCATAAGCTGATAGGGTATGCCATCCACTGTGATAGCAGTGAACCACCCCAAAGGCTACATGTGTGACTCATTAAAACTTCTCTTCCGTGTCGCAGACGCAATGAGAGCTCACCGTAAAAAAGGTTGACCCAATTCTAGGCCACGAGTTACTGACGGGCTCTGGCACGTTTCCTTGAGGGTCCCAAGCGTTCACATACGGAGTCTTGACAGCGAGAGGAAAGGACGGTGCGTTGAAAGGTGTGGCCGTCCAGTTTGTAGGACCCTTCTGCGCGAGAACGAACGATTCGAAGATCAAAAAGAAGGAAAAGAGAAGAAGCATCATGAATACGTTGTGTTCTGGGGAGAGTTGGAACCGAAGACGAGACGAATCCACAACTGAGCACTTTTGCACTCTGGAATGATTGAGTAAGGTTAATCTTCTCTGAGTCAGGCTGCACTGCAAGTTGTCGGCAACCCATCTCGATCAGTCTGTAGTCGTCGTTTACAGGAGAAAATTGATGCGCTCACTCTGACAGCCCAAGTCACGGTGGCACCGGCCTCCCCATTTGGTCAGATGGGCGTTATGAGGGACCAAGTTGTTAAATCAATGTTTTCGGCTCAGAATGTTTAGCACACGTTTTTTGGTTCTCGTATTATAAACAAGCCGAGCGAGAGTCGTTGTCTGATGTTATGGACCTAAAGTACGGTGTAAGCATGTAAAAAGAATCAGGTCGACAACCTACAGAATAGACTTAAGGCTACTAGCCTACTACACTTAGCGCAGAGACATGTCCCCACTGGCACGCCAGTCTCACTGAGGAGCCGCGGCGGTCCTGAAGATCGTTCTTCAATGTTCAGCCTTTTCATCCTTCGTCAAACTCCCAAAATCGGCTCGCCGGCCGTGATGTGAATACATCACTTGTGAGAACTGGCTAGCGTTTCCCCTTCGTAGCCGTCTCGAGATCCGAGCGTTCGGAGGTTAATCAGCATATGTGAGCGCTATGAGGCTTGTAAGACTATAAGTCAATGAGTATGGCATTGCTTACGGTGATACATCCCGCCGTGTTAACAGGGGGGAACGTAGAATAGTTGCGAGGAATGGCAGTGCAAACTCGATCACAGAAGGCTGATGAAGACTATAGATAGTGCGATCGTAAATACGCAGGAAGAGGCACAAACGACGGTAATATGTACTCACATTGTAAAGTAGATGGGCGATATTCGATATGCATTGCTTGCCTCGGTAGGGCAGAAGGTGGAGGGTGCTGCCAGCATCGCACCCGGTAGATGACTGAGCCAAAGAATACGCCTACATATGAGAGTGGTAGTGTGTAGGAGATCGCTTTAAGGGAATAGAAGGCTCGCTCTCAATGATTACTGTTATGGGACCGGGATCTGTATAACAACCGGGGAGGGCACTGCACTTATGTGCCACTGATGATGTTGGTCAGAAAGGAAAGAATCGAGTGAAAAGGAAGGTGCAGACCTAAGGGAGCACCAAACATCCACTTGGAAACATAGATCAAATACGGCATCCATAACTATCAGGACTATAGCGTGTACACTATATATAGTTGTCGCGGAGATGAACACGGCCTCAGGTAAAGATGAGTTTAAAGTGACGGATTGATATGATGAGTACTTCACTAATTCATTCTGTCTGTGTTCCTTCGATCATGATGATCTTTTTACAGCACTGTAAACCATCACCTTCGATAACGACAGTTGTGATTGCAACTGTACTAAGATGACCAATGTTAGAGATTACTAGTGGCAAAGTTCGTTCATAAACAATGCGTACATCGAGGCAGTGAATATACTGAAGTAAGTATCTCGTATCATGATAGCAGATTTTCGCACAAATTTCGCGGTGATCTCCAATGGGTCTACCCTCGCGAACCTGTAGAAAAGCACAGCAAAACGGATGTATGTTAGTAATAAGATAAGTTATTTCAACTGGAGACATCTACTGTACCTGGCAAAGCCGTTCACTTTTTTGATATACGTTACTCCCCTCGGGAGTGCATGGCGAAGCTCGATTGGAGGCAATAGATTTAATGCCTCCGCTCAATGTGCTAACTAAACGTCGTACTCTTCAACACCATCATCGACGGGTACTCTTCTGGGAACAGCAGATCATTCGTAGGTTCTTTGCTCCTTGACTTCTCCTCGTCTTCGGGCTCGCGCCTGTTCGGATAGTACCCTTGAGCCTGTCCTCAATCCCTATGCCAGACGTCTTCTTCATGGCCTCCTCATCAGACGCGTTATCCGCGACACACTCGTCATCATCTTCAGAAGTTGTAGCCGTACAGTTCCTTTTCCTTTTCCTTCACCTAATCCTCTTCGATGTCCACATTGTCTTCGTAGGCGGCGACTGGGTCGTCACGGCGTTGGTTCTGGGTATATTTCCTCTTTATAGAGGCTTGCTGCATTTACTATGTGTCCTACCACTGAAAGGGGCAGATTCAGAGTAATACACAAAAAGTAACATGGGATGAAGATTAATCGAGACCTTCAGCTCCTTCAAGTTGCCGCTGTTCAACAAAGTCAACCAGAAAAAGCGTGGCGGCTCCGAGCCGCCCGTGACCGTTACGATGATATCAGTGAGTATACCTTATTTAGCAGGCAAATGTCACAATTACTAGTAACGTCACGGTACTGTTCTTCCGAGTGACTCGAACGGTGGTCTCTCGACTACCTCTTACTATGAAGAGTTCACGATGAACAAGGAAGATAGTATCGACAGAGCCCCTCATTTTCAACGTTTAGTAGTTTACGCGACTGCCTCCGCTACTGGTATGCACTTAATCCGATTATTAGCACACCTTCCCAGTCTTTGGATTTCTATCTCTGACTTGCGATCGATTTTTCATAGCCATCATCAAGTGAGGTATGGTATTCTGTTTGAACTCCGTGCTCGGATTCTCTTGGGTATGCACAATAATTCGGGCCTGATGTTGACAGCCAGATTGATCAAGTGGCATCATATCAAATGGCCGAGTTAAATTTGATCCGAATGTGCATTGGCACGCTTTAGCATGCCTCTGTTGAACAAATCGACCCATGACATCCGACTTCATAATTCCTTCTCCGTGGCTTCTCGGTGGGCCTCAGCCTCAAACAGCGTCGTCCATTACCAATTATTGACGAGAGTGCACGGATCCAGACTTTCGTATGAGGTAAATCTCGGTTGGAATCGGAAAGTTCATCGCGGCATCTAGATCAAGAACCTGCATTTTCTCAGTTAATAATGGACTACCATCACTAACGAACACCGTCGGTGAGACACATCTCAGATAAATCTTCTCACAACTTCACATCATGGGATGGCGAAACCTGCTTTGTGAGTTTTCCCGGTTTAATTGTGTCCTCTTGATGTTTGACTCAACAACATATCATCATCGAAAGGTATATATAATGACCAGCTTAGATCTAAACCTCCAAGCCCTTCGAGGTCCTCCGCTCACAGTGACCATAATTCGTCCTTCAGCGTTCGGGACCGTCACGCAACTCTTTCACCATGATGGTCCAAGCTGCCGCTGACGATGCGTTTTTGTGGTCTGAGTACGCACTCTTTCCAGAAAATGATACACATCTTTGAACATGCTACAGATCTATCAACCAGTACATCACTCTGGCATCAACTAGTACTTATTCAATCCTTTCTCATTTCTCAACATATCCTCACCAATTGACCCAAGCCGTCGTGATTTATGATCACATGTTAACGCTTCCTGAGGAGATACGAGCCATATGGCTGACCAGACGTACCTTAGCGTCAACAATCTTTCTTATAAATCGATATTTCTCTCTTGCCGGGTACATTGTGGTCACGTACTACAATGGTACCTATAATAGTCTAACAAACGTGCGTTCAACAGTTTGCTACTAGTATAGGCTAGTACTAACTTGAGAGGCTTTTACTCTTATGGCGCTCATTCCTTAATTCAGCTGTATGTTTCTACTACTAGTAGTAGCGTGCATGAGCCATCCTGGATTTACCTCATTGGCCACAGGAATAATGAACAGTGTCGAGGATTTTCGAAATTTGTTTCGATGCTGGTTTTAGTCAATCAGTTGGCAATTATAGGTTAGATCCTCCCCGATGAATCTTTCACAGTTTGTGCTAATATTTTGTTCAGTAACTATGACTCTGAGGACCTACGCGTTATATCATAGAAATGTGCCCATACTTGGCATGATGTGTATAGCCGGGTCATACTGCATAGCTGTGTTGTCCGTGAGTTTTGCCCACATATCACTTGTACCAAACTGTACTTATAAATTCCTAGTATGTTGTTTTTGGTGTGGGCGGACTCGACTTGGACTTGAAGGGAGGTGTGTGCGACATATCAGTTGATACCATATCGTACGTCCTGTCCGGGTAAAGCAAATGATCTTCATTGACTTGTTTACCAGCAGTACGATGTTCCACATTGCGTATTCGTAACATCAAGATCTAACTCAGCAGTTCAGCATATGTGCTTGCTATCACATCATCGATAATATTCGATGTTATCGTCTTCATCCTCACAGCCTGTCGAACTTGGCGTACTTTGAAGACAGGTCCACGGAGCCTATCTCCTCTCTACATTCTATTCTTCAGAGACGGTGAGAGCCTACAATCCTGTGGAAAAGCATCGCTGGAACTCCCCATTGCTTAGGCTGTATATACTTTATGTGAGAGATCTTTCGGATCGGTACAACAAGGAGCTAACACTTCTTCATAGCGTTATGATTGCCGCAAATGTCATTTCGCTCGTTTGCTTTTATGTAAGAGCTAACTAGCCTGGACGTGGTTGTTTGCTATAAGAAATACTTACAGATTTTCCCGGACCAAATATTCACCGTGCAAATGGGTTCGAACTCTGTCATTGGACCGGCGTAAGCCACTAAGTTATTATCTATTTCGTAATGAAACTTAATCTTTTCTTCATAGCATCTCTGTCGTCCTTCTCTCTCACCTCATACTCAACTTGAGGCTAGAGAGTGAGCGTATACTTCGTGGGGACCCCGGTCTGAGTTCTGTGTCCTCTCGAGTACTAATGGCTCCAAGATATCTTGGTAACCTGACAGCTGAGCTTCGCGATGATGTCGAAGTCAGCGAGAAAGAGCAATGGGAAATGGACAAACGATAGTAGTTGACTTCATGACATACGTATAGAGTTTGGATGCCACTTCTTGGGTGCTGCACATATTTTGCTTTGCCTCGATGACTTCGCGTTCCAATGCCTCACAAAACTGTATGTATTGAGCATAGGATGCATTGTATGTTGTAACCCCCCCGTAACAAAGTTATTCTTCCCGCGAGTCATACATTTCAGTAAAGTAATTCGTACAATTGAAGCAGATCATAGTTCTGAAGGCTCATGCAACGGTAGACTCGTCTCCATATGTACGCGTCCCTGTAACTACAATCTTCCCCTCAACTTGATCTCAGCAAACCGCAGTGGAAGGTAAAGGAGTGCTGTCACGACCAGAGCCAATTCGAATCCGATGTCTCCAGTCGTCTTCGCAATGGGTCCAACGAACCACACCTGGTCCATACTCGGGACGACGAGGCCGAAGCTGAGGAGACTTGCTGCGATGGCAGAGATACCGGAAGGAAGGCGTGAGGGTACGTTCCATGCGGAGATATCTTAGTTCTCGAAGGCGTTTTCACAGAGAGTAGATTTTTTGAGGCGGCGAAGATACTGGAGTAAGTATCTCGTATCATGATAGCGCAAATTTCGTATCTGCGGTGGTCTCCAATGGTCTACCCTCGCGAACCTGTAGTAGAGCACAGCGAAACGGATGTATGTCAGTAGGAAGATAAGTCATCTTAACTGGAGACATCACCTGGTAAAGCCGTCCATCTTTTTGAATATATTGCTCCTCTCGGGAATGCATAGCGAAGTTTAATTGGAGGCAGTATATTCAGCGCCTCCGCACATTGTGCAAGCCAAACGTCGTACTCTCCAGCCACGCCATAGACAGGTACTCTTCTGGGAACAACAGACCATTCGTAGGTCTTCGCTCGTTGATTTCTCCTCATATTCGGGCTCGTGCCCGTTCGGGCAATACCCTTGAGCCTGTTCTCAGTCCCTATGCCAGTCGTCTTCTTCATGGCATTCCTCATCAGACGCGTTATCCACGACACACTCGTCAACGTCTTCAAAAGTTGTAGTCGTACAGGACCTGCTCCTTCAGCTGATCCTCTTCGGCGGAGTCTTCGCCATCCACGTTGCCTACGAGTCGCAACGACTCGTAGGCGGTGACGGGTCGTGTTGGTTCCGGGTATACTTCGTCTTCATACAGGCTGGGCTGCATTACTATGTGTCCTACCATTTGGGGCAGATTCAGAGTCATACACAAAGAGTAACATGGTAGAAAGCAGGGGATTCAGAGTGCCAGAGTCCTTGTCGCTTCCGAAAGCAACCAGAAAAAGCATTCGGCTCCGACTCGAGTCGGCACTGGTGTGACAGAGTGGGCGTGACAGCCTGAGTGATTATCATAGCAATATCAGTAACTATACCTTATTTGGCAGGCAGCTGTCACGGCCTACTACGTGCTCACTGTCAGTGCTCAGAGCCAGGAGGATCCGAACTCGGCGTGCTGTTGTGCCTCACAGTCGTCGAGGCTGACGAGCTACAGTTGATCTTCATTGGTGCTCAAGTTAATACCTTTGTCACTTGCGTTGCGTGCGACGTCTTGGGACCCACTTTAACTAGCACGTAGCGACGCGGCCAGTGGTTCAGACCCGTATTTTCGCGAGAGAAAATTTTCACGGAAGGAATCAGAAACTTTCACATTTGCACTCTCTTGGAGACCTGCTAGTCCCATCGGATTTTCGGATATCAGCAGTACTAGTAAAAGAACAATATGAGTGAGTTACATCACTGATGAACTGTTTTCCTCACAACTATATTAATAAGTTGATGCCATGATACGGCGAAGCCTTATTGTGTATTAGCTCGATGGTCTTCTCATGATGCACATCTTTGGGTATAACAACCTGCCATCTTTCAAAGGCCTATGTAGTCATCCTTGGATCCAGATCACCAAGACCTTCAAGGTCCTCCGTTCAAAGGACTCGAACCCGTCTGTATGCAGATCGGAGCATCGAGAGCTTCCCATACCGTGACCTACACCATGAGTCAGATACAAGTTGAGGCACCAGGAACCGAGGCACTTACTAATGCCGCATGGTCTGAGTGCGCATCCTCATCACTATTTCGAGAAGATAGATCACAATTGAGCTATGTTTTAGGCTTAACAACCACTACATAACTTTGGCATCAATTAGTAATTATTCAATCGCTACTCTAGTTTCAGAAGTAGTCTTGCTAATTGTATCAAGCGGTCGTAATTTATGATCACATACTGACATTTCCTGATGAGCTACGAGCCATATGGAACACTAGATGTACCTTGGCTTCAGCAATCTTTCTTTTCAACCGATACTTTTCTCTAGCGGGGTACATAGTGGTCACGTACTTCGTTTTGATATACGATGGTGCTTTATCTGTAAGTCAAACAAACCAGCTAGCATCTTGCCTTGCACTAACAACTTTTTTTCAGGGGTATGTTTCCTACTAGCATGATTCATCAAATCACCTGAGGTGATCGACAATTCTGCCTACATTTACCCTGTTGCTAGGTCGCTTATATGCTACGATTACTCCAAATTTGTTCCGTTATTGGCTCTGATCAACCAATTGGCTATTATAGGTGAGGTCATCTCCGACGGGCTAGTACTACGCTACTGACTCGAACGATATTCTAGTAACAATGACTTTGCGAACTTACGCTTTGTATCGTAAAGATACTACTGTCCTTATCATCATGTGTATAGCCGGGTTATATTGCACAGCTGTGTTATTCGTGAGTCCCCACTTTTTCTTTATATATATTGCATAGCGAAATGTATTCATCGATCACTAGGTTGTCAACTTTGGTACGGGGGCAAACGTGATAGGGGGTATTTCAGCGACAGCAACAAGATACTTCATTTTCCAGACGTGCGACACCAGGAGTAATACATTGTGAGTCCTTTGTCTGGGTAAATCAGAAACACTTCATTGAACTGCTTATCAGAAGTATGACTTCAGCTGCTTCCAGACTCTCTGGAGCTGATTTGGTTTTGTAGTTTACCTGCTTGCCATCACGTCATCGATATTGTTCGATGTCCTAGTCTTCATCCTAACAGCTAGTCGTACTTGGCGTACTTTGAAGGCAGACCCACGGAGCCTTACTCCTCTCTACGTACTACTCTTCAGAGACGGTGAGTGCTTACCATTGTGAAGATAAGCATCGATGAAACTAATGTTTGCTTAGGGTGCATATACTTTATGTAAAAGAATCTTCTGACTAGTACCGGTCATTAGTAATTAACCTACTAAATCAACACTTCGTCGTAGTGTCATGATTATCGCAAATGTTATTCCGCTTTCTATTTATTTTGTAAGACCTAATCAACTCGGACGATAGCTTTCACTAAAAATACACTTATAGGATTTGCCGGACCAAGGCTCCTTTGCCATACAGATGGGATCGAATTCTGTCATAGGACCAGCGTAAGATACTTCGTTGTGATTGAAGATCCGTAAACGGGTGTTGACTTTCTTTCTTGTACAGAATTTCTGTCGTTCTTCTCTCTCGCCTCATACTCAATCTGCGGCTAGAGAGTGAGTGTACACTTCGTGGAAACCCCGGTCATGGATCCGCGCCATCTCGATTACTTATAGCTCCAAGGTATCTTGGAAATCTGACAGCTGAGCTTCGCGATGATGTCGAGGTCAAGGGGAAAGATGGATGGGAAATGAACGAACTCTAATAGTCTAATTCTTGGCATACATACGTATAGAGTTTGTATGCCACTCTCTTGGGTACTCCACAATTTTGTTCTGCCTCGATGACTCCAGTTTTCTGCGTTTCGATGCCTCGCTGTATGTATTGAGCATAGGATGTATTGTATGTTGTGTTTTTCCTGTCACAAATGTTTTCTTCCTGCAAGTCATACATTTGAGTGAAGTAGTTCATACAATTGAACTCGCATCCATATGCAGGTGTCCATGCAACTGCAATCTTCTCCTCAACTTGTTCTCAGCAAACCGTAGTGGAACGTAAAGGGATGCTGTCACAAAGCCGATTCGAATCCGATGTCTCCGGCCGTCTTCACAATGGGTCCAACCTCGGGCCCGGGAGTGAGTCACCGAATGACCAGTAGTAGTCACGGTAGCACTATTAGTCACAGAAAATCACTCCGACACGGAGCCCAAACTTGAACGCGGCATCTCGGCACAGCTTAAGTACTATCACCACAGTTACCTCTATCATTCGTTGTGCGATGTCCCTGGCCACATTTCAAAGAGCGCCACTGCACTTCCAAGCCGTGCTAAGAGTAGCAATCCGGGCATGGATTTAGACTCCTAAGAGGTGAAACTCGGAGGGATCAGAACGCTCACCTGCATCCGCAAATGCATCGATTTCCATTCTCATTTCTAAAGTAACCATTGTTAGTGAGTTGTATCCTTCAAAAACGCCGGGCTTACTCACAACTTCATCAGTAGGTTGACGCCCTGAGATGGTAGTACCGTTGCGCGTGATGTTCCGGTCTGATTGTCTCCTCAGGATCCGTGATACAACCCGTCACCTTCAAAACAGCTTTATAACTGTTTACTTAGCCTCTCGAATTTTTAATTATCCCCATTACCCCTATTCATAGTAAGCTTGCAGACTCGAGAATCTGACAAACTTAAGAACTTCCGACAACCTCTTCATTCTCCATGGCCTCCGTCCAAATCATTCAAGTTTTAAGTCAGGAAGTTTGGTCTGAGTAAACATCCTTAACTCCCTCTCAAAGGACTTTGAATAGCTTGATTTATATTTCAGGTCTATTAACCAGTACATAACTCTGGCATCGACTAGTAATTATCCATCCATTTCTTAATTTCCGAAATGCTGCGACTGATGATTTTTAAGCCGCCGTTATTTATGACCACATTCAAACGCTTCCTCAGGAAATACGATCTATATGGAACACTAGGCCTACTGTGGCCTCAGCAATATTTCTTCTCAATCGATATTTCTCTCTTATTGGGTACATTGTGGTCACGTACTATGATTGTATATTTGACAATCAAGGTTTTGTGAGTCAAGCGAATCAGACGTTCAAGCCATTTTGCTCCACTGACCTTGACCATTTACTTAGTTGTATGTTTCTTGCGAACTTCTATGAGTCGACCTCGTATCTACCTTTTCGACTCTAGTGATCAATGCCAAGGCTTTTCGAAATTTGTGCCAGTCCTGGTTCTAGTCAATCAGTTGGCGATTATACGTGAGATCTTCTTCAATAATTCTGCAACAGACTATGTTCTAATATTGGGATTAGTAACAATGATCCTGAGGACCTACGCTTTATATTACAAAAGTGCACCCGTCCTTATTGTCATGTGTATAACTGGGTCATACTGCGTTGCTGTTTTGTCCGTGAGTTTGTTATAATACCCTACGCATCGAACTATACTCATCAGCTTTAGTATGTTGTCTTTCGCATGGACGGATTTGTTGTCTTTAGTACGGACGGATTTGAAACGACTTCAACCAAAGGCAAGTGCATCACCGTAGTAGGAACATTGTAAGTTCGTTGTCCAGGTAAAGCCTATGCTCGTCAGTAACTTGTCAATCAGCAGTATGAAAAGCCCAAAATTTGTATTTAGGAATACCAGGAGCTAACTTACCAGTTTAGCTTATTTGCTTGCTATCACATCATCGATACTATTCGATGTTATTGTCTTCATGCTCACAGCGTATCGTACGTGGCGTACTTTGAAATCAGGACCGCGAAGCCTTTCGCCTCTCTACGCGATTCTCTTCCGAGATGGTAAGAGCCTACAGTTTTATAGACAAGCATTGTTGGAACTAAAATATTACATAGGATGCATATACTTCATGTGAAGAATCTTTCTAACCGGTGGAGTAAGGCACGTATATAGCTGATCTCTTTTCAGTGTTATGATTATCGCAAATGTCATTCCGCTCGTCTACTATTTTGTAAGGGCCAAACAACCCTGATGTCGCCATTCTCTAAAACGATACACACAGATTTCCCCGAGCCAAATATTCACCATGCAGATGGGGTCGAATTCTATCATTGGACCAGCGTAAGCCTGAAGCTCCTATGTTGAAGTTGAGATCCGTAATGAGAGTTGACCTTCTACTTGTAGCATTTCTGTCGTCCTTCTCTCTCGACTCTTTCTCAACTTACGGTTAGAGAGCGAATGCACAATTTGTGGAGACTCCGGTCTGAAATCCATGCCCTCTCGATTGTTAATAGCTCCGAGATATCTTGGAAACCTAATAGCCGAGCTTCGCGACGATGTCGAGGTCTGCGAGAGAGACGAATGGGAAATGGACGAACGCTAGTTGAAGACTTCATGGCATATGTATAGAGTTTGGTATGCCACTCTTTTGTGTGCTCCTCACATTTTTCTGCCTCGATGGCTCCAGTTGTTTGCATTTCAATGCCTCGCTACATGTATGATATGTTGTGTCCTTCCTGTCACAAAATTTATTCTTCCCGCGAGTCATACATTTGAGTGAAGTAATTCGTACAATTGAAGCAGATCACTAAAGGCTTACACAACGGTAGATTCGCATCCATATGTAGGTGTCCCTTCAACTACAGTCTTCCCCTCAACTTGATCTCAGCATAACGTAGTGGAACGTAAAGGAGTGCGGTCACGATCAGAGCCAATTCGAATCCGATGTCTCCTGTCGTCTTCGCAATGGGTCCAACGAACCACACCTGGTCCATACTCGGGACGACGAGGCCAAAACTGAGGAGACTTGCTGCGATGGCAGAGATACCCGAAGGAAGGCGTGAGGGTACGTTCCATGCGGAAATATCGTAGTTCTCGAAGGCGTTCTCAGAGTAGATAAATCGGGTAGGTGGTGTCTCGGAGTCGCGATGTCCTGCCTTCCCTGAAACGGGCGGCGAAGAGTGTCCGTCCGGAAAGAGTGACGCCGCACGAGCCCGGAAGACGACGTGCTCAATGAAGATCACAGAGATGAAGCATGAGGCCCAATATCCGATCAAGCCGAGGAAGTTCGTCAGTGTCGTATAAAACCGGTGAGCACCGACGATGGATAGGGGAATCACGACCGCTGTCGCGAGGATCGAGAAGAGGTAGCGCGGAAGTATGGCGCTGTACGGTACAAACACCTGGAAGCTCATCCCGAAGGAATACATGGTCGGCGCGATGTTTGCAGTGACGCTCAGACTGAGCAGTACGGTGAGGAACTTGCCGAATCCGCCGGAAGGGGAGAGAACGGCAGCGATCAGGTCGCCCACAGAGCCAGAGGCGTATGCAGCTGACCATAACGGGACGGTGGAGGCGGCTATTCCGAATGCGGCGCCTAGACATTGTATTGTAACCTGAGCAACTCGTCAGTATGTACCCAGAAACGAGATTGGGTAGCTTGGCTTACAATCGGGAGAAGGAAACCCAAGTACGAGTAGATAAATATTCTCCAACTATTGACATGACATCCAGTCAGTTCATTTTGCGACCAAAAGTCTAAACACAGGCTGCTTACCTTGAGACGGCGGAATCATAGTAAATGGTGAAATCCGAACTCAATGGTGAGTAAGTCAGGACGAAACCAGCGATGACGGACGCAAAGGATAGCACAGTGCCCGCCGTGGCCGGTTCAGCTGGAGGGGGGCTTGAGAGGTGCTTTCCGCCAATGCCAAGTGCGACGAGATACACAATTAAGACGGGAATCCACGAGACACGTTCATACCTAAAGCACGAGTTATTAGATCGCCACACCTATTAGATGTCAAAGCAAGTTCGATCTAACCAGTTAAGGACCCTATATCCGCTAAATGAAACCTTTGCTCTTGATAAGAAAGCCTGTCAGATATGAACCTTTCGGAGCACTCACCAGTAATGATATTATCGCGATAACAACTATCCCCACACTAGATCATTATTAGTTCTGACCTAATACTGTAGCTTGTGTAGTAGAACTTACGTCCAGCTAAGATTTCCATCCGATACCGCTGCAAGAGTCTGGCCTCCTAAAATGCAGTTCAAAATCATGAAGCCCATCATTGTAACGAGATTGAAGATGCTCGGGACAATGACGCCATAGTATCTGTTACATCAGATAGGCTTTATAATCGACAGCCGACTGAGCGGAGAAGCACTCACCCGAAGCTGTACCTCGATTGGCACATCTGCCGCAAGCCTAATTTCGGTCCCCATGTCGCACTGTTCGGGTTGAATGCGGTGAGCGAAGGCACTATGACGTCGGAGCTGCGAGATGTAATACGAACAAGTATGCTGGGGGCGCACAACATAGTATATTGAAGAATAAGATAACGAGGCAAGTGTCGCGTAGACTCAGACCATAAACGACTGGCCCGACTGTACCAGTAGAGAACCTATCACGAAAATATTCAGTCCAAATATTGCGAGAGGAGTGTCGGAAGCATAGACATACGATAGGATGTTGAAGTTCATTGCGAGCCATACGAAGAATATCTTGTGAAAGTCTTGGTCTTTCCTGTCTTCCTTCGAAACAGGGAAGATACCTTCGGAAATATACTATTCAGTCTATACGACTGTGTTAATCGTTTAATACGACACACCTCTAGATTCAACACCCCACGTCAACAATTTACGTGACAATGCTGCTAGTCGCCCACTGTGTCTTTCCGTCCACTCTGCCTCATCCGCTGCCAGCTCGAATCGCGCTCGTGGCCTCTCATTGAATTCCAAGAGTTCGTCCTGCTTCTCCCTGTCATTCTCCTTGTATTCGTCTGGTCGAACGTCCATTCCGACGCTGACCTTGGCCTTTGATAAGAGAGAGAGATGAGGTTGAGAAGGGAATTAGGATAGGCATGACTCGAGATAGTAGAAAATTTAGGTTGAAGGCGGAGCTCCGGATACAAAACTCTCATCTTACTGACACGTTATTCGGCCGGACCCTCACAGAGTCAGATGAAATCAGCCACCATCGATTATGTAATGGACATCAGCCTCCTTTTTTTCGTCGTGCAGCAATGACGGTCTAACGAGGACTGCAGTATGATCAGCCATAGATAAAGCAGCACTGACTGTCTATAATGGCATCGGAAACCGGTAAAGAGAGCTGCCAAAATGTACAGATGACAATGACATGGGAGATGAGTGGGTACGAAAGCGATGGTAATGGTCATGGAAATGCAGTATATGAAATTATATTAAGGTAAAGCGAAGTCCGGATGGTGAAAGGAATGGATGAAAGGAAACGTAGTGTTCGTGTCCAAGGTCGTATAAAAATGCAACATAGCCCAACAGTTCACCAGAACGAAAACCCAAGTCCAATAAGCCCCACAACATTTCAGTGATGCCGAAGAAGGTTCCAGCCACTCAATATCATAATTGCAAATGTTGCGAAAATGCCCAGGAATAGTGGGTTTGCGGTCAGCGCTGCGACGCCACTGACATTGCATCCCGCACATGTCCATCCACCTGTTTTGTCCACCACAAAAGCAGTCAGACACCAGACTTGAGAGTGCAGGCGCAATGTTACTCACTGGATAGTGGTGTATACGGTTGTGGCGTGTACAGCGCAAACCTCAAACCTGAGTTTGGTGAGAAATACCCTCCTAACCGTGGCGCATCTGACCCTCTGTCATCCCATATTGTCAATGTGTAGCTCGCCTGCGCTAGCGGTTTGCTCGGGTTCGCCTGTTGGTACGAGTAGATATCCCAGACGACTTCGGTTGCAGTGCCAGCAATAACGCCATCTGTCGGGCCTACGGGGTATGTGTTGCCATTGTCGCAAATTGCAGAAACGGTGAGGTGCGTGGGTGTGATGATGAGTGCGGTGAAGTTCCAACCGAACGTTATGGGCTGCGACGGTGCGATTTTGTAGAAGGATGCAGCCCCAGTCTGAGGCGGTTGCGTGAAGGTGAGGCCACCAGCCGCGGCGGTTTGCGGGATGGAGATGAACGAGCCTGTCGCGCTTGCGCTTGAGCTCGACGGTGCTGGTGTCTGTGCGGCCATGCTTGAGCTAGTCAAAAACTTCTAGCCGTCTACGTCGGCGTCGACAAAAAGGCGGGACGAGGGAGTAGGAGACAAAAAGGAGTGTTGGCGGACGTTGGCGGTTGGCGACAACGATGGCGAGGGAACGCCGAAGGGGAAAGGGATCGAAGGTGTTCCCACGTGGCTGTTACACTCTTTTCGTCACGGACTGAAGTGACTTTAGTAGTAGTAATCGAAGAAATTTATACAACGTCAAGTTGTTCTTCGTAGCTGGATTGCAGAGGATCGAAATAAGATCAAGAATGAGGACAAGGTTGGGTATAGAAGACAAACAGAATTCATATTTATCAACAAAACCCTGATACAACACAACGACTATTTTGGGAACTATATTATTTTTAGTACACATGCATGATGATCTCGTTATAACTGTATTAATGCGCGAGGGGAGAGAAAGATTGATAACAAGCTTACGACCAAATCTCATACAGTAACAAGAAGATTTTAAGGAAGTAATTCAGAAGAGTTAACTTTTTAATTCTCCCAATAATTTTGCTCGGGCACCATCCACCCGTTCGAGGGCTGTTTCGAGAGCGGCGAGCGCCATCAAAGCATGTTCATCTGTGATCAAGATGTCGCTAATCAGCAATCTGACATATCAACGATACCGCGAGATGATAGCACCTGATTCTGAAGATTTGGACCCTAGCCAGGCTTCAACTGCAGCTCGTAAAGGAGATAGAAATTCTTTTTCAGTTGATATGAGTTGGCCGTCATCTCTGACACCGGTCTGAAAGAGACAACAATTAGCTTGTGATATATAGCATTAGAAAAGTGTAGCTTACGACGTTAGTTTGATCCCGCAGAAGCAATATGTAGTAGAACCCAAGACACTCTACAAGTCGCTTCGGCTCTTGAGAGTCGAGAAACTTCGCCAATCCATCCTCATCTGCTGGCTTTGCGAAAAGATCAGGCGGGTCTGGGCGCATAACAACAGGCCCGAATTTCTGCAGCAGTTCCGGCGACGCGAACGGGTCTTTGTTGTTTCCCGAGCCTGATGTATCACTGAGGGCCTCGAGTACTGCCTCCTTTAACAGCCCGACACCCGATACGCGTATAGCTGGGAAGGGACTCTCCGTAAGGATGTCGAGCAAAGCGTGCATGCGCTCAATAGCCGGTAGTCTGGATAACATGGTACTGATGATCCGGAATACAATGTGCCTAGTTGAAGGATCTTCGTTAATGCAAGCAACTGGCACAAGGGCATAGATGAGAGGCACTGTTCGTTCCGGATCCAGGTCGGTGGAACTCGAAATAGACGGCGAAGGGAAAATGACGTGGAGAAGGATATAAAGAGAAGGATCTAGGGCATGTTGAGACGAAACCATGGCGATGAGAGTCGGAAAGAGGTCTGACAGCAGTGTGTTCGGTAAAGGGGATGGGAATGTGCCACGCGAAAGCATGAAGGCAAGGAGTGTGAGAGCCCCAGGCGAGCGGTCACTCGCTAGACTGTGGTAAGATAAAGATAGTTCGCTTCCTACATCCTGAAATGAATTCAGAACGCTACTGCAATGACGAAGTGAAACCCGGCTTACAGCGATGGCACCTAGAAGACCTTCGTTTTCTTCATCAGTCTTGGCACCTTTGCCGCGGAATAGTCGAGGGTAGCAAGCTTCGAATTTTACTTGAGCAAGACAGAGATCGAGAGAGCTAGATAGATCGGCCAAGCCGTGCAAGAAAACCTCACTACACACTGTCTGTAGATGGTTATTTTCATGAGGATCGGATATTTGGGTCTAAATGCACACCTTAACGTTCGAAAGGTCAGACTGGTCTTCCTGATTTTTGGCCCACGCAAATGTTGCCTTAAGCAGCAGACAGAGAAGTTGTGATATTTCTTTGCCCTCACTTGGACGAAGTTGTACGCTCGATTTCTCCAGAGAGGACGGTAGCACCGCGAACAGAGGTCTCAAGGTATCTGAGGCAGATCGTTTCCGAAGTTTGATCCTCGGTATAGCTGAGATATCATCAGAAGTAGGCAATTGGCGGTCGCAGGTGACATACCTCCGATATACAGCTGCATCAACCGCTGAAGTCGCAGATATGCATTTGTATCATCGTTTTCGTACTCCAGGTCATTGACAAGGTGCTCGAGAGACTCTTGCACAGACATAACGGTCTCCTTTGCATTTCCGCATTCAGCAAGTAATGACAATATTTCTCCAGCTGATGGGTCCGCGACTCCTACGAGGAGAGGAACGATATGCAGTGCATCCTGTATAAAGATGGTAAGATGATAAAGGTAAGGGCATGATGTGGGAGCACTCGCCAGATCAGAAGCAACTGCAGAATTTGCCATAGCATGAAAGATAACTTCTAGTGAGTACGCTGGTCGTTCGTCATGGACCGCAGAAGTCAGGAGAGCAGCGAAGTCAGAGTCTGGGCTCAGTGATTGGCCCTCATTCTAAGGAATAATTCTGAGAAAGTGCCAAAGATACATTAAATAGATTGGCAAATTCACATGGTTATCTCCATCGTCTATTTCATCAACCACCATGATTGTGATCTCTGAGACAAGGTAGGAAGTATTCTTGACAAGCACACTGAAATGAAGCGATGTTTGAAGTCGTTGGCAGCAGAACTTAGCAGAGAGCCACCATCAGTCCTTAGTTATTTGGAAGCATACCTTAGGCCTTTTAACTAGACAGGCCGAACGAGATACTAGTAATAGCCAGAAATCGAGAGAATGAACGAGAGCCTGAGAGTGCACCAGGGCCAACTTCAGTGATGTTGAAGCCAAATAGAGATAATTAAATACAAACATGACTAAATAAGCACTCAAAATCATTTATGAGCGTCGCGGTCTTGAACTTCCTGAGTCGACATACTCAACTACCGACTGAAACGATTATGCTTTATCCACTAGTAGTCTCCCAGCTCGTGTCAAAATACCGTTGCCTTTAAGTACCTTCAGTGCTCAAGATGGCTGTCTCACACTAGGATTTATTCTTGGGAGTATGCGAGAAATCGTTTGCAAAGACAACTTTGCTCTTGTCAGTAAGTAAGCTACTACATGATCATTAGCAGTTCCAGTTTCAGCAGACTGAAGTACGATATAGGTTGAAAAACTTAGCTATACGAGAGACTCGGAGTAACGGCGCATCTCTTTCAGTTGCTACACCTGAGTGGCATAGTGGAAACCCGGCTAAACTTTTGCCACAAATTCGTAAACTCAACTATGTGTTCTTATATCACCCTTTGCGGAAAAAAATCTTCAACATCTATAAAGCTCGCAAAGTAAATTGCGCTCCCCTCGCTCTCTGTGCATACTTGAAGATGGCATGACGTTCTTCAGAGGGCTTTCAACGAACGTTGCCCACCTTCCAACACCATCTTGAAAGACAAACCTACGATAGAATGCTTGAACTATTGCAGCTGCTCGTAGGATGGCTCTCGATATTATCTCTAGCCCAAGCATACCAAATCACTGTCCATAATCAATGCTCTTATAAAATATGGCCAGGCGCTTCTCAGCACAATTTTGGCAACGCTGCTGATTTCCCCCTCATTGATCCTCAGTATACTGGGTTTCAGCTTGAATCTGGCGCCTCGAAGACAATCGAAGCACCAGACCACTGGCTAGGAGGTCGTATCTGGGCCCGTACGGGCTGTACATCTAACGGCACCTGCACAGTCGGTAGCTGCCCCGGCGGTATGCAGTGCACCGACTATTCGTGGACTGCTGCCTTGACTCTCGCAGAATTCGGCTATGGTGGATCACTAGGAACATTCTACGATATCTCGCTTGTCGCCGGTTTCAACGTCGGGGCAAAGATAGTGCCCAGTATCAACACTTGCGCCACACGAACGTGCACTAGCCCGTCTTGCCCCGCGGATCAAGCTTATCATCAGTCAAGTGATACATTTGTGGATAGGCAGTGCGATATATCCGCGAGCTACGACGTGTACTTCTGTCCTACGGACTGAGGTGTCCTCTGGCCTCTTGCAGTAGCGGCTAGAGACATAGGCCCGCGAATATACGCCACGTACAGCCTCAAAGCCAACTCTTTATATTATGCGACCTAGTATGAACTAATAGTACACTGATCGACCTGCGTGACCCTAGTAGGAAATAAGGTGAAGATATCTGTGATGACGCTACAAGTTTAGTGATAAATGATAAAGAAGTACATGTTAATGATGCGGGATTATGCGGTGTACATTAGGAGCACATGTAAGAGAGCCGTCTAGGCACAATGTCCTTGTGGTCGTATGTCCGTTCTACCTCCGTTCATACCTTGGCCACGAACCAATATCGCCATTGGAAAATCGTTTGACGTCTAAATCAGGAATGATAGGAGCTACCAGTGAGGGTTCGAGTGTACGCAGTTCATACACATCACTCGGACCGAATGCGCGGCGAGTACCGTAGACGTCCTCATCATCCGGGAGCTCTTCATCGTCGTAGACCCCGCTTTCCTCCCTGCTGATGCTTAGAGACGTGCCAGTTATCGTGTCGGAGTTTGACGAGAATGTCCCATCAGCAGACATCGTAAAGCCATCGGCTGTGCGGACAATCCAACTCGAGTACCGGGAGATCTGCGTGCTCAGTTGGGTGGATATTTGATACTGGTTCTTTCGTCGGCGGTCGTCATAAGCGTGCAAATTAAGGATCAGGCGTGAGATCATTGTGACAGAAATACTATATGGATAAATGAATGAGCTGATGTGAAATAGGGGCAATTCAGAACATACACATGCGATAAAACGCAATTATTTCCGGTGCTCTGAGCAAAGAATGTGTCCTCCGTTTTCTGGCGGAAAGAGCGATTAGTGTAGATAAAGAATAGAGTGTGAGAACATGTGCCTACAAGAAAGAGAATGAAATTAATTAAATTCGCTAGGACCATGACGCTAAAGGCACATTCAGAATGTTAAGGATTGCAGTTCTAGTAGACAATCTTACCCAAAGTATAAGCTTCCTAAGAGAGCACAAAGTCAGACAACTAAGCGAGGTCACTGAAAGTAGTGAGAATTTACCATCACGCATTAATAGCCTTGGTAGATCAGTAAATGAGCGGCTTTCATCCCGTACATCATTCCATTTAACCATTTGAAACGTTCTTGCCACTGTCAGTACGAAGATCGCGACATCGAACGATAATGCTAAAAGGAATGTGATAATGAATGCTGGAAGCAAAGGAATAAGCTGCGAGTCTTCTTCCTTAAACTTATCACTTACCGACATCGCTAGTTGGGTAAAACGTAAAAAGTCTGGTGTTAGTGTCGTATGAAGGAGGAGTATTTGAAGCTCACGATTTGATAAATGCAGGTACGCAGGTTCTGAATTCATTCGCCTGCCCTGTACCGATTGCGAAGCTGAGTAGAATACCAAAGAACTTGGTTAACGACCACTACGAGAACTAAGTTAGAACTATTTACATCGATGGAAAATGCATAAATCTCACAGCAGACGTAATGATAGTAGCTAGACCGAGGGCAGCGGTGAAAAGCAGCACCCAAATGTTCTTTTGGTACAGAGCGTATGAGCGGAGGGAGAGTGTGACTGGATATTTGTTAGCGCAGTTCCAGGAGCTAGATATCCATCTCAATGAAGATATTTTACTTACTAGCGATGATAATTTGAGTGAAAAGACTGAGATAACCCGGAAAACGAGAGAAGTTCCGACACCTGAAAGTAATATAGGACAGTGTTTCACGCTTGTAATGTGATATCTTACACCTACAGTGTCAGCTCATAAGCTTTCCCTGAATATGGATGGTTGGCATTTACTTACTTGGATGCTTTCCGGTGGACTGAAGCTGAAATACAAGATAGGTATGTACCCGAGAGAAGTCGAATATCGATTGATCAAATAGAGAATACTGCTGAAAGTCCATCTCCGCTTCCAGATTCGATTCCTTTCCGTCGGGAACATGATCAAATGATCGTAATAAAGAATCGCTAGAGTGGGCATAGAGTCAACAATATAGAACGCATGAATGAACTTCTTTACTCACTCACAGAAGCCACTATATAAAGTTGCAGATGGTAACTATATCGTACGGAGTAAATTATTAACCACAACATAAATGTACGCAAAAGAGCTCACATAGCTTCCGTAGATTCTGCGACAAACCCTCTTTTTTCCAGTAGGTTACCGGAGTTCATGATGACGGCGTAAAGGGGAGGGGAGCAAGAAGTGTTAGACGCTGTCGTACCGCAGGGCTTTATTACTCAAGTCAAGGAACCTGACAGTGCCTAGAATAGACCTGCTCATAGCATTGCATGCGCACTGGCATAGCCTACATTGCGTGGTACTGTGCGAAGAATATGTCAACCTCACACCAATCGCAGCATCGCAGCTGATGAAAGCTTACCCACGTTCCTTGACAGAGAAGGGAGGCAGTGAGGGCATGTAGCAACGTATCCGAGTATAACAGAGCGCCAAACCGGGATGTACAGTACATCCCTCCAGATGCATGCAATATTGAATGCGCCGTCATACAGCTTGAATAGTTTTCACGAGTTTGCGCATGAAGCAGAGAAGTAACATCGTGAAGCAGTAGTAAGTACTTAGCCTGGTAGTCCGAGGATGAAGGTAGGATCGTCGCCTATACATATCTCTGTCAGAACGAAAGGCTTCTTTGATGGAAGTACATATGGGCGGTCAGGGCGGGCGCAGACTCTGCCAAAAACATAGAAGTCTCGGAGAAAAAGAAGAGACGAAGCTGCGGACGCTGAGAACCACTTTTCGGGTCAGAGCATTTGGGTGGGGCGATCATCAGAAGCTACAATACCCCCTGAACACCGAGTATTCTGCCAAGAAAAGCAACCAGCTAATTAGTCCTGCATGACGTGCCGTGTGCAGGAACCATCACAAGATGCGAATGATACAGACATCTGTGCTTCTTGTTCTTTAAGCAGCGTGCGGATCGGGAAATAGCCGTGGCGGACGTATTCCAGATATATTGATCCTCGAGTTCCGCAATGCAAAAGCCAAATCTATGCTGCGTCTAGGGTTGAGAGTAGTTCAACCTCGAGTAGTATGACCTGTGGGGAGCGGACAGAAGACTCCGAAACAATAGCCTTCAATATTAATGCGAGTGTGCTGATGTCTGAGAGCATTCAACGGCTATGTTCACAAATTCTTTGTAATATCTTGTAACATCCTTACTTCAGACCTGGAAGCCACCTGAAGGAGAAGTTAGTTGAAGTGGACTTAAGATTAATCAAGCAAATGTACTTACGTCCATTTCCAACCTTCCCGTAAATGATGATTTATGAATTCCATAGTGGGCCTCTGTATTGGGTCTATCGCCCAGCATCGCTGACAAAGAGCCCAGTGCGATCCTTCGACATTCCTTGCATTTATGCACGAGCCCGGTTGACGTGGAAGACGACGGCGATAAATGACGCCAAAAACATTGGACTCAAGCCAGACATCATGATACGGTACTTCTTTCGTGAGCAATTCCTGATAATTATCACCAAAATAAGAGTTCAGAAAATGGATAAATGTAACAGTATAACACACCTTCTCGACCAATCGTCCCCTTCCCTGGATCACCCATTGACATTCGAATCATCGAGGAGCTACCCACTTCAGGCCGCTGCAAATCCTTTCCAGCTCCTTCTGCGTTAGCACTCTGTTGTTTTGGTAAGTCGCGCGTTGTAGTGGGTGCCGGCAGTCTCTGAGCTTCATACGACTTAGGTTTCAGGGACGAGAAGCGAACGGATGACCTCGAAAATGCAGAGATTTGCTTCCCCTTGGACGGTACAACCCTGTAGCTGATGATAGGATAGCCTTCCACTTCCTCGGGAGCTTCGGTGGAAGCGGTCGAAGGAATTTCTTCTATGATGCCAAACGTTACTTTCTTAGTCTTGCGCGAGGCTGCTGGACTACTCTGCTCTTCAAAAACGACACGGCGACCAAGGCTGTTGGACGCATTTGAGGGTGAAGCACATGACTCCGGAGGTGGGTGAGAGGGACGTTGGCTATTTATCAGCGACTGTTGATTCAGACGCAAGAAACCCTCATCATGGGTTTGCTTCGACGAAGATGCGGTGGTCAGGTCGCTGGACTTCGATAAGTTTGATCCATGTTCGTTCGAAGTACCAGAAAATAGTACCTGATGAGGCGCGAAAACAAACCTTCGCTCGAGTTTAAACGGGTGTCGCGAGCCCTCCCATTGTGAATGCTGCAAGCTATTGGACGGAAGAGTCGTTCATCTGCTTCGCTCGACCTCAACTGTCGGTGGTGGGATTCATCGACAGCGGTGCTTCTAGCTGATATTGGCTCGACACCCTCCTCTACACACCCTGCATCTCCATCCGCACTCGCGTATGCGAAACTTCGTCGCAAGCTCCTCTCACGTTTTACTGCTTCGTCCTCCCCTTCCCGTAGCATGACACGAAAAACTCCAAGACGTGATTCCTTTTCTGAGAGCAAGTACGCGATTCGTTCCATCTGCTGTTCTGGAAGGAGCCTGCCCGCCTTAAGTTCCTCTGTAAGATGCTCTATGTCCTGGCGATGCTCGTCTTCGAGTTCAAGTTTGACTTCTAGTAATTGCATTTCCTGATTACGGCGGAGCTCCTGACGAAGTTTACGAGCCCATACGTCCTCTTCGTTGGATGCCATTGCACATGATGTCATAAAGTGACTGCTTGGACACGGGAGGGCACTCGTAAGTAAAGGGCCATGCGAAGCTTGAAGGTACTCACAACACTCAAGTTGATCTTCATGCAAAAGACCTGCTTCATAGCGAGTTATACAAACGCGCACACTGCATCGGAGTTTTTGGGCATCCAGAATCCGGACGGCAATCAATAAGAATAGGGCACATCGTCAGGTAGTAGTGGCGGTCAACTTGAAGGCTGTGGCTGGAATTGCCGCGGGCGGTACCCCGACGAACCCGGGCAACCGCCTACTTCGTATGTAGACTGGTATGCATTCAACTACCGATGTGTTCAACTTTTCTCTGCTTAAACACCTTTCTTTACTGTTCTTACGCTGTTCACTCAAACACTTCTTATAGCACCAACATACGATATTTCATTTGTTCGCATCCCTGCTCACCTCTAAATACAAACGCTACAGATTCTTTAAGTCTTACATCCTCTCCTGATACGCTCATTAACTATCCAATCCTTCACTCATGACCTCGGACATTCTTTGGTTCGTATCTATTGATATGCTATTAGTATGTATTCTGACATCTCAACACTTGTAGGCTCACGGTTCTTCGAGATATCTGCTTTCTTCCTCCGTCAGTTCTTTTCCTGTGATGACATTCGCTTCAAGTCGTTCAACCTATGAATGCTATTCAATAAACAACAAAAGTAAAATAAATGAGGACACGTACGGAACTTATGCCGACAATCGGGCTTGTGACCTTCTTGTTGAGCCATGTGAGCGCAACCTGGCTCATAGTCCATCCCTTTTTCTTTGCAACTTCTTCAATGCGTTTTATAATCGTCTTGTCTGCGTCTGAATAGGTCTTTACGCCCTGCCTCGAGTCCTTCCTTGCGCTCGTTGCGTCAAATGGGCGGGCTAAGTCACCACCATTTAAAGGTGCCCAAGGGATGAGACCTATACCGTGCGCGTTGCAGTATGGAATCATCTCGCGCTCCTAGTCATGGCATCAAAATCAGGAAGGCATAGTGAGAGGAGGCGAGAAGAATCATACTTCCTCACGATAGACCAGCGAATATTCGTTCTGCATGCTAACGAACTTCGTCCACCCATTCATTTCCGCAATGTGGTTGAGCTCGGAGAATTGCCATGTTCTCATAGAGCTAGCACCGATATATCTGACTTTGCCACTCTGTACAAGGTCGTGAAGAGCCTTCATCGTCTCTTTCGGAGGAGTGTCGGGGTCATAACGATGGATCTGCAGAAGGTCGATGTACGAAATTTCCAGACGCTTAAGAGATGCGTCTACGGCATTGAATATAGCCGCTCGTGATAGGCCAGACTGGTTCACGTAATCTCGGGTGTCCTCGAGGTTCTGACCCGTGGTGGGAATAGTTGGGTCATTGACGCAGAGAAAGTAACACTTCGTGAAGATGAGGATCTTCTCACGTGGAATATCATACTGATGACAGCGAACACAGGAAAATTAATCAGATAAATTTGCTTCATCGTCAGATCACATGAATGAGAGTTTTGCGCACCTGCTTTATGAATTTTCCTATTATACGCTCGGATTCTCCTTGAGAGTACACATCAGCTGTATCAATGGTGTTTATGCCACGGTCCCAGGCTGCTTTAAGAAGTGGAATAGCCTACGACGCTTTCAATTGATATCAAAACGAAGGAAAGGCAGTCGAAATATCCTACTGTACCTGATCTTCATTAAGAATCCACTTCCTCCACTTATCAGAGCCGAAGCTCATGGCACCAAACTGAAAGGACAAAGTCTCAGATGATATGTTGAAGTTCCCGCTTAGGTACTTACGATTGGTACGAAAACGCGAAGACCACTAGCTCCAAGCCTGCGATATACCACGGGTGGCGACGAAGTCATTTTACAGCCAGAGTATTATTCTTTAATTGAAGTTATGGGTGTTTTAAAACGCTGAGACGCTCAAATCCTGATTGCTCAGAACTGCATCTGTATATACGCCGCCTCTCCTTTCCGTTGTTTTACCGCCGTTTGTCACACGGATGATTTTTCGCATGCTGATCAAGCAAACAGCTGCTGGTGACGGACGGCAGACGGCGTCTCGGCTGGACACCTTAAGGAATTGTGAAGGAAACAGTGGAAGTAAGAAACAAATTTGGCTCCTTTCAAAGCGCAAGCACTTGTCATTAGTAACCGCATCGACAAGAATCTCAGAATAGACTACTTACAGTGCATGCGTATCATCTCCGATGACAGTGGTAATCAAGGTTTCCAGATTGCCGCTCCGTGCCCTTAACGAAATATTCCAGCAGGCAAGCGCTGGTCTTCTTATCCGCCGTGCAGATTAGAGACAAAGACACAGGTGCTTCATTCGAACGAAAGGCGCATCGGAGTGCCAGAATAAAACGGCTTGATGGAAAGCGCAGATAAACAAATGAAAATCTAGAGATACGCACGAGAAGCTTAAGTTCCACACCGCCGAAGCCGAGTACCTCAGTGATTCGAAAGCTCGAAGCACCCGACACGATGATCGTAGTTGCCATGTCGTCTGAACTGCTACCCCGATCCGTACTGCGATCATAGATCCGGTCTGAGTTGGAGCGCGCCGCAGCGTGAGTCATTTGCTTCCAACGTTTATATCTGCTGTAAGACGCTGCCAACCGCAAGGGCGACAATAAGATCATCGTCGTCGCTGACTTCCCGCCCCTGAGTCGGACTATTCAGCATTCGTCAGACCGCGAGCCACGTAGAACGAATGGTTTATTTCGTTCGACCAGCACCACAGACTGCGCATGCTTCACCGTGAGTTCGCTCGCTCGTCGACCGTTTAGTCCGTACACAGATGTTGCAAGTCGGTGCTATCCCGGAATGTCCTGGATTGGCCATGCGAGGAGGACGGGAATGAGCTGCAAGGCTGGTGAAGGGTGAATGTGAGCCGTGACTATCCGTAGACAGGGAACGATCGGTAGGTCTTGAGAAGGTGGGAAATATCTGACGCAGCGGAGAGCACAGTCCACCAGGTAGGTAGTGTACTCATTTGTGACGTTGGATTCGTGATGCCATCCTCCACACCCATATACGTGTCGATATTGTCTATGCAATCGATGACGAGCACGACGCCCGTCATAATGGCCCTCGGGGAGCATAAAACTGCTCGGCGTCACTACAGTGCACACGCGATAATTCGCTAAACTTGAGCTGGGGAAGCGTCGACTAGTAAGCGTGTTTATCCTCGTGCAATCCTGGAGAGTAGTGTACTTACAGCTTTCTCGATGCTGAGCTGTTTCTACTGGTTCAGACGATTGTAGTTGCGGTTGTTGTTCATGCCTCCTTTCGCATGGTTCTTCTTGAATATCTCGAACCATTCTTCGTTCCAGATCCAACCACGCCTCAAACTTCGTACCATTCTACGTCCCACCCACGTTCTCCACCAGCGCTGGTCGCAAGGAAAGCACGGGACAGTGTGCCGGTCCCCCGTCGAGGACCAGCGCGATGAACGTATAGGAGACAGCGAAAGCATTCGAGTAGCGTCGCCTGCGGTCGTGAGTTTTTTCGGATCACGTCCAACAGCGAGCCATATCCGTGTAAAAATTACACTTTGAAGATGTGCAGAATAAGGTCGAAACAAGCGGACGAACAATGCCCTGCACGATGCGCTGCTAGCTAGTTGTGTGATCCAATTTTCCTTGAAGTCGCCTTCATCCACCTTGCAGTGCTTTAGCTCTACGCATCTTCTACTTCCCATGGCGCCGGTCCCTCGTGAACTTGAACCTCGATGAACTATGTCGGGTCTATGTTATCGTCGCGTCCAGATATTCCGGAATGGTGCCTAAGGAAGCAAGTTCAAGGAGCGTCAGGAATGAAGAGGTGGCAGCAGGTTTCATCTTAGAACGTTGCATACCTTCATCTTCCCCCCAGCCTTTGCTCAATCTCGAACAGTAGCCAATACTGTAGTATCGTTCAGTTGGCCAAAAAATAACTTCGCAAAAGAGGATGAGGCGGTTCAAGCGGAAGTCTTCGCTCGTGTAAACGCTATACCGGACCGAACAGACCACCCATCCAACGTTTTCATCCTCTCGTAAACCGAAGACGGAGGCAAAGTCGACAATATTGTGCTAAAAGTCACTAGTATGGAGTAAGGACAGATTGTTAGTGAATTGTCTGAATCCAGGTGATGGTGGTAGAACATAGTAGGTGACGGTGGGAAGCCAAGTCGGCAGGAAGAAAGAGGAACATCTCCGAGTCCCCTCTCCAACCTTTACTCATCCCAACACGCCAACAACATGATAGACTGTATCTCATTATCAAGACTTAAATCGCTCCAGATACCTCTCCTCTCGTGGTAGCTTCTCGGCATAGTACCGCGTGTTGTTCTCATCTGTCAAATCTTCCGACTTACGCACATCGAAAATCACGCCCACAGTATCCTCATCGGCAAGACTACGACAATCTTAAACTCAAACGTACTATGTTTCCATATGTGATCCAAATATCGACCTCGAACGGAGAGGGAGAGTGTAGGAAGGAAGGACGAAGGTTCACGACTCGCGTTCTTCCAGCGGCACCATGACTGCGTCAGTCACAAATATTTGCAAGAGCCTTATTCTTTCTTTCTCCTCGAACGGTGCGAGTATTAGACCTGTGCACAATTCTTGTGGTATGACTAGAATTTTGGTATTCGTAAACTACACAGTACGGCCCAGGTGAGATTACAGCTTGCTTGAGATAGAGGTCTGTCTGAGTTATGATCTAAATGCGCCAGTGAGTGCGGAATATTTCTCCAGACACTCCGGACAGAGCAATACGCCAGCTTGCCAACGCTGCGGGTTCTGAGTCCGTTCGTGGTACATAATCAGCCCTGATCGGGTGGCTATTGGCTCTCAAATTTCGATTTCGAAGACAAAACTATCTCCGGACGACACACATTATTGTCTCTCGACGTTCCAAACCTACCCAACACTTCAAGAAACCCTATCCCCTACTCTGAACAGGGAGTGGATCCAGAGCCAAACGTGGAGGATGAAAGAGAGAACAATATTGAGACACAAACAAGCATGTTTTACTGATGGTGGGTAAGCTTGAGGCAAAAATGCGGTACATGACCTTGACGTTTCTAACATAGGTGTACTATCAACAGGCTCGACCTTGGACAGATACGTTGAGATACCACCGCCGTCACAGACTCACCTCATCTCACTGTCTGGCTTACCAGATTTGATTGTGTACTCTTGCCACCGACACCATGTGAAAGGAGCTCTTGCCCAGAGGTCTTCTAGCATAGGCTGTTTTTACTGGCAACCCCAAAATGCACCGATGGATGACTGTGTTACTGGCTTCTTAATGACATTGGCGGTGCATCCGAATGAATGCCTTGAAGGCAAACCCTACTTCAAGAAAAACTACATCCTTTCCGACAGAGGACCAAGCAAAATCTATCGACAATGGTATCCGCTCCGATACTGAGCTACGCTTATGATGGAAAAGTCAAGGTGGAAAATAATGATATAATCAAACGTGCGGATGACCCAGATACATGCAAGGAATGTATGAAAGTAAGATCGCCGCAATTTCTTCAGTTTTCTGTGCTTATCGAATGCGGAAAGGATTCTTGTCGGTAGTTATCTCGATCCCCACAACTTGACGATTGCATAGGCGGAAGTACAACTATGATCGGACACTACCGATCTTCCAGATGTATGCGCTACAAAGGTACATAAAGTCGATCGTCCTTTTTATATTTCCGTTATCCAAGTCCTGACGAACTTCTTGACGACGGCCCGTTACAAGACTGGCCGTTAAATTACCCTTCAGGGTCGACTTGTTGAATCAGGTTGCGTACAGACAATGCGTGTCGAGGGCCTTGAAGTCACGGTCGCTATCTCCTCAATCACTACCCTTCGTGATCCAATAGCTCCAATAGGTGTATTGCTGAAGACCGTATTCGAGGTATGTTTGTATAATGTGATTTAAATGACAACTGACACCTCTGCTATTGTCTAGTCAATTCTCGAAGTCTTTTTATTATGTTTGGCTGGGTACGTCCTTGCGCGCGAGGGAATCCTAGACAAGAAAACACAGAGAGTATGCCGGACCTTTCCTATAACATACATTTTAATATCCTAATCTTGCAATTTCAGCAATTAAACCGACTCAATGTGTCTCTTTTCACGCCGTCTCTACTGTTCTCCAAAGTGGCATTCTTTTTGTCTCCGGGTGCATACTATCAAAAACCTGCTCGAAACCCTCTACTAATCTTTTCCAATAAATTCTTCCTATCTAGCTAAACTTCGCGAATTATGGATTCTACCAATATTTTTTGGACTTGTAACAGTTGTATCAATGGTAATTGCGTTCGTCTTGAGCAGGTTATTCGGGTTGAAAAGGTCGCAAATGTGAGTTGATGTTTTAATATCGTCCGTTCACCACTTGAAACTGATTCTCACTCTCATTCGCTCCTGGTCCACAGGAGCTTTGCCATGGCAGCTGCAATGTTTATGAATTCTAATTCATTACCCATTGCAATCATGCAGAGCCTTGTGGTGACTGTCCCCATCCTTACATGGGGGGACAGCGACAACACAGAGTCTATGCTCGGACGAGCTCTCACGTATCTGATAGTTTACAGTACTCTCGGCATGATGGTAATAATCGTCTGTTTCCTGCAGATTAATTTAATCTGATATGGGAATTGCAGGTACGATGGAGCTATGGTGTACACCTTCTTTCTCAGGCGGACCCAGTAACTGAGGATACTGAACATATCCATGAAAATGATGAAGTACACGGTACACAACTCGAGGATGAGTCTTGCCCACTTTTATCTGGTGAAAGTAGTGGCAGCGCTCAGTCATTGCTGTACAAGAATGAATATGCAGCATCTTCCCCTTTTGAAACAACTGGCATAAATGCCGAGCCACTTAGCATTGACACTCTGACAGACGCATCGGTCCGTCGTGGGGATGAACGACATGCAAGCGAGGGACACGCAGATATCGGGCAGGTCTTTTTTTCGTTTCCTAACACACCGACGCGCTCGCTGCCTCGCCTCCCGCAAATATCTCCACCTAGCACTCGATACTCGGTTGACGGAGATGTGGAAGACCCTGAAGGCAACCTCGTACTACCCAGCCCAGCTATTGGAGACCTTCGACGGCATTTAGGAACCGAACCCGCCTCTGTCCGGTTTCAGTCCGTGTTGCGGCGATCCAAGATTCGTGTGAAGAGGGTGCTCTTGACAATCAATGCCTTCATGACTATTCCATTGTGGGCAGCGGTGGCCTCGATAATAGTGGCATTGATCCAGCCGCTACAGCACGTTCTTAATTCGCACGTACGGTGGATCAAGGGGTCTTTAACCGCTGCGGGGGACTGTTCCATCCCACTCACGCTGGTTGTCCTTGGCGCATACTTTTATACTCCTTCTGAAAATTTAACGAGCATGACCGTAGACCGAGGGAAAGCTGTGGACGGAGAGAGCGGAAATACCGTTATACGGAGACCCGGCCTTATTCGAGCGAAAGGCTACGGAAGCTTTATGAGCAGCCTACATAGTACGTTGGTCGACGAATCGAGTAAACGAAAAGCACCAAGGCCAGGGGAGACTCGTGCTGTCGTTATTGCGGTGACTTCACGCATGTTCCTCACGCCGCTCATTTTATTCCCGCTTATGTGGCAAGTAGCAAAGTCGGGCATTTTCCCCATTTTTGATGAGTAAGTGAATTGGAAATCTGACTCTCTTCCGACGAAGCCTGATTGCACCTATCAGCCCTATATTTGTTATGTCGAACGTCCTTTTCATTTCTTCTCCGCCAGCCTTAACACTTGCTCAAGTACGTCTATTACATATCTCACTACTTCGGCTTTGTCTCACTTTGATTTGTGCAGATAACGCAAGCAGCGTCAGGGGATGCATTTGAAAGACTGCTCAGCAGGACTATATTTTGGTCGTATTGCGTCGT